>CM062293.1:55000-612500 GCA_031216915.1 Pictodentalium vernedei | reverse complement strand
TCACCTGAGAACAGTAAAGTACTATCAACCCTTTACATAGCATTAATTTAAAGATAGCCAGTGTTATATAGTTATATAATACTAGCGGGTGTTACACTGCGTTGCACAGGAGGAGATGGTTATATCAGCCGTTTTCGAAATAGAAGGTCAAGGTCACCCCGCACAGGCACCCTGATAAAGTCAAAATGATCGATGGGTCAATTTACCTAACCATATGAAATTTTAGTCCGATCGGCCCAGCCGTTTTCGAAATGAAAGGTCAAGGTCACCCCGCACAGACACCCTGATACAGTCAAAATGATCGATGGGTCATTATACCAACACATAAGAAATTTTAGCCCGATCGGCCCAGCAGCTTTCAAAATAAAAGGTCAAGGGCATCAATTTCAAGGTCACCCCACATGGGCACAGCACCCATCCCATGTTACTCGCAGGGATGAATTACCCCATGTAGAAAATTTGAGATCGATCGGTAGAGAAACAGAAGAGTTCACCCGGAACAAAGATAGAGAGAGAGAGAGAGATACAGACATTCGTATTTATATATTAGATTTTCCTGACAAAACAGATTAGATTTTGAACCCTCATTGGAATGAGAGCATCATGCTTGATCCAATAAGGGGACAAGGTATAATTTGGAAGTACACGGTACATGTAAAAAAAGGAAATTTGGAATTAATCAGAAAGAGTACTTTTCTATGTTGGTTTGGTAAAGATTTAAGAACACTGAAAATTTGGATGTCAAACATTCCTGACAGTACTTGGAGGGTGGAACACTACTAAATCATGACGGGGTAGATTTACAACCCAACAAATTATTCCTAATTTAAAAAGAAAAACAAAAGACACCAGCAAATTTTCATTTCAGGGACCAGTGGGTTCAACCAGGTTGTCCATGAGCTGAAACTTTGCTGGTACTTCTTGAAGTAAGGCCTCACTCCAAGGAACATCCCACACAAATCCCACCACCCACATATACTTCTTTGTGCATTTGACTTGATCAAAGCTGATTTGATCTGCAGTGCAAATGGCGTTAGCAGTTACACAGTGCTCACACTATCTGTCAATCTCACAGTCTGCCCCATGCACATGACATCACACTCAGATGTCCTTTTGTAAATCATCGGTCATTCATTTTCATCATAACACCAATGTTCACTTTGGAAATTACCACCGAGTCACATTAACCTCGGCAAATTCCACCCACTCATTTGCACTTAACAAGGTCCGAGAAACATTTCTCTCAACTTTCAGTTTCCAAAGGGTCGACATTGATGCTTGAACAGTTTATTGTATCATGTTCAAACAGAAATTATCAATTATGAAAACAAACTTTAGCCCCAAGCCACCAGGTGGAGTGTAATCAGTTTATCCTTGATTTCAGGGAGGTGACATCTAATAAAATTCCATACTCACCTTCAGTGGATGTTTTTCAGCCATGTGTGATCAATCATCGGTGAGCATCTCGTTAGCCATGACTGAGAATTAAATGGAACTATAAGAAACCGAAAGTACGTTTTTTTTAGGCATGCACGATTTCAGGTTTTTTGCAACAACCGACATCGAGTAGAATTTTTAGTTAACTGGATAGCTCTAGTATAGACCTCTGGAAGCCTTATAGCACATATTTGTAACCTGTCTGCACATAGACATGTGGATATACATGCACAAGAAAGAAAGCGCAAACAAAATCCCAGCGGAAAAATCCATATTATAACCTGGGCCAAATCCCATGATTATTACAATACTCTATTCAATACAGTCAGGTGCTTTTGTCGAGATTGGCAATTAATGTTTGATTGCTGGGTGTCCGGCTAGTATCTGGACATTCAAGTTAATCAATACCTTTCTTAATAATTTATTTTCGTCTATGAGTTAGGTTAATTTTAAGCTGGTTTATTGTGACTGCTTTGATTCATCATTAGAACTGCAAGTTATTTATTCTAATCAAGGGTGATAACTCAAACACAACAATACCCTTTGATTTGCAATTAACAGATCAAATTTGTACCTAAGGTATGGTAAATGGTTTTGGGTTTGAAAATTATATTCAATTGACAGGTATATACAATTAAGAGATATCCAATTAAGTGGGCTCCACTGTACCATGTTTTAAAGGCAAAACAGAAAAAAAAACACCAACTTTGAATGGCATTTTTTTTGTTTATACTGACGTTACACAAGAAAAATTCATCTTTTTTCATTATGTTTTAGGGATAAATTGGATTTCCAACATCAAAATGTTTGAACTGACCATTTAGTTTGATTTCAACTGTAAAACATAATTCTTTAGCATGGGGAAGGATTCGAACCTTCAAACCATGATCAATTGGCAGGGGCACCAGGCATTCTCCCCTCTTTGTACCAGATGTTTTTCAACACTAAATAGTGTATATTTACAGTTGTATTCAAACTAAATGGTCCAATTCGCTCCCTCAACTTCTACAAGAAACAAGGCATGCATTACACTTTAATACACAACACCACCATGCCCCCACATAAACAATTGGTATTAAGTGTCTTGCCCAAGGTCACAATGCGATGATGGAGGTCAGGATCGAACTCTCTACCCTTAGATTTCAAGCTCGATGCTCTAACAAATGAGTCTCCATGCTCCTAGTGCTCTCCAGATGTCATGTAACAAGTCATGTATTTTATTACTGGGTAAGGGTAGCATATTGGTTGGTTTAATTCAGTTTCATATATTTATTTATTGCTGTTCAAGTTCACTGCCAGCATCTATGGTTATATCAACACAATTGAAATTCAAATTTTCTTATTTTTTCAATTGTTGTCTCCAAAGCATAGCTAGTGATTCATCATTGAATGTTTCAAGCTAATTGAGCATGTTCCACTGAGGTACCATACTCTATGTTGTTAACACCAAAAAATTTAATTTTTAGTCATTCAAATATTTGTTTTCCAACTGTCCCCTTCTAGTTATGTGTGGTAAAGGATTATAGAACTTTGGCCCAGGAACTGGTTATTATGATCTATTTTACCAGGAAATAAAACTTGTTTACTACAGTAGGCAAACACTGATCCACTTACCGAGGCTTGTAAATGAAGGAGTTTTGATTAGCTATAGGCACTTTTCCAAAAATAGTCATACCCCCATAACAAAAGTAAATACTTCCCCACAGGTAGAATTAAGCCTTTAAATGGTATAGTGCTGGGAGCCCATATTTATATATATATATTTATTGGTGTTTAAGGTCACATTCTTCTGCACAAAGGCTAATCATGACCGTGACAGTTTTACGGGTGGAGGAAGCCGGAGTACCCGGAGAGAACCACCGAGCAATGGCGAGCAACTGTCAGCTCTCCAACATACCAACTCCACACAAGCAGGGTTAGCATTGGTTGAAGACAGGAGCACCATCGACATGCAGTACACCTTAGTACACAGCGTCACCGTGCCCCCTCGTGGGAAATGGGGGGTGAAGTGTCTTGCCCAGGGACACAACACGGTGGGATTCGAACCAAGGACCTCTCGGCTTGCAGCCTGCACCTCTGCCAACTGAGCCACCGCGCCCCTCAGCCCATATTTGGACTTTATTCTGAAATTCAGATGCTTCAACTTAAAGACTCCATAATATTCAGTGTATACGTATTATACTATTATCTTTGAGATGATATTAATTAGTCTGTAAGGATTTGCCTTGTTACAATTCAAGGGACAGAACTTATAGATACTCTCATTTTAACACAAACACTGATCCACTTACCGAGGCTTGTAAATGAATGAGTTTTGATTAGCTACAGGCACTTTTCCAAAAACGGTGATACTCCCATAACAAAGGCAAATATTGCCCCACAGTTGGAATTAAGCCTTTAAATGGTATAGTGCTGGGAGCCCATGTTTCGACTTTATTCTGAAATTCAGATGCTTCAACTTAAAGACTCCAAAATATTCAGTGTATGCGTATTATACTATTATCTTTGAGGTGATATTAATTAGTCTGTAAGGATTTGCCTTGTTACAATTCAAGGGACATAACTTATAGATACTCTCATTTTAACAGGTCAAAGTCAGGTGAAAATATTCTAATGGCCAAAAATAAGTTAGCATACCAATGGGAATCCCTTTATCCAACATAATGGTCAAAACTGATCAGAGCTATCATCATATACATTGTCATTAAACTTTGTAATGTTTTCAATTCTTTCACAAAAATATAGCCTATGAACCCTCATTGGAATGAGCTTGCTCCAATGATGGTTCATGTTTTTTGAGACTGAAAATAAGAACTTTTTGTTATTCAAGATAACTTTTTCTTTGCAAGTGTCATCTACCTGCGATGAGTAACAGGTCAATCGATAGAGTTCTGAAAGTCCATATTTGGTCTTTATACTGATGTACAGGAGCTGTAACACAAAGGCTTCCTATTCCGTGGATGTGTATCATATTAACTGGGAACCAAAATTATTAAGTTTGTATGGATTTGCCTTATTATTATTTATGGGAGAGTGCCTATAGACACTCTCCCATAAATTGAAACAGGGCCATGAGCTGTCAACAAATTTTTACAACAAAATATAATTCATAGTCTACCAGTTAACTGTGTAAAATAAGCTATTATTAGCTTCAACACTGGTGTGAAACTCCAAAAAATCTCCATTAATTTATTGGAGTTTATGATCACTTTTGTGCAGCTATGGTTATTTGTGACTTCAACAATGGTTTAAAGTTAAATTTTAAGCCAATCATTTAAACCCATGCTGTCCATTTTAGAGGATTTCCATCGAAGCACTGGTTATCAGGTCCTATTTTACCAGTAAAACAGAACTTGCATCACACAGTAAACAAGCAATGCTTAATTCCCAGGAGCGAATAAATCTTCATTATTTATTGATTTATTTAATTTACTTGTTTAATGACACTTTCAACAGCCTGAGTCATGTTGTGTTGGTTGATTTTATGGGTGGTGGTGGTGGAGTCAGAGAATCTAAGAGAACCACCAATCAGTGGCAAACAACTGTCAAACTTTCCAACTTATGAACCCCACTGAAGCAGGGTTAGCAGTGGTTGAAGCATGTGCACCATGGAGGTGCTGTTTTGTCTTCGCACACAACACCACTGTGCCCTCACATTGTCAACTGGGATTAAGTGTCTTGCCAAAGCATGTGATGATGCAACTCAGACTCGAACCAATAACCTTTGGATTTAAAGGTCATATTAAGTATTGAGCCTCTGCAGTCACAAATAAATCTTTGTAACATTGTGAACCAAGACAGATGTGAAAGAGGGGCCACATCTATCTTTTAGCCCATTACCTGAAAAATAGCCAAAACCGGCCAGTGCTATTCACAAAAATCACCATTCATATTTTGTTAAATTTTAATTTTTTCCTTAAAAAACATAGCTTATGACCCTCAATGGAATTAGATGAGAGGTCATAAGGTATGTTTTTTTTTAGCAAAAATGAAAAAGTTTAGTTTTGCAAGAATATTTTTGGTCTCAGTCGTCTGCTATGTAGGTTATGTAAAGAGTTTATTTACCTCATCTATTGGTGACAACTAACCCCATTAACAACAGATCAATTATTTATTGAAGCATTGAGAACATTCCCACTGACCAGTAGATATTACATGACCATCGTCAAATGTTGACTTATAACAAATTCATCACCGCTTTTCCACATTATATCTACATCCTGTAAAATAAGTTTTGATATCATGAACCCTTTGAAATACATTTGTACCAATCATCCCAACCAGTTTCTTTTTTATTGCTATTTAATTCAATATTATTTATTGGTGTTTATGCTTACATATTTTGGCACAATGGCTATTTGTGACAACAACATGAATATAAAGTCAAGTCCAGCCAATTGTTTATACCCTTGTTGCTCATTTTTGATGACTTCCACCCCAGCCATTAGTTGGAAAGGAAAATATGAGTATGCATGCACAACAGGATGCACCGCGATAGGTGGTTCTGGAGCACTGCACTGGATACCGCTTCTGCAACCCCAAGCAAAACGGTCCCGGTTATCCTAGTTTGACTCTTTTTTGGCCAAATTTTGGCTTCTTTGTCATCTAGGACCTTGTTCTTAGAGGACAGTTCAAAATTTGCTTTCCTATACTGTACCAGAGTGAGAGGGATAAGGCACATTGTATCACAATAGTAGGTTGTGGAAAACATGGTTGCACGGTTAATGTTTGGAAATAAATCTGATTCCCCATGTTGTGAGTCCCATTCCACAAGACACCAATGGTTAGCGGCACGTTGGTTTACCCAAATGAAAGTAATTAAAGCACAAAACCAACTAATTGGAACTATATATATTAATCTTACATATTAAAACCTTTTTACAAAAACAATTGCCACAAATCAGCAGACCTAACGCAAAGTTATAGGAGTTTTAAATGATAGCAGGCACGAATGGAATTGAACCTCTATGGTTGCATACAAAATTATCATCGGCATCCGAATATGTAATGAATGGAATGTGTAAGACACAGTTACAGTCCTCGACAAATGAAGATGTTGTTAAACTTCTTAGGAGTCACCTCATTTTATAATGGTTAACCTTTTGATCAGTTGCCTAAAATAATTTTTTTCATAAACCTGTTTTGTAATCCTACTCTAGTGACTCAAATAAACATACCCATACATTATTACTTTTTGTCCCTTTTCCACCCCATATGATTCTTATTTGGGCCCCTATGTTTATTCATTTTCACTATGTTAGTCCGTCGGTCGATCATTGGATTACACTATTTGGACTATATTTTTAAATGTTTGCCTTAACTGCAGAAGCTTCGGAGTTATTGGAGAATTTGGAAATAATTTATGCAGGAGGTGGCACTTTGAAATATTTAAAAGTCATTTTGAAATCTCAGAATTCATTATGTTGGCACAGAATATTCTAGCCCACACTTTTATTATAAACTAGAAGGGTTACCCGGCATCACAGGGGGAAATGTAGGGGTCATATGAAAAGTACCCCCACCCCCTAAAAAAAACACAAAAATAGCGGCCACACATTTTTCGACCCAGCCCGCCCCATTGGCAGCACATTCAGCCCCAGCCTCCGGGCAGGGCCTTCAATCCTATCATTTTTTAAACCCCCACCATTAGATTCCTGATAAAATGTTACCCCAATAGACCCGAGGACCTATATCGATGACATCCATCAATTTTGCCCCTCCCCCGCCACTTTTTTAAACACCACCATTAGATTCCTGATAAAAAGTTACCCCAAGAAGACCGCTTTGAAGGCCTATATCGGTGAAAAATAATTTGGTCACAACTTTCGGTGCCCCTCCCTGCCACCACGTCACCCCACATGTTTTTTCAAACATTGACAAGGACCACCGCCATGAAAAAGTACTCCTAGTAGACCCATTTTGGGCAGTCTGGATGGCCCCCATATTAATTTCTATAGCGGACAGACAGACAGACATTCTAAAATATAGTATAGATGAGACAGTTTTCCATCCCATACTTTTGTGCGAGAGGACTCTGAAGCTGGATATCCCGTATGAATTTGATAACTAAATATAATGAGTTAACTATCTAACTGGTTTCGCTCGATTTGAGCTTCATCAGAGACTTTTGTCTTGTGTGGTAGCTGCACTCACATATTTATATACAAAGCCTGGCGGGTAGAATTGCCAGGTAGAACCGCTTGAATGTATTATAATCATAATGAGAGCGCTGTACGCCCATGGACTGAGAGAAAACCTGACCGATAATTCTGTTGAAGGACGAGTCAAAAAGCTTCGTTTTTCACCATCTTGCTTCACTGCATCAGTGAACGATGTGATTTTTTGGTTAACCTATTGACTGCTTGCCTGAATAAAAATCTGTGTAACTGATAGGTGAATGGTATGAGCAGTTTTGGACCAAAATTTCATTGTAATTGTTCACTTGAAAAAGTTTGCACTAAATTTATGCAAGCTGGTTCGATACCGGGCAAACATCTGTAGGCCAACATATTTCTGTGTGCCAGTGTGGTACATACTGACTATCGATATTGTATATATCGTCTGGTACATTGAGGGAGTGCTATATTTCGACTTGGGTTCCACCGAGTTGTCTTGTCCGAGTTGCCTAAACTTGTCGTCGGTTCTGTAGCTGTAATTCATTCACATTTATATCACGAAATTAGGAAACCCAAAGCTAATTTAACGTTTGATGCCCAACATTGTCTATGCAACACGCTTATTCTACACACGAAATCAGTAGTTCTCCGTAATTTATTCACATTATATTTTGAAATTGGATTTGGTTTGATTATTTCACCATGTCTTACTTCACAAAAATGTCAAAAGTTGGTCAGACTTACGGGGGTAGCGCTCGATTGATCATCGAGTACACAGTCAGCATTCGCCGGCCTATTCCTCTGAGGTGAACGGGTTCCGTTGTTTCACCAAGTTACACCCAATTAATACCCCATTATCCGCAATTAAAAACCAATTAATGTTTAGTTCAGACTTAGAAATGGATCAAATTTGATCATCACATTGGTCTTGTAATTCTTGTTTCCAGAATTTGTCGTAACAAACAATAGGCTTCCGAAGGTGACCGGAGGTTACCGAAGGTTAACCTTCGGTAACCTCCGGCGACCGGAGGTTACCGAAGGTAAACCTTCGGTAACCTCAGGTAACCTCCGGTAACCTCCGGCTTCCTTACAAATAATAGTGTTACGAAGAATAGGCTTCCGAAGGTGACCGGAGGTTACCGAAGGTTAACCTTCGGTAACCTCCGGCGACCGGAGGTTACCGAAGGTAAACCTTCGGTAACCTCAGGTAACCTCCGGCAACCTCCCGTTTCCTTACAAATAATAGTGTTACGAAGGCAGGCATTTATGAACCACAAAATAAATCCCATTGACCACAGTGTTCACTCTCTTTACAACACACCAAGTTGTTTGAATTTCAAAATAAAATAGTACCAAATTGATTCCAAATATTTTTTTTAAATTCACTGTTTACTTCTCTGACCTCACAGCATTTCATTTAACCCATCCTGTTTTTGAGTAAAAAAAAATCCTGACACATTTTCACCATTTCACTCATTATAATTACTCAAAGTATAAAAATCACAGAAAAAATGATCTTCAAAGTGACATCATTTTGTATCAATACATTACAGATCAGCTTCATGTGTACCTCAAGGCCCAATTATTCTCAGAATACATTGAATGCAAGAATATTTAACCCCTTCATTCTTCTCAAAATAAAGATGAAAAAATGTACTTTTCCTTCCTCAAATGTTTCTGTGTATCACATATTTGCAGGGCAAAACACCATGTGAGACAAGCACACCTTGAGTGGAAAACAGAAATCACAGATTTATTTTATCTTATCACTAGCAGAGTGGCCTCTGAGTGGAAATTTCCCCCGATAATGTGTTGCAAAGACATAAAAAGCTCCACATTTCCCCTGCCCAAATGAAATATTTTATTGGCACTACAGGAATTTTGTTGAATGGAGTGTGGGAGGGTGGGGGGGGGGGGGACAGAATAATAAAATCTTACAGATAACTCCAGATATAAGTTTCAAGAGGTCACACAAATTCATACAGTGGCATATCACTTTTTCCCCACTGAAAATAAGAACTATTGACCCAGACTAGTTACTGTTAACCCTTTCCCCACCCCAGCATATCCCCACTTGTTTCACCTTTTGAAAACAACTAGTTGTTGAACCCTCGTAGAATCAACAAGGGTGCTGATTCCAGAAAGATTCAACAACATATTCTTTTTACTGGAATATACCTGAAATATTGATCTGAGGAGTGGTCAGGTGTCTCTATTTACTGATTTATGATATAATATGTCATATTGACTGCTACAGCATAACATTAACAGAAAGTAAATCTTAGTGAGACTACTTGGCAAAGAAGAGGCCCACGGGGCCTGAAGCTGAACACAAATTAAACAGAGTCCAAGAATGAGTCTACGTTAAGCAAGCCATCTCCATAGGCTATGCTGTCAATCCTTGAGTCCCTCAGGAGTGACAAAAATAATCTTGGCATCATGCCTTTTCTTCAGTTGATCATAAAGTAAAATGTAGAGCTCCCCTTTGAAGCCCCTTGATACAACCTATGTGGATTAATCTTAGTTACACACCTCTAGAGGGTACTGAATACAAAATTTTTAATTCTTCAGCAAAATGCAGTGGTATAGATAAGGAGGGGGGGGGGGGGGTTGGCCCCCCACCAGAAGTTTTGTCGGAAATTTTTGGGGACCATTTTTAGGCAAATTTATGCCTAATAACATTAAAATGCTGCCTTTGGGGATAAAAACATGCATTTGGGGTAAAAAAGACCAATTTTCAGTACATTTGCAGTAAAACAACAGATTCTTTCTGTTTGTTTGAGTTTTTGTTGTTGTTACACTGTTGGAAAATTTTCGGTCTGTCAGAATTTTGGGCTTGCCCCTCTGCCAGTGAAAAGCTATCTATGCCACCGGCAAAATGGCCAATTCCAGCTCCCATAGAGAGCCCAAATATTAACCCAGGCTCTTGATTTAAACACAGTTGAATCTGACTACCCTAGAGATGTTGTGTACCAAATATGAATGCATTCAGACTGTTGGATCTGAAGAAGAGAAATTGTAAAGAAATTTCTTCGAATTGCACTAAGTTCAAATTTGGGCTACCATAGCGAGCCCAAATATTAACCTATGGATCCGATTTGAAACAAACTTGAATCTGCCTCTCCCCAGAGGTGTTGTATACCAAATGTGAAAGCATTCCAACTGGTGGATCTGAAGAAGATTTTTAAAGAAATTTCCTCATATTGCACTAAGTAAAGATTTGGGCTAACATAGTGAGCCCAAATATATACCTAGGGATCTGAGTTGAACAAACTTGACTCTGCCCCCCTCCCCCCCCCCCCACCCACTTCCCCCTTAGAGATGTTGCATACCAAATATCAAAGCATTCTGACTGGTGGATCTGAAGAAGAAGATTTTTTTAAATTACCCTCCATATTGAACAAAGATAAAATTTGGGCTTCCATAGGAAGCCCAAATATTGACGTAGGGACTTGGTTTGAACAATCATGAATCTGACCCTCATAACAATGATGTGTACCAAACATTAAAAGATTCTGACTGGTGGTTCTGAAGAAGAAGATTTTTGAAGAATATTCCCCATACTACCCTGTGTTAAAACTTCAGGCTCCTGTAGAGAGCCCAAACATGAACCAATGAGCTTTATTTCAACAAACTTTTATCTGACCCCTCCTATGAATGTTGTATACCAAATATCAAAAGATTCTGATGATAGGTTCTGGAGAAAAGATTTTTTTAAAATTTTTGCAAATATGCTGACTTTTTTCAATGCCCATTACAGAACATCCTAACATAACCAATGACAATTTTTTTTATACCATTCAATTCTGCTGGTCCTAAGGATAATTCATACCAAATAACAGCTCTCTGTTTGTCCTAAGGATACTTCATACCAAATAACAGCTCTCTGTTCCATGTGCTTTTGGAAACATGGGCGTTTGAAAATATTTCTATTTTTAGCTCCCAGGGTTACCATGGGGATGCAGGATTTTTTTTTTTTTTGGCATGGGTCAAGTACTTATGACCCATTAATACCACAAACCAAATTTGGTTCATACCGGACCATTTGTTTAGAAATAAGAAATTTTGGGCGGGGACCAAAAATCTTACCCCTCCTATTAAAAAGCCAAATATTACTTCACGAATTTCATTTGAACAAACTTGATTCTACATCTCATATGGAAGCTCCATGGCAAAAATCAAGTCATTGTACACACTGGTTCTTGAGAAAAAGATTTTAAAAATATTTTGGAGCATTTTTCCCCACTCCCTCTCTATAGGGCTGGGCATGTTGAATTGAACAAAAATGAAATGCCCCTTTGGAACCATCAATCACAAAAACTTTCAGTTGAATTGGCCCAGTGGCTTTGGAGGAGAAGACCACAACATGGTGTTGACAGACATCGGATGGAGAGCGATGAGATTAGCCCAGCTTGACTTTGTCAAGATGAGCTAAAACAATAATGATTGAGAAACCAATCACAAGGACAAAAGAAGCAAAATTCAATTTTCAAGCATACGTTTTTATATTTTGGGGAATTTGCTCTTTGTAAGGAAGGCTGTACTTCTAGTGGACCCAGCTTGAATATACTAAAACATTGCTACTGAATCAGGGGATGAAAAGAGGAAAGAATTTTGTACAATGTGAATGCTGCCATTGCAAAAATACTGAAAAACACCCCTCAAGTTACCTATAGTGTCATGATTTTCAAATCAAGAAAACCCTTCTAAAATAGCAATTGGAATCTGATATTCAAAACACTTAAAACGGGAGGATGTTTGATCAGAAATAACTGGAATAAGTTTCCAATTGTCAATCAATCAAAGAGAGGTAATCCACTTTCAGTTCATATCAAATAGAACGGAAATTTTGCTGTCACATCATGAAAAAATTCAAGTACCTCCATATATAAAGTGCTCACATGGAGTGAAAACCATCTGTGCACCCATTAACACAACATTTAATTAATTTCATACGATGAAACAGGTTATTTCACATTTGATTCACTAACTGAGGATCCCACAACAAGAACAGTCTCTATTCTGTACTGTTTCTGAAGCCTAGGCATGTTAAAAATCACATTTTTAGCACATTTATATGGATAGAGTGGGGTTAAAGTGTCAGAATGAAAGAAAAGAGACTTACAGTAATAAGATGTGGGATGCCAGGGCTTAGGTAGCACACGTTAAAACATGACAAATTTTATTCATTGTGGTTCAAGGTAGCAATGCAGTTTATTTAAACTCCAACCAGTATAGGGCTAAATAGATTCATTATGTCAGAATGAAAGAAAGGAGACTTGCAGTAATAAGATGTGGGATGGGGGGCTATGGTGGCATGTGGAAAAGCATGACAAATTTTATTAATTGTGTTTCAAGGTAGCAATGCAGTTTATTTAAACTCTAACCAGTATAGAGTTAAACAGATTCATTCTGCAGAAATGGTTGTGTTTGTCCTCATTAATTCAGCTGTTCTACCTTGCAGATACCACAAACAACTGGAAATTCAACAATTAACCAGCCCAACAATCTTTCCTCCTATCTCAGATTACCTGTTTATTTAGCAAGCATTTTATGCATACCAGGAAAGCAAAACAGGCACTGTGTCATGAAAATTGGGCACCCACCCCACCAAAATAGCATTTCCCCAAAACTTGCAACCATATTACAAACCCAAATTGCTTGAATTGAAAAATTAACAAGGCCAGGATATCCGAAAACAAGAAAATATCTTGAAATAACCCTCAACAACGGTTACAAGGAAACACCCCTTTAAAGACATACCAAAGTTGATTACAATACTTGTAATTTGGGATTTAATTTGAAAATAAAATACTACCAAATTGATTCCAAACATTTTTTTTAAATTCACTATTTCTTTCTCTGACCTCACAGCATTTCATTTAACCTATCCTGTTTTTTGAGTAAAAAAAAATCCTGACACATTTTCACCATTTCACTCATTATAATTAATCATAGTAGAAAAATCACAGAAAAAATATTCTTCATTCTTCAAACTGACATCATTTTGTGTCAATATGTTATAGATCAGCCTTACGTGTACCTCAAGGCCAATTATTCTCAGAATACATTGAGTGCAAGAATATTTTAACCCCTTCATTCTTCTCAAAATAAAGATGAAAAAATGTACTTTTCCTTCCTCAAAGGTTTGTATATAGCACATATTTGCAGGGCAAACCACCATGTGAGAGAAGCACATTTGCAGGGCAAACCACCATGTGAGAGAAGCACACCTTGACTCAAAATAACCATATAATTTGAGCGGAAAACAGAAACAAAGGAACAAGCAAGGGTTGCTATTTGACCCACATGGTACCAATCAATTCAATGAAAAAGCCAACACCTAATGCTTATGAGACATTCCATGATAGTTTTAGTGACAGAAGTTTATAGTGTTTCCAGATGCATAACTTACAGAGATAAAAAGCATCTTAGAAATCAATAAATCACAGATTTATTTTATCTTATCACTGGTAGAGTGGCCTCTTAGTGGAAAATTCCCTTGGTAATGTGTTGCAAAGACATAAAAAAAACTCCACATGTACCGTGCCCAAATGAAATATTTTATTGGCACTACAGGAATTTTGAGGGAGGTCAACCACATGGCTCTTTGTATTATACACGTGGATGCCTGGAACAGAATTCAAAATGAGCTGAAACAAATGGAAGGGGGAGGGGGGGGGGGAGGTGACCAGAATAATAAAATCTTACAGATGACTCAAGATATAAGTTTTACAGGCTCACAGAAATACATACAGTGCTATCTCCACTTGTTTCACCTTTTCAAAAAAAATATTGTTGAACCCTCTTAGAATATTTATTTATTTATTTATTTATTTATTGGTGTTTAAGGTCACATATTTATGCACAATGGCTAATCGTGACCGTGACAGTTTTACGGGTGGAGGAAGCCGGAGTACCCGGAGAGAACCACCGAGCAACGACGAGCAGCTGTCAGCTCTCCAACATCGTAACTCTGAACTCTGCACCGCAGCACAGGCAGGGTTAGATTGGTTGAAGACATGCGCACCATCGACGTGCAGTACGCCTCAGGACACAGCGTCATCATGCCCCCATGTAGGCAATCGGGGTGAAGTGTCTTGCCCAAGGACACAACGCGGTTGCCGCAGATGGGATTCGAACCGAGGACCTCTCGGCTTGCAGCCTGCACCTCTACCAACTGAGCCACCGCGCCCCCTCCTTTTAGAATCAACAACGGTTCTGATTCCAGAAAGATTCAACAACATATCTTTACCGAATTTGTGTGAAGTATAAGTATGGTGCGCACATGTGCATGTGGAAAGCAAGTTTGAATTCGATGATTTTTTTTTCAAAGTTATTGCACTTATCAACTTAGAATACCCCAAAATTTCAAGTTTTCTACTCAACTCCTACTCTTTTCATTGGATTTTTATGAAAACTTGGTGTGAAATGTCAATATGAAGTGTAGATGTGCATGTGACAGGATAACTGCTCCTACATTTTTTATTGGATGTTTACAAAACTTTGTATGAAGTATCCAATTGATACGTACATGTTCATGTGGAAAGGAAGTTTGAATTTGATGAATTTTCCAGAGCTATTGCCCTTATCAACTTAGAATTTACAAAAATTCCAAGTTTTTGGTGGATATCCTCAGTTGGGATTAAGGAAATTAAATAATAAAATAATAATAATAGCACTTTATTCTCGCTCAATAGGTAGAGTCAAAGCGCTTCACAAAACAAGTCAAGAGCAGAAGACTGAAAATTTGCATTTTATGTGCCAAATAAGTCTATAAATAGGAATGTTCACAGATACTTTTTAAACCCCTGAACAGATGTAAGTGTCAAATATAGAAAGGTAGACTGTTCCAGATTTTAGGTGCCAGAAAACAGAAGGTTTGTTGTCCCCAGTATTTTAAGTTCATTTTGGAGCAGGTAAGAATTCTGGGTTATCAGCACTAGAGTGTAGCGAGCGTGTTGGCGTGTATGCATTGAGGTGTGTAGAGAGATAGACTGGGAAGTTTTCATTGAAATATTTAAATACTAAAAGGGCAATTTTGTATTCCCTTCTAACATTGACTGGGAGCCAGTGGAGCTTTTTCAACATGACTGCAGATGTTTCTCTGACAACTTTTGCGAGTACATCACCTGAAAACAGTAAAGTACTATCAACCCTTTACATAGCATTATTTTAAAAATAGCTAGTGTTATATAGTTATATAATACTAGCAGGTGTTACAAGGCGTTGCACAGGAGAAGATGGTTATATCAGCTGTTTTCGAAATAGAAGGTCAAGGTCACCCCGCACAGGCACCCTGATAAAGTCAAAATGATCGATGGGTCAATTTACCTAACCATATGAAATTTTAGTCCGATCGGCCCAGCCGTTTTCGAAATAGAAGGTCAAGGTCACCCCGCACAGGCACCCTGATACAGTCAAAATGATCGATGGGTCATTATACCAACACATAAGAAATTTTAGCCCGATCGGCCCAGCAGCTTTCAAAATAAAAGGTCAAGGGCATCAATTGCAAGGTCACCCCACATGGGCACAGCAACCATCCCATGTTACTCACAGGGATGAATTACCCCATGTAGAAAATTTGAGATCGATTGGTCGAGAAACGGAGGAGTTCACCCGGAACAAAGATAGAAAGAGATATAGATACAGACATTCGTATTTATATATTAGATTTTCCTGACAAAACAGATTAGATTTTGAACCCTCATTGGAATGAGAGCATCATGCTTGATCCAATAAGGGGACGAGATATAATTTGGAAGTACACGGTACATGTAAAAAAAGGAAATTTGGAATTAATCAGGAAAGCGTACTTTTCTATGTTGGTTTGGTAAAGATTTAAGAACACTGAAAATTTGGATGTCAAACATTCCTGACAGTACTTGGAGGGTGGAACACTACTAAATCATGACGGGGTAGATTCACAACCCAACAAATTATTCCTAATTTAAAAAGAAAAACAAAAGACACCAGCAAATTTTCATTTCAGGGACCAGTGGGTTCAACCAGGTTGTCCATGAGCTGAAACTTTGCTGGTACTTCTTCAAGTAAGGCCTCACTCCAAGGAACATCCCACACAAATCCCACCACCCACATATACTTCTTTGTGCATTTGACTTGATCAAAGCTGATTTGATCTGCAGTGCAAATGGCGTCAGCAGTTACACAGTGCTCACACTATCTGTCAATCTCACAGTCTGCCCCATGCACATGACATCACACTCAGATGTGCTTTTGTAAATCAACGGTCATTCATTCTCATCATAACACCAATGTTCACTTTGGAAATTACCACCGAGTCACATTAACCTCGGCAAATTCCACCCACTCATTTGCACTTAACAAGGTCGGAGAAACATTTCTCTCAACTTTCAGTTTCCAAAGGGTCGACATTGATGCTTAACAGTTTATCGTATCATGTTCGAACAGAAATTATCAATTATGAAAACAAACTTTAGCCCCAAGCCACCAGCTGGAGTGTAATCAGTTTATCCTTGATTTCAGGGAGGTGACATCTAATAAAATTCCATACTCACCTTCAGTGGATGTTTTTCAGCCATGTGTGATCAATCATCGGTGAGCATCTCGTTAGCCATGACTGAGAATTAAATGGAACTATAAGAAACCGAAAGTACGTTTTTTTAGGCATGCACGATTTCAGGTTTTTTACAACAACCGACATCGAGTAGAATTTTTAGTTAACTGGATAGCTCTATTTTTGACCTCTGGAAGCCTTATAGCACACATTTGTAACCTGTCTGCACATAGAGATGTGGATATACATGTACAAGAAAGAGAGCGCAAACAAAATCCCAGCGGAAAAATCCATATTATTACCTGGGCCAAATCCCATGATTATTACAATACTCTATTCAATACAGTCAGGTGCTTTTGTCGAGATTGGCAATTAATGTTTGATTGCTGGGTGTCTGGTTAGTATCTGGACATTCAAGTTAATCAATACCTTTCTTAATAATTTATTTTCGTCTATGAGTTAGGTTAATTTTAAGCTGGTTTATTGTGACTGCTTTGATTCACCATTGGAACTGCAAGTTATTTATTCTAATCAAGGGTGATAACTCAAACACAACAATACCCTTTGATTTGCCTCAGTTGCACTAACAGTAGTCTCACTTGGTCTAACCAATATTTTTCAGCTACTTTCCACTTAATTTTATAATCTCTTGTACATTATGTTCCGAAGCTTTACCATTATACTAGGTTTTAAAAGCAAAACAGAAAAAAAACTACAAACTTTGAATGGCATTTTTTGTTTATACTGACGTTACACAAGAAAAATTCATCTTTTTTCATTATGTTTTAGGGATAAATTGGATTTCCAACATCAAAATGTTTGAACTGACCATTTAGTTTGATTTCAACTGTAAAACATAATTCTTTAGCCTGGGGAAGGATTCGAACCTTCAAACCATGATCAATTGGCAGGGGCACCAGGCATTCTCCCCTCTTTGTACCAGATGTTTTTCAACACTAAATAGTGTATATTTACAGTTGTATTCAAACTAAATGGTCCAATTCGCTCCCTCAACTTCTACAAGAAACAAGGCATGCATTACACTTTAATACACAACACCACCATGCCCCCACATAAACAATTGGTATTAAGTGTCTTGCCCAAGGTCACAATGCGATGATGGAGGTCAGGATCGAACTCTCTACCCTTAGATTTCAAGCTCGATGCTCTAACAAATGAGTCTCCATGCTCCTAGTGCTCTCCAGATGTCATGTACCAAGTCATGTATTTTATTACTGGGTAAGGGTAGCATATTGGTTGGTTTAATTCAGTTTCATATATTTATTTATTGCTGTTCAAGTTCACTGCCAGCATCTATGGTTATATCAACACAGTTGAAATTCAAATTTTCTTATTTTTTCAATTGTTGTCTCCAAAGTATAGCTAGTGATTCATCATTGAATTTTTCAAGCTAATTGAGCATGTTCCAATGAGGTACCATACTCTATGTTGTTAACACCAAAAAATTTAATTTTTAGTTATTCAAATATTTGTTTTCTAACTGTCCCCTTCTAGTTATGTGTGGTAAAGGATTATAGAACTTTGGCCCAGGAACTGGTCATTAGGATCTATTTTACCAGGAAATAAAACTTGTTTACTACAGTAGGCAAACACTGATCCACTTACCGGCACTCGTAAATGAAGGAGTTTTGATTAGCTATAGGCACTTTTCCAAAAATAGTCATACCCCCATAACAAAAGTAAATACTTCCCCACAGGTAGAATTAAACCTTTAAATGGTATAGTGCTGGGAGCCCATATTTATATATATATATTTATTGGTGTTTAAGGTCACATACTTCTGCACAATGGCTAATCATGACCGTGACAGTTTTATGGGTGGAGGAAGCCGGAGTACCCGGAGAGAACCACCGAGCAATGGCGAGCAACTGTCAGCTCTCCAACATACCAACTCCACACAAGCAGGGTTAGCATTGGTTGAAGACAGGAGCACCATCGACATGCAGTACGCCTTAGTACACAGCGTCACCGTGCCCCCACGTGGGCAATGGGGGGTGAAGTGTCTTGCCCAGGGACACAACACGGTTGCCGCAGGTGGGATTCGAACCAAGGACCTCTCGGCTTGCAGCCTGCACCTCTGCCAACTGAGCCACCGCGCCCCCAGCCCATATTTGGACTTTATTCTGAAATTCAGATGCTTCAACTTAAAGACTCCATAATATTCAGTGTATATGTATTATACTATTATCTTTGAGATGATATTAATTAGTCTGTAAGGATTTGCCTTGTTACAATTCAAGGGACAGAACTTATAGATACTCTCATTTTAACAGGTCAAAGTCAGGTGAAAATATTCTAATGACCAAAAATGAGTTAGCATGCCAATGGGAATCCCTTTTTCCAACATAATGGTCAAAACTGATCAGAGCTATCATCATATACATTGTCATTAAACTTTGTAATGTTTTCAATTCTTTCACAAAAAATATAGCCTATGAACCCTCATTGGAATGAGCTTGCTCCATGTTTTTGAGACTTAAAATAAGAACTTCTTGTTATTCAAGATAACTTTTTCTTTGCAAGTGTCTGACTGTCATCTACCTGCGTTGAGTAACAGGTCAATCGATAGAGTTCTGAAAGTCCATATTTGGTCTTTATACTGATGCACAGGAGCTGTAACACAAAGGCTTCCTATTCCGTGGATGTGTATCATATTATCTGGGAACCAAAATTATTAAGTTTGTATGGATTTGCCTTAATATTATTTATGGGAGAGTGCCTATAGGCACTCTCCCAGAAATTGTAACAAGGCCATGAGCTGTCAACAAATTTTTACAACCAGATATAATTGAGAGTCTACCAGTTAACCACTGTGTAAAATAAGCTATTATTAGCTTCATCACTGGTGTGAAACTCCAATAAATCTCCATTAATTTATTACAGTTTATGATCACTTTTGTGCAGCTATGGTTATTTGTGTCTTCAACAATGGTTTAAAGTTAAATTTTAAGCCAATCATTTAAACCCATGCTGTCCATTTTAGAGGATTTCCATCGAAGCACTGGTTATCAGGTCCTATTTTACCAGTAAAACAGAACTTGCATCACACAGTAAACAAGCAATGCTTAATTCCCAGGGTTCCCAGGAGCGAATAAATCTTCATTATTTATTGATTTATTTAATTTAATTGTTTAATGACACTTTCAACAGCCTGAGTCATGTTGTGTTGGTTGATTTTATGGGTGGTGGTGGTGGAGTCAGAGCATCTAAGAGAACCATCAATCAGTGGCAAACAACTGTCAAGCTTTCCAACTTATGAACCCCACTGAATTATTTATTTATTTATTGATGTTTAAGGTCACATATTTATGCACAATGGCTAATCATGACCGTGACAGTTTTACGGGAGGAGGAAGCCAGAGTACCCGGAGAGAACCACCGAGCAACGACGAACAGATGCCAGCTCCCCAACATCGTAACTCCGCACTGCAGCACAGGCAGGGTTAGATTGGTTGAAGACATGCGTATGATCGATGTGCGGTACGCCTTATTATATGGCGTCATCGTGCCCCCACATGGGTAATGGGGGTGAAGTATCTTGCCCAAGGATACAATGTGGTTGCCGCAGGTGGGATTCGAACCGAGGACCTGTCGGCTTGCAGTCTGCACCTCTACCTACTTAGCCACCGCGCCCCCTGAACCCCACTGAAGCCGGGTTAGCAGTGGTTAAAGCATGTGCACCATCGAGGTGCTGTATTCCCTTCACACACAACACCACTGTACCCTCACATTGTCAATTGGGATTTAGTGTCTTGCCAAAGCATGTGATGATGTAACTCAGACTCGAACCAATAACCTTTGGATTTAAAGGTCATATCAAGTACTGAGCCTCTGCAGTCACAAATAAATCTTTGTAGCATTGTGAACCAAGACAGATGTGAAAGAGGAGCCACATCTATCTTTTAACCCGTCACCTGAATAATAGCCAAAACCGGCCAGCGCTATTCACAAAAATCACCATTCATATTTTGTTAAATTTTAATTTTTTCCTTAAAAAAGCATAGCTTATGACCCTCAATGGAATTAGATGAGAGGTCATGAGGTATGTTTTTTTTAGCAAAAATGAAAAAGTTTAGTAATTGAATAGTAAAATAATAGTCCATAAACAAGGGACTCCATGTCAATGAACTCCATGTCATGGGACTCCATGTCATGGGGCCGAAACGTTGGAACCGGTTGAGCGATTTTATTAAACTATTACATTGAAAAAGTTTAGTTTTACAAGAATATTTTTGGTCTCAGTCGTCTGTTACGTAGGTTATGTAAAGAGTTTATTTACCTTGTCTATTGGTGACAACTGAACCCCATTAACAATTATGTAATAATTGGAAACATTTATTGCAAAACCTTCCTGTTTTTTTTCCATTCTCAACATATTTTCCAATTATTTCGTAATTATTCCTAATTGATAAAACATTCCAGAAAGTAGTGCTTCCGTTCCAAGGCATAAAATCATTGCAAAGTTATTTTCCCAAGTTATTTCATTAAGAGTAGTGTTCTCGACACTAAGTAATCCATATTTAGCTAAATTTTGCCAGCAAAAATGTTAAACTTTTCCCCATTATTTCGCAATAATACCAATTTCGATGTGCCCTATATGTATTTTCCTGTGCCATACATGTATTTTCATGTATATTTGACAAATTTCGATGTGCCTTATTGGTATTTTAATGTATTTTTAAAAAAATGTTGATTGATATACTATATTTTTTAAAGTATTTCCATTGCTATGTGGTATATAAATAAATATATAAAAATAAGTGAAAAAAGGATTGGGAGTTGTTTTTTTCTCTCTCGCCGAACCTCGATTTCTCTGGCGGACGAATTGGGTAAAATTGTAGTGGACGATTCAAGTTCACTGGCGGACGATTTGGGTCAATTGCTAGCGGACGATTTGGCTAGCGGACGATATGGTTGGATCCAATGAGCAGTTGTTGACCAAAATTTCATTGGAATTGTCCACTTGAAGTTGAAGAAGTTTGCACTAAATTTATGCAAGCTGGTTCGATATCTGTCGGCCAACATATATGGACTTTTTTTATGGTACATACTCTTGATATAGTATATATCAGCTTGTACATCGAGGCAGTGGTACATTTCGACTTAGGTTCCTCCGAGTTGTCTTCAAAAGTGGTCTGACTTGTCTTGTCCGAGTTGTATAAACTTTTCTTCGGTTTTGTGGCTGTAATTCATTCACATTTATATCACGAAATTAGGAAACCCAAACCTAATTTAATGCTTGACGCCCAACGTCTATGCAACACGCTTGTTCTAGATACGAAATCAGTAGTTCTCCGTTATTTATTCATAACATTTATTTCGTAATTAGAATTGGTTTGATTATTTCACCATGTCTTACTTTGCAAAAATGTCACAAGTTGGTCAGACTTACGGGGGTGGTGCTCGTTGGAGAACGCAGTCAGCATTCGCCGGCCTATTCCTCTCAGGTGAACGGGTTCCGTCTTTTCACAAAGTTTGGACATCTCTCAATTGAATATCCTTGCTAACTGAATATAATTTCCAGCCATCTGACCATTTACCATACCTTAGTACAAATCTGACCTGTTAATTGCATTTAGGCCAATTACTTCATCGTCAATCACCAAATTCCTCTTCTTATTAACCAGTTTGGCCTCTGTACATTCAGTAAAGGCATTTGATTCATTGTACCTTGTTTGATGAGGCTCGATCTGTGAGCTCTGACAGGGAGGATATAATGGAATAAATGCTTAGTTTACCACTTAGAACACAGCAAATTAATCACATTTTTGTTAATAGGATAATCATGTCATATCAGTAATTTTCAGTGGTAAAGTAATTATGCAACTGATAGGGTTCCACTATATCAGTTAAATCTTTGATTCGGTATGAGCTTAACTTGGTCTTCTCTGCTTCTCCAATACCATTTTCCCTCAATTTTCCACTCTGAATCAAATCATTTTCCCTGATAAAACACATTAATCTCATGTATCATGGCCCATTTTCAATGTTTTTCACCTTTCTTTCATAATTGTTATTAATGCAGCAGAATTGTAATTTAATATCATTTCTTTTTCATCATTTTGAGCAAAATGTAACGTTGTTGTTGGTTACGAGCTCCAATAAAAATTCAATTCAATTCATTTCAATTCAAAGTTACACCCAATTAATACCTCCCTGTTATTCGCAATTAAGAACCAATTAACGCCTAGATCAGGCTTAGAAATGGATCAAATTCGATCATCACATTGGTCTTGTTTCTGGAATTTGTCCCAAGAAACAACAGGCTTCCGAAGGTGACCAGAGTCTACCGAAGGTTAACATTCGGTAACCTCCGGTTTCCTAACAAATAATAGGTTTCTGAAGGCAGGCATTCAGTAGCAGTAGTTGACAGTAGTACGTCAGTCGTTAAGGGAGAATCGCTTATGACGACCCCCACCCCCATCCCCCATCAACTTATGTGAGGTCGGTTTTCGCCGCCTTGCCTTGTCATCACTTAGAGATATTTAATATTGAGCCTTGTTTATTCTTAAAACGTTATGTCCACGAATGTACCTCTAGACAGTACCAGTGCTCTATAGAATCGGTATCAGACTGTCAATTTTTTTTCAAAATTTGTTCAATGAGGTCCATCAGTTGTGCAGGGCATCAGCTAGTAGCATATTCTCCTAAACCCAACACGACGTTACGTGCCCCAATGAAGCACGCGGGAGCACTTTTCGGGCAAGTCTCTTAAGTAAGTATCCTGTCGGCGACGCCAATGTTGTATTTTCAGTGTTCATTGAGATTCAATGAATTTGGATGAAATTTAAGGGCGTTATCAATTTGAGAAAGACATGGAACTCATAACAGCCTTACCGCACACAGCAGTAAATACTGCGCATATCAGTATAAAAGATAGCATACCGCACACAGCACTATACAGCAGACGGAAGACCACACACAGCAGAATAAGAGATGTCATACCACACACAGCAGTATAGCAGGCAGAATGCCGCGCAAGCAGAATTGTAGATAGCATACCGCACAAGCATTATAACAAACATAATACCTCACACAGCAGTAGTAAGAAACATAGTCGAAACAGTTTAACATCCAAAGGCACACTCAACTTGCTCCCAAACTAACATCTCAATCACACTGAGAAACCAACCGAGTATTACTGTGAACACTGTTCACGACTGGATCTTGGCAACTGGTCTTCACTAAATCAATTAACCCCAATTATTCTGTATTCTGTGTTGGTTACGGTGTAGGCCATTTGGCATTTAAAGGCACCGGAAGCCTTTAGTGGCTTTTCGAGAGAGCATATTGGAAACGCTACTGTTTGCGCATGCACTATATTGTTGCCTAAGTGGTTCCAATCAATAGCGGTGCATATGAAAAATGAGTTTCGATAGTCTATGTTTTTTGCAGTTCCGACTGTGTATGCTCTTGTATTTTTTATGTGTGTCTATCAATGATGTTTTGGGTGACACAATCAGTATGTGTTTTGCTTTTAATTTGCCCTTTGTTATGCTTTTGGAGAAATTTATTTGGGGGGGGGGGGGGGGTGGCTTGCACAGACCACCCTCAATAATCTTGTAGAATTGGACGAGCCTTTTGTGTCTGCGCCTAACATGGAGAGCATCCAGTTCTAGTTTGGTGAGCATTTTTGTGGAGATACCCTCGTCCCTTGAGCGATAGTCACCTGTGATGAACCTGGCAGCTTTTCTTTGCACCCGTGACAGTTTATCAATATCCTTTTGAAGATAAGGGTCCCATACTGTTGATGCGTGTTCAATCACTGACCTAACCATTGCAATGTATGCTGTTTTTGCAGTTCTCGGGGCAAAATCTAAAATTTCTTCCATAGAAGCCAATGGTCGAATTGGCTTTACTTACGATTTTAGCTATGTGGGAATCCCACTTCAGGTCCTGAGATAATACCCCCCCCCCCCCCCCCCCCAGATATGGTGATTGGGAGACTTGTTTTAAAATTTGGTTGTCTAATTAAGGTGTAGAAATGGGGTGACTTTTCGTTGTGGACATGAAATAGCATTACTTTGCGTTAAATCTCATGACCCAGTTTGAGGCCCATGTATTCAGCCTGAGGTTGCATTGGGTGGTATAGCAGGCAGTCATCAGCAAATAGTCTTACTTGGGAATTTACTGAAAGTGGTAGGTCATTGATGTGGCATAGGAACAGTATGGGGCCTAGGACCGTACCCTGTGGTAACCTGACTCAACTGGGACCGACTTGGGGCCTTCGCCGTCATTAACTACCCACATGTGTCGTTGCGTGAGAAATATGGTAAGCCAATCATGGATGGAGCCTTTGATGCCATAGTGCTGGAGTTCGTCTAAGAGCCGTTTGTGTGGTACTGTGTCAAAGGCTTTTGAGAAATCGAGTATGACTATATTGTATAATTGTGTCAGTGGACACAAGGTGTCCGCAATGACCCAGTGAACTGTGTTCACAGTAATGCTCCATTGATTACTGTGTGTAATTGAGATGTGAGATTGGGTCCTAATTCAGTTGCTGATTTGAATGTTCAGGTGTTCGGACTTATTTGTTGACTGTGTGTCTAGTGTTTCTATACTACTGTATGTGGTTTTATTGTATTTACTGCTGTGTGTGGTAAGATTGTTCTTGTGTTGTCTTCTCAAGTCATGTCTATCTCTGTTTGTATGTTCGTCTGTTTGACCTGTGATTTTATCCATTAGAATTTCTTACAACTATATCATTTTGTGTGTTATGTTCATGATGTGTAAAGAAGTTCTGCATTGTTGTAAGTAGCTGAGTCTCACATGAAAATCCTGATCTAAAGCCATGATTGAGATTTGTGAGGGTGCCTGTTGATTCCAAGTGAGTTAATAGATGTTTACAAATGATATGTTCCAAATGTTTACACGTAACTGATGTTAAGGATACAGGTCTATAATTTTCGGCTTGGTGGACTTCGCCCTTTTTGGCGAGGGGCCGTTTTGACAAGCAACCTTTATAAAGTTGGTCTGAGTTTTCTTCAAACATGGTCCGAGTTGTCATCAATGTTGGTCCGAGTTGTCTTCAAAAGTTTCCCGAATTGTCTTCAGTGTTGGTCCGAATAATCTAAAAATGTGATCAGACTCTCCTGGTCTGATTGTCTTTGGTCCGAGTTTAACCGTAATCGGCGAAACGAATCACGTTTGTTGTTTACCTGGGGTCGAACAATTCGGGTACGGGACAAGTCGCTGTCGGAACTACTCGCCGTCGGACGGCGAGTTGTCCCGATTTTTACGGCGAGTTGTCCCGTTTTTTGTTTTTCAAAAATGTAATTTATTCTTAATTTATTCTATTGAAATACTGTTAATTTTATCATTTACTTACCTGTAGAGTATCTTTACAAATAAATCCAACCTCCGTCAATTGAAAAAAAAACAGAATTAAATCCATGTTTTATGAAAGTACCAAAGTTGAACTAAACTGTTCATTGTAGCATTTTCAGAAGATTGAGATTGTTGAAAATAAAATCGTCAGCTTTCACAATGTTTTTTTTACAAAGAGTGTCTTAACATTGGTATTGTTTTGAGTAACTTGAAATGTTCTCGATTGCCGATTGCTACATAAGACAGATTATTGAAAAGTTAGGCCTAAGCGAGTTGTGTGTTGTAATCACAGTATCTTTTTAGAATGTTGTTTTTATCACTGATATAAAGTGATTGAGTCCTAATTGTCGGCTACTACAGTATTGTTTCTTCAATGATTTTGGTTTGGATGGGTGATGGCTGCTCAATTATCCGTGATCAAAGATATCACAGAGTGTTTGTATAAATTATATCTTTTGTGAATCATAGTAATTTTCAAGGAATACAGAATTCTATAAATTTATTCTATATTTGTGAATTCACATGAAAATGGCCTTTTCGGACCATTTTAATGTGAATTCACAGACATAAAATAATTTCCAACTAACAGGTGCATGCTATATTGAACCTGTCTTGTTATATAAATCATGAGTATCAATAATGCTAATTTAATCCTATGCCGCGTGTTACTTATCAGTTACTACTCCACGGTCACTTGTACCGACAGCGACTTGTCCTGACGGCGACTCGTCCCACCTCGGTTACGGCGATTGTCCCGTTCCCGCACAATTCAAAAACACAATTATGATGGTGTCAATGACGACAGAAGAAGAACCCAGGCGAAACGAGTGTTCCCTTCTATAACCGTCAATATTGTTTTCAAATTCGTCTGTTAACAAGAGACGCCACTCTCGCAATTTCAATCTGTTATTATCACTCCTGCTTAATTGAAACAAATAATAAACGTTCTAATTAGACTTGACGGTCAGTGCAGATGGGGATCGTTGTAAATGAGACCCAGTGCAAAGAATGAAGGTGCTGTTTAGTGTTACAACTTACAACCTAATTTCGAGGGAAACACTGACTAAGTTGAACTTGCAGTATCAGATAACCCTGCTCTTCTAATTCTATTATAACTTCTAAGACTAAAGACTGGAATTACCAGCAGTGTTTTCCTACATAGTCTTCGAATGAGGACAATTCGCCTACAATACGATCTGACAGTATTCATGATGTAACATGATTCAGTTGCCAGAATTGACTGTCTGAATACAGACAGTTGCAGTGTTCTTGTAGTTGTATCGACTAGTAATGGGTCGTTTCACCCAAAATTATGTTCATCCCTCCAGGGTCGTTTCAGCCCAAAGTCCTTTTTCATGAGGACTTAGAAAAGGGGGCAATCCAGGGTAAGAAAGTTGTCCGAGAAAGAATCCTGGAGGATTGCAATTGAAATTGGTGGGAGGGGTCAAAGCAAAGCGGTTATTGCCGATGGGTGGTTTACATGAAAAAGAAAAACCAGAGTTTGAGGACTATCTAGATGGCACGGTTGAGGGGTCACTGCTGTTCAAACCGAGGTTGACGTTGCTTGAGTTTGGGGGAAAAATTGGGAAAGATGGTGAAAAGGAGTGTCAAATGTGTAATTTGGGAGCTACAGAGACCTTGGAACACTTTCTCTTAGAATGTCCAAAATACCTGTCCGAGAGAACACGACTCACTGGGAGGATAATGGGGAAGTGGGATGAGAGAATGAAGGATAGGTGGTTAATGGGTGACCGAAAAGAAAAGGTTGATATGGTGATGATGGAGATTGGGAGTAGTGAGGTTTGGGGTCTCATCAAAGAATTAGTGTCTTGGTGCTGGGAAGAGAGAAGAGGCACAGGGAGGGGGTACAGGTGGGAGGAAAGGATAATCAAGGCCTTCTCATCTGAGAATCGCGACAAATCAGCTGATGGCCAAAGTGTTAATATTATTATTATGACTGCCTAAATACCAAAAATTGCTTTGTCCTTGTATGGGGTCATTCCACACAAAATTCACTTTGGCCTTCTATGGTCATATCAGCCCTGCTGACTGTTCTAGTCAACCAATTGCTTAAGGGGTGAATGATGACATCATGTTTCAAAATAAACAACATGGCTGCCAGTTTCCTTTTAACAAACCATTTCGACGACTTCATTCTTTCATTTCTGAACAATATAGTGACCAAGCGCTTCCGACATCAAGTTTTTTGTTTTCTAGAATTATCCCTCTTTTGATCACATACATACACAATGCTCCATGATATGCCATATTGTTCTCATGAGGTGAGATAGACCCACAAGTAAATCATTCTCTGGTTGTCCCATACTGTACAGGTATCGAGAGAGTTTGATCTACAGGACCGTGGACGTACCAACCCAAAATATTATATTACCGGTAAGGACTGTGACTCCAAGATTGGACTACCACGTTTCCTGCCAAAGGCAGTAGGCCTAATTAATTGAGTAATCTTGACCACCAATATCAATAATAATCTGGAAATTCTTGTAGTTGAAAGCCCTGAAAACATATTCAAATGCTCTCATGGTTTGTGTGGTAATTCTACAGTGACTCTCACTTGCACAATTGTTGAAGTTTGTGATGCAGAATTTATGAAAGATTACTAAGTTATACCATCTACTAAATGCTTGTAAATATAAACATATATTATTTTCAAAATTTGCTACTCGACAAGCAGACATAAAATGTTTTGGTCGGACAATTACCACTTTCACTTTTCAAGTGTACGTCTGTATGCAATTTGTCATCCACATGCTATTTTTAGGATTTTAACTGGGTGGCATCCCAAAATGAATTGTGAATGGAGGATAGCTGATCATATCTATTGAAAAAATCATTCTTCAGTTAAAAAATCAGGGGTGGCACAGGCTATGGAAACTCCTTCATTTTCCAAGACCTGAATGGTATGGAAAAATGTAGATTTTTCAAGTGGGTAATGAGAAAGCTATGGAAATTTTCAGTAATAAGCTTGAATATTTTTGCAATAAGACAGGGATCATACTGTGTATCTACAGGGGCTGATATTGGCTCCCATTTCCAATAAGAAATAGGCTGTTTTTTCCCTGATTTAAAGCTGAAAATTACCAATTGTTAAACAGTTACTAAAACTATATAGTTTCCTCTTCACAAACATCATTACATGTTCACTGCATATAAAAAATTATTAAAATCCACCGAGTGTATTATGTATAATTACATAATATCAGCCACCAACTCACTAATCAGTGTTGATTGGGCTGTATCAAGTGTATTCAGACAGGTCTGCCACTTTGATGTGAATGGTCGTTCAGTTTGTGTGCCAGTCGCCTGAAACAAAAAAGACGCGAACGAAAAATTTGAATACCTGAAGAATGAAGGTATAATTTTTATGAAGCAATATTAGTTTGTGTTATTTCTTCAGTGTGGGTGTTAAGTGCATGGAACTGCATTGCTTGACTTCACACAGTTATTTTCCTATTATTAGTTTCTGCCCACATTGCACAAGCTCTCTCACCTGAATGAATCATGTACTGTGGAGTAAAATCCTGAATTCAATCATTTATGATTATATTTGGAAGTGACAGCAAGTGTAATGTTGAATGTGCAAATTGTCATTTGAAATTCCACCTTCCTCCCCACCCAACACCTGTCAAAGAGTTTTGTTTGCATTTTTGTTTGTTAGCGTCTTGTCCCCTCATGCCTTTGGGGGGATTTGATCTTGTCTTTTTAGTTTGGGCGTTTTGTTGCCGCCCACATCATTCTTCCATAGTTTCCATGTTTTGAAACTCCTCAAAAAGTTAATGTTATAATTAATTGTATATAATTTGTATTAATTAATACATAAATATCAAATAATAAAATCTACAGTGTAGTCCTAAAACACATATTTGAGTTGAGTCTTGTTTGATAGCAATTGTGTCCTTGTTAGCCTGACTGTTTACAGTGAGGGCTATAGTCATGACTTTTGTCCATCCGTCTCTCTGTCCGTCTGTTAACATTTAGAGTTTTGGTTAAAGTTTTTTACTGAAGGTTCAAGTGGTTTTTTTTTCCTGTTTAGTCATGACTTTCTTCTGTACATATTATGATTCATAGGTCACTCGTCATTGGATATGAAGTTTTTTCCGTTATTGAAGTATTCATTAAGCCAATCAATAACTCTGTAACATAAAAACAGTGTGCCAGTGTTTTTATATCCTAGGGGGTCAGACAAATTCTCACTGCAGTGAATTTGTCTTTAACCAATGAGAAGATCCCTGGATATAAACACACTTGGTTAAAGCAGTCCTTCGATTTTGGAAAACAATGGTGAGCGATAAAAAACTCACCTGACATTGACCTGTGAAAAATATATAGGGTCGGTTGGGTTACCTGAACAAATTAATTATTTTTCCTCGGCCTAATAGGAACGTTCCATGAAATAAGAATGCCAGAATCTAAGAATGGAGAAACATCTTTTAGATAAATTTCAAGAGAGTATTCTAAGAAATTTACCCTCTACCCCTCATTTAAAATTCATGTTGGTCTACATATTCATAGACCCAGTGTATAAGCAGTAAGTGACTCTGCAGACACACACAAATCATGCAACACCGTTATGCACAGAGCTGACCAACCTCAAACAAACAGAATTCTTTGATGAAGCTGACTGCTTAAAAATTGACAAACTATGAACAAAGTGATCTGTATTCGTCCCCCCAACTTAATACTGACAAAGGGTGCTTTGATCATTCATGTTGCTGACATCACTTTGTTTCGCCATTGTAAATCCTGTGGGTTCTTGATGAATGTTAACCATTCAGATGCTATTTAATTTAACGATTCAAAGTCACATTACAATTTTGTTCATTTTTCAGTGTGAGTGACGGGGACGGTTGGCTCAGTAGGCATAGGTGCAAGCTGCAAGCCGAGATGTCCTCAGTTTGAATCCCACCTGCAGCAACCACGATGTGTCCTTGGGCAAGACACTTCACCTACCATTGCCTTAGTACACAACGTCACAGTTGTGGCAAAAGTACACAACTGTGACGTTGTGTACTAAGGCAATGATGCCCCTGTCTTCAACCAATGCTAACCCTGCTTGTGTGGAGTTAGTATGTTGGGGAGCTGACTGTTGCTCGGTGGTTCTCTCTGGGTTCTCCGGCTTCCTCCACCTGTAAAACTCGTTTCATGATTAGCCATTGTGCAAAAATATGTGACCTTAAATTTAGTTAGTTATTAGTGTTTAAGGTCACATATTTCTGCACAATAGCTAACCATGACCGTGACAGTTTTATGGGTGGAGGAAGCCGGAGTACCCAGAGAGAACCACCGAGCAACGGTGAGCAACTGTCAGCTCCCCAACATACCAACTCCACACAAGCGGGGTTAGCATTGGTTGAAGACAGGTGCACTATCGACGTACAGTATGCCATAGTACACAGCATCACCGTGCCACCATGTGAGCAATGGGGTGAAGTGTCTTGCCCAAGGACACAACGCGGTTGCCGCAGGTGGGATTCGATCCGAGGTCCTCTCAGCTTGCAACCTGCACCTCTACCAACTGAGCCACCGTGCCCCCTGTGACCTTAAATACCCATAAATAAATAAATATAGTGTGAGTGACAAATCGCTCACTGCTTTTTCATCCATGCTAGCTATGGCGAGCGGGAGTGACTGCTTGTTTCAAAATCAAAGGACTGGGTTAAAGTCTGTGTTTGTGAGATGGGAAGTCAAAATGATTGTCTTAACACCGATGAGTACTCAAAATGCACATCATACTATGGTTGGTAATTCTGTTAGGTACAGCTATAATAACAGTAATTTAAGAAATTGCTGTATTCTTCTGTGGTAGAGCAGGACTATTGTTGGTAATTATGGAAGGTAAAGTAATAATAACATTCATTTAACAATTTTTGTAGAGTTCAGTAGGACAATGGTCAGTAATTCCATTAGGTAAAGTAATAATACCTCTTTTTAAAGGAAACTGCTGGGCTCTTCTGCAGTATAGTAGGACTATGGTAGGAAATTCTTTTAGGTAAAGTAATATTAAATTGCTGTTCTCTTCTACGGTTGAGTAGGATTATGGTTGGTAATTCTTGTAGGTAAAGTAATAACACTTATTGAAGAAATTGTTGGGCTCTTCTAGAGTAGAATAGGACTATGGTAGGTAATTATGTTTGGTAAAGTAACTTTGACACTTATTTAAGAAACTGTTGTATTCTACTATGGTAGAGTAGGACTATGATTGGTAATTCTGGTGGGTAAAGTAAAATTAACACTAATTTAAGAAATTGTACTTTATGATGGTAGAGCCTCTGGTCTGTATTCTGTTAGGTAAAGTAATAATACCACTTTTTTAAGGAAATTGCTGTGCTCTTCTATAGTATAGTAGGACTATGGCAGGAAATTCTGTTAGGTAAAGTAATATTAAATTGCTGTTCTCTTCTACAGTAGAGTAGGATTATGGTTGGTAATTCTGTTAGGTAAAGTAATAACACTTATTGATGAAATTGTTGGACTCTTCTACAGTAGAATAGGACTATGGAAGGTAATTATGTTTGGTAAAGTAACATTGACACTTATTTAAGAAACTGTTGTATTCTACTATAGTAGAGTAGGACTATGGTTGGTAATTCTGGTAGGTAAAGTAAAATTAACACTTATTTAAGAAATTGTACTTTATGATGGTAGAGTCTCTGGTCTGTAATTCTGTTAGGTAAAGTAATAATACCACTTTTTTAAGGAAATTGCTGTGCTCGTCTATGGTATAGTAGGACTATGGTAGGAAATTCTGTTAGGTAAAGTAATATTAAATTGCAGTTCTCTTCTACAGTAGAGTAGGATTATGGTTGGTAATTCTGTTAGGTAAAGTAATAACACTTATTGAAGAAATTGTTGGACTCTTCTACAGTAGAATAGGACTATGGAAGGTAATTATGTTTGGTAAAGTAACATTGACACTTATTTATGAAATTGTTGTAATCTACTATGGTAGAGTAGGACTGTGGTTGGTAACTCTGGTAGGTAAAGTAAAATTAACACTTATTTAAGAAATTGTACTTTACTATGGAAGAGTCTCTGGTCTGTAATTCTGTTAGGTAAAGTAATAATACCACTTTTTTTAAGGAAATTGCTGTGCTCGTCTATGGTATAGTAGGACTATGGTAGGAAATTCTGTTAGGTAAAGTAATATTAAATTGCAGTTCTCTTCTACAGTAGAGTAGGATTATGGTTGGTAATTCTGTTAGGTAAAGTAATAACACTTATTGAAGAAACTGTTGGACTCTTCTAGAGTAGAATAGGACTATGGAAGGTAATTATGTTTGGCAAAGTAACATTGACACTTATTTAAGATTTTGTTGTAATCTACTATGGCAGAGTAGGACTATGGTTGGTAATTCTGGTAGGTAAAGTAAAATTAACACTTATTTAAAAAATTGTACTTTACTGTGCTAGAGTCTCTGGTCTGTTATTCTGTTAGGTAAAGTAATAATACCACTTTTTAAGGAAATTGCTGTGCTCGTCTATGGTATAGTAGGACTATGGTAGGCAATTCTGTTAGGTAAAGTAATATTAAATTGCTGTTCTCTTCTACAGTAGAGTAGGTTTATGGTTATTAATTCTGTTAGGTGAAGTAATAACACTTATTGAAGAAATTGTTGTACACTTCTGTGGAAAGTAGGACTATGTTCAGTAATTCTGTTAGGTAAAGTAGTAATAACATTTTATGCCTGTTGGTTTAAATTATCACATGACAATAAGAACTGTTACAACTGAATTCTGATTGGTTGTCCCTGTCACATGTCTTTAAAAATTTAAATCTTATTGTTTCAGTTTCCATCAGTTCAACATTGTTTATCACTCAGTTAGGACATGTTATCTTACAGTGATTATTAAATGTTTCAGGAATTCAATAATTGTGTTTTTATAATATTTATTCATACTAGAAGGTAACATCTCTCTTTTAATTATTATTTTTAAATAATGTACTTCATCACCTAGGATATATTTTTAGTGCTTAAAGTTGTTTAAATAACAATTGAGCACAAAGAAATATATCAAAATGGCAGCATTCATGCTGGAAACAATGATGATAGACCTTCAGCTCACATGACCTAAACAAGCAATTCCATTGGGAGAGTGATCAGCCAATCAAAAAACGATCATAAAAGAGATCAAGTTCTCACATCATCCCTTAACCCTAACCCTAACCCTACCTAACCTAACCCTAACCTAACCCTAACCCTACCTAACCCTAACCCTAACCCTAACCCTAACCCTAACCCTACCCTACCCTAACCTAACCCTAACCCTAACCCTAACCCTAACCCTAACCCTAACCCACCCTAACCCTAACCCTAACCCTAACCCTAACCCTAACCCTACCCTAACCCTAACCCTAACCCTAACCCTAACCCTAACCCTAACCTAACCTAACCCTAACCCTAACCCTAACCCTAACCTAACCCTAACCCTAACCCTAACCCTAACCCTAACCCTAACCTAACCCACCCTAACCCTAACCCTAACCCTAACCCTAACCCTAACCCTAACCTAACCCTAACCCTAACCCTACCTAACCCTAACCCTAACCCTAACCCTAACCTAACCCTAACCCTAACCTAACCCTAACCCTAACCCTAACCTAACCTAACCCTAACCCTAACCCTAACCCCTAAACCCTAACCCTAACCCCTAACCCTAACCCTAACCCTAACCCTAACCTAACCAACCTAACCCTACCTAACCCTAACCCTAAACCCTAACCCTAACCCTAACCCTAACCTAACCCTAACCCTAACCCTAACCCTAACCTAACCCTAACCCTAACCTAACCCTAACCCTAACCCTAACCCTAACCCTAATATTTGACCATAGATAAATTCTCACAAAATTGTCAACTTACAGTTAACAAGTTTGCACTTTAACGTCATATCGAGCCTAAGTATCCTATTGGTCATGGCATGGCCTGACCACTGCTTGAATTTGCAAAATACTCTTGGATTTCCACTTTTCCCTACCCTAGGTGTATGAACCCTGTTTACCCCAACTGAGAGAAACTGCTAGTCAAAAACAAATTTTATTGACATTTAAAAAAATGGACAAATACATCATAATTACAAGTTTTCAGCTTCGGACTTAGGGCATTCCTACCTGGAATTGATGATATCGCCATTCAAAATAAAAATTAAATTTATTTCATCCCAATAACATGTCATGTGATTCCTTACTGTAATAACCTCTCTGAGACAGCTCCAATGAGGTGACACATGATATGGTTTCTGTGAATGTTTTTTCTCGAATATTTTGAAAATTTAAACAAACTACATGCATAACTTTGTCTGAGTGCTATAGTGTTGTATGTCCCCTGAAGGGCATACAGCACTATAGCACATAGACGACAATAACGTGATTAACAAGTTTGCACCTTAATGGCATATCGAGCCTAAGTATCCTATTGGTCATGGCCTGACCACTGTTTGAATTTGCAAAATATTCTTTGATTTCCACTTTCCCCTACCCTAGGTGTATGAACCCTATTTACCCCGACTGACAGAAACTGCCAGTCAAAAACAAATTTTATTGAATTTATAATAATTGGAATAGATGATATCGCCATTCAAAATAAAAATTAATTTTTTTCATCACAAAAACCATGTCATATGATTCCTTATTGTAATAACCTCTCTGAGACTGCTCCAATGAGGTGACACATGATATTATTTCTGTGATTGTTTTTTTCGAATATTTTGGAAATTAAAACAAACTATGTGCAGAAATAGGTGACTCAAACCCCAACAAATAAATGGATCTATTATTAAAAAAATGTTCATTGAATAATGATCCTGGCATTTATCACTGCTTAAATACTAGATATCTTATACAGAGATCTAAGCCATCACGTGATTTCTATTTATAGATGGGCAAGTTGGCAATGGGCGAATTCGCAAAACCTTCTAAACCTAACCCTAACCTAACCCTAACCCTAACCACTAACCCTACCCTAACCCTTTGCACTTTAATGGCATATTGAGCCTAAGTATCCTATTGGTAATGGCCTGACCACTGCTTGAATTTGCAAAATACTCTTTGATTTCCACTTTTCCCTACCCTAGGTGTATGAACCCTGTTTACCCCAACTGATAGAAACTGCTGGTCAAAAACAAATTTTATTGACATTTAAAAAATGGATAAACACATCATAATTGCAAAGTTTTCAGCTTCGAACTTAGGGCATTACTACTTGGAATAGATGATATCGCCATTCAAAATAGAAATTAATTTTTTTCCATCATAAAAACCATGTCATGTGATTCCTTATTGTAATAACCTCTCTGAGACTGCTCCAATGAGGTGACACATGATATGGTTTCTGTGAATGTTTTTTTTCGAATATTTTGGAAATTAAAACAAATTACATGCATAACTTTGTCTGAGTGCTATAGTGTTGTAGGTCCCCTAAGGGACATACAGCACTATAGCACACAGGCGACGAAAACGTGATTGCGTGTCTGTACAACACAAATGCCTTGACAAAGAAACTTATTCTTGGAGTAATTCTGTAGTGGGCTGAAATGTTTTTGAGACCCCAGAAAAAATGTTTTCTCAAAAGCTATGCCCACTGATGAGAATCGAATTTCCCATCTTCATCCTTAAATGTCTGCGTTCTTTTAACATTAACTTTAAGGGCCTTAGAGACAAATTCAATGATGCAGATACTTTATGTTCTTCTGCATTTTCTTCTGAAAGCCTCAAAACTCCGGTCAGGAATTCCATCTCTTTCACATAATTTTTGATAACTGCGATACATAGTTGCGATATCAGACGAGCGATTATTTTCTTGCACAACAGACAATATTGCCAGTTCATCTTGCGACCACCTTTGACGTGCACCAACAGGATGGTGTCGTAACACTGTGTGCACGACTTCTTGCACTTCATCTGCATCATCCAACGCCACATGCTCAACTGCACAGTCATCGCTTGGAGTATGTTCTTTTTCATTTTGTTTTTGAACAGCAGTTTTAGGTGTTGATAGCTGTGTTTCTGGAATTATCAGTTTTACTCGGATCGATTCATGTAGTCTCCATATTTTGGGTTGACTTATCACACCTAGTAACTTGGTTGAAAGGATTTCCAACCCTTTCAAACGAAATTGTGAAATAGGTAGTTCAGAAACTAATTTCATCAATTTCCTGTAGTCAACATACCAGCCCTGACTCAAAAGTGCAACACATGAACAAAACAAAAGAACCTTCTCTTTTTTCGCCTCATTCCACTCCTCTAAACCTTTCAACTTTATAATAATGGATTTTACCCAGGGGAATTGCAAACCTGGCCTGTTCTGCAGCTTGCTTAATTTACTTTGATGAACAAAACCTTCACTCGCAAGAGTTTGCAAAATGACTTGAGTTAGTGCTTGGCAGGATGCATCATCTGATTGACTTTTGGAAGATAATTGCACTTTCCAAAGATGTAAACCATCCCAGTAAATAGCCTGGTTTCTCATCGAGTCATATGTTTTTATAACAGGCAGAAATTTTAGTCCCATTTCCCGAATCCCACTTTCTATGACATCTTTTACATTTTTTCTCTTAATTTCTAACATTGACAGCATTCTTCCTGTTGAGTGTCCATTTTTTACACACTTACTGTTTTCAATTACACGTGCAAACTGGATGGGTCCAATAATTCCAGTACACAAAGCCCACTCTGGTACTGAACTTGACTTGAGGTCTGCAAGAATTGAGTTGATTGACTTAAAAGGGTGAGACCAATTGAACAAGTCTGCCAACAGAATTTTCACACATCGCCTACCTAACACAACACTTGAAGCGTTTATATAGTCAGAAAAACCGAACAGAATAGATATCTCTCTCCTCATTTTTTCGGATTGGCACCAATTTGTCAACGGAGGTGGACTCTCCCCAAAGGAAGTCGATGTTGGTTCTTCAAGAGCCAAGAAGCCCAGCCATTCAGTTTTACACCTACTTGGACATAATGTTCCGGGCCCAAGATTTATGCTTAAAATGGTATTTATTTTAGAACGCAGTTTTCCCCACAGGTATTTTTCTAATGCCAACTCATACTGGAACGCTTCCCATGTGTCTACATAACCACCCAATCGCCTTCCTCTTCTGAACAAGTTCTCCAAATTATCTGCTAGGTAAAAACATATACCCTTTAGTATTGTCACAAGTCTTTCTTCACTCTCATCAAAGGGAACTAAAACAGGGGTGCTAGAAAGAAGATAATGCAATCTTTCTGGGCTAAAACATTTTTCAGGTTCGATTACATTCATTGGCATGTGTGGTGCAATTACAAATTCTAACCTGCACTGCAGTTTATTGATGCCGTTTGCATTATCCTTCATTACTGAAATATACTTCAATGCGTCTTTCTCAAGAGCTTTTAATGTCTGTGGATGGAACAACCCTGAATTCACTAGAGAGCCAGACACTGGATGTAATCTGGTGACAGGATCGATGTGTGGGGTGTCTCCATACAGTTGAACAAATCTTATCTGAGCTACATAGGTGCACACTTGTCGAAGATCTGGTGTTATATTCAACAGCCTCCCATCAAGGTTTGACTGAAAGTTGGCTGCTTCTATAAATGAGAGACAAGTTGAAAGTGTTCCTCTCTCTCCAACAATAGTTTCCAAGCCATGCCTTGCCCACAAAAACCCTAAATTGTTTAGGCCTTTTAGAGTGGCAGCAACATGTATAGTTTGATCTAAAACATGGGAAAGATCTATGTCATTTAGCTCACATGATCCTGCCTTTCGTTCACCGAATCTGAATAAAATTAGGTATGCAGCAAATCCATTTGGGCATTCCACGTCAACAATCGACTCAGTCAAAACCTCTAGAATATGACTTTGATCATCAGGGAGAAGATGCAACTTAAGCAATGATGATATTGGATTTTTCTTCAATGTATTTGTACACATTCCACGTTTTAATAGACCATAAATACGGTCTCTCCAAATATTTGTCAATTTTACAAAAACGTCAACACAAATAATTCTTATATCTTCTCGGCTTTCCACTTGCCCAGCTGGAAGTAAAGTTATATAGCACTCCCACCCATGATCATAGAACAACTGGAATCCCAGAATTTTCTTCAAAATATCAATTTTATTTCTGTATAAATGTAAATCCAAGTGCTTCTTCAGTATGGCATACATAGGTTTTGCATAATGCTTACCAGCGTGAAAAAATTGATATATCTCACAGGAAACTTCACTGCACACAGCGACTTTAAGCCAAAAACAACACCGTCCGTATCATAGCAAATATCCAAGAAGTTTTCCTGCTCTTCAAACGTCATATTAGACGCTCTTAAACAAATATGTTCATCCCTCTGTAAAAACTCATCCAGTGTGTTATGAGATAGAACTGCATTTAGCAGATTATCTGTGTTTTCATTACCGGTCATTTCAACGCCATCTGTGTCTGCCATTTTGAACTGTAAGATAAATAAAATCTTGCTTTAATTATCATCCTAGGAATGGTTGCAGATTTTTAGATGGAAGTACACACATTACATGTGCACATCAAAACGTTTCACAGGTGATTAATCGGCGCTCAGAGATGCACCTTAGTTAGTCATGGATCAGGCCAGGTTCGTCGTGATTCAAGCCTGGTTTGGTCTGGTTCAGCATGGTTCAGACTGGTTCAGGGTAGTTCAGGCCTGGTTTGGGACTAGTTTGCCATGGTTCAGGCCTGGTTCAGCTTGGATCAGGGTGGTGCAGGCCTGGTTCAGGACTGGTTCCGCATGATTCAGGCCTGGTTCGGCATGGTTCAGGGTGGTTCAGGCCTGGTTCAGCATAGTTCAGGGGTGGGTCAGGCCTGGATCAGAGTGGTTCAGGCATGGTGGTTCAGGCCTGGTTCAGGCATGGAGTGGTTCGACATGGTGGTTCAGGCCTGGATCAGGCCTGATTCGGCATGGTTCAGGGTGGTTCACACCTGGATCAGAGTGGTTCAAACCTGGTCAAGGCCTGGTTCACCTTGGTTCAGGATGGTTCACCCCTGGTTCATCTTGGTTCAGGGTGGTTCAGGCCTGGTTCAGGTCTGCTTCATCATGGTTCAGGGTGGTTCAGGTCTGGTTCACCCCTGGTTCACCTTGGTTCAGGGTGGTTCAAATCTGGTTAAGGCCTGGTTCACCTTGGTTCAGGGTGGTTCACACCTGGTTCATCTTGGTTTAGGGTGGTTCAGGCCTGGTTCAGATGTGGTTCACCATGGTTCGCCCCTGGTTCACCTTGGTTCAGGGTTCAGGGTGGTTCACGCCTGGTTCACCTTTCTTCTGGGTGGTTCACCCCTGGTTTACCTTGGTTCATGGTGGTTCAGGCCTGGTTCAGCATAGTTCAGGGGTGGGTCAGGCCTGGATCAGAGTGGTTCAGGCATGGTGGTTCAGGCCTGGTTCAGGCATGGAGTGGTTTGACATGGTGGTTCAGGCCTGGATCAGGCCTGATTCGGCATGGTTCAGGGTGGTTCACACCTGGATCAGAGTGGTTCAGGCATGGTGTTCAGGCCTGGTTCAGCATAGTTCAGGGTGGTTCAGCCCTGGTTAAAAACTGATTCAGCATGGTTCAGGCTTCAGAGTGCTTCAGGCATGGTGGTTCAGACCTGGATCAAGCTGGTTCGGCATGGTTCAGGGTGGTTCACACCTGGATCAGAGTGGTTCAGCCCTGATTCAGTTCTGATTCGGCATGGTTCAGGCCTGGTTCAGCATGGATCAGGGTGGTTCAAGCTTTTATCAAGTGTGCATTCAAATATCCAACACTAAACTGTTGAATATTTCAATAACTTGTATTTTATCCAATAGCTAGTCGGTAAATATTTAACTATTTAACTGCTAACTATTAAACAACAATAGGTGACAGCAGAACAAAGTTTCTATTTTGGTTAAGATTAGTGGTCTTCAGAAAGATGGAAAGATTGCAACATTTCAATTATTTTCCTGAATCTTCAATTTAATATTTCTGACCTGGGGAAAAAGCATCTTTATACTTAGGCCCCTGTAAATGCTGTATTTTGAAATACAATTTATCAACTTTTTATTTTCCTTAAATCAAACTACTTAAACACTTATATCCATAAAACAAATGCTTACTCACCTATTTTAGTCACGTTTCCCATCGAAATCAACAATGCAAATGGCGTCTAAAGCAACACCAGTCAGTTCCCAAAGAATCATGGGAAAGGTATGTAACAGATATCATTGAAAATATTCCATGATGTCATGCATATATAATTAGAAACGCCATTACAAGAATTCCTCTTTAGATTCTAAACAAAAACTATTTTAATAAACTAGAAAAGGCCTTCTTTATAAACATTTAACTATTTTTGTTTAAATTTCAAATTCAATTTCTTCAAAAAATAATGATTTTAGCAGGTATCACTGCTTCCATCCTGGAGGCATTATATAGATTTTTAAGCCATCACGTGATTTCTATATATAGATGGGCAAGTTGGCGATGGGCAAATTCGTAAAACCTCCTAACCCTAACATAACCCTACCTAACCCTAACCCTAACCCTAACCTAACCCTAACCCTAACCTAACCCTAACCCTAACCCTAACCCTAACCCCCCTAACCCTAACCCTAACCCTAACCCCCCTAACCCTAACCCTAACCCTAACCCTAACCTAATCACATTCCAGCCTTTTCAAGTGCATCAAGGAAAGTAATCATGGAGTTTTTTTGCACGTCGTGTAAGTATTCGAGTTACCTCCCTTAGACCATTGTTGAAGCCATAAATTCAAATGTTTATTGGTGCTGGAGGAGATACGCTTGGCATCATTGCCAAACTTTGACCACAACAAAGTTGTAAAGTCAAGTTTAGACCATTGTTTATACCCGTGTTGTTCATTGTAGATGGTTTTCACTCTCGCATTCTCTACGGGGACTATTTCGTTTGGAAATTATTGAATACAGGCAGAGATATAGTGGATTTTGACTTTTATTGTAGCTTTTGGGGGGCGTGAATTCGGGGGGGGGGTGGAGGCTATAACATTTTTGTTTGAAGAGGAAGGTTATAGTTTAAATTCGGAAGTTTTATACTCCGTGACAGAATGTTCAGATTTCACAAATTTAACGGTGTTGTATTGAATATGGCCGATATATAAAGATTCGCGTATTTCACAATTTTTGTTGGGGACCGGCATTTTTGAGGGGCCTTCAAAAATTTGTGTTTGAAGGCCTACAAACGTGAAATTTATCAATCTTGTTTTCCACAACACAAAGTTTATGTTGCTCAAGTATCAAGGGGCAGGGTTGAAAAGGGGCAGAGATATAGAGAATTGCGCTTTTTACGCTATATGTTGGGCCGCGATTTCGATTTCTGAGGGGGGGAGGTGGTATAGAATTTTTGTCTGAAGAGGTAGCAAGTTGAAATTCGGCAGCTTTGTATTCCGTGATGGACTCGTCACGTCGCCTAAATTTGAACGGGCTGCGTTGAAATGGGATAGAGATAGAGAGAATTACGCTAGTTTTTGAAGACCATGAGTGTGGAGAGGATGGCTATGGAATGTTTGTTTGAAGAGGTAGAACATTGAAATTTTGAAACATTGTAGTCAGTGACGGAATGGTCTTGCTCTCCAAATTTGAAGGGCCTGTATTGAATATGAGCGGACATATAAAGGGTCGCGTATTTCACACTTTTTGTTCGGTACAGGCATTTTTGAGGGGCCTACAAATATTTCTGTTTGAAGGCCTACAAACATCAGGGAGACAGGAGGTGGGCGGAGAGGCAGTACTGAAATGAAAATGTTTATCTTCAAATTTCCAATAACTTTCAAAGTGTCCCCAACCGCCCTCGCTAGCTCATTTGAACAACAACTGTATGCGATAATTTTATTTCTCAAAACCGCGGTCAGCCACTAGTCATTCTTGATTTCCATCAAAATTAAACTAGTCAGGATAGTCTGAAAAATACATAAACAAGAACTTTATTACTCTTAAAAAAAGATGCTTGTCGGTTGTCGTTAGCACCACATTCGGAACATGCCTGGACTGCACTATAAGTTATGAGGCTTTCAGTGGGCGGATATGGTGTGGTGTAAGGTGAACTGAGATCAATATTAGGCGAGGCCGAAGGCCGAGCCTACTATTGATCTCGTCGAGCCTTATACCACACCATATACGCCCACTGAAAGCCCAATAACGTATTTAGTATGCCCGTCCTTTGAAAGAGACATGTCAAAATCCCCGTCATACAAATCGCTACTGTGTGTCGATGTTTGCAGATCCCCAGAGTTATTTGGTGGTTCAATTGCATTTTGCCATGTCAAATTCGCCGGCTGATCAGGGTGAATGGCTACAGCTGCTGGAAATTCAGTGTCTTTGGTTAATTCATTTGCCAATGCACGGCCCATGAAATGTCTCTCATCGTTTGTAACTCGCTGATAAACATCCAAGGATGCAACTGATTTATGATCAGTAACAGACATAATTTGGCTAGCTCCAAAACGCCCCGCAGAGAGAATACTTGCACCTGTTGTCCGAATACTGTGATAGATTACACAGTATATCTCATAGCGAGTGGCACGATTGCTTGGGCTTGTCACATACTTTTGTCGTCACTCTTTTGTTTCAACCCAGCTGTATTACTGATGTGTAGATCAGACCACATGCTGTATTCAACAAATTCGTTGAATTTGACACAACGCTGTCTAATACAGATACAGATGGATCGACAATATTTTTATAAGCACAAAAGCGACCAGTGTTAAATACCCAGCGCAAATGGGGTTAACGACCAGCGCTACCAACAATAATCTCATCCAAATTGTTATGTTTACAATTTTCGTCTCTGGGACATACATTATGACCTCTCACGGGAACGAGCTCATTGAGCTCGTTCCAGTGAGGGATCATAAGAAATGTTATTGATACTAAAAAATCGTTCAGGAAATTGCGTTGCAAGTGACGTTTGCTGTCCGTGTTGGGTTAAACGGCGAACCCTTTACCCACCCAAGGAGACGAACTGACCGTCGTTTTGTACACTAATCCCCATCCAAACAATCTGTATCGTCAGAACATAGGTTATGGCCCCGGTGTGGGTGTGGGGTCATGCGCTGTGTTTTGGTGATAGAATTGGACAAGTTTTAGTTACTCGATAATGGTTCTGAAAATTGTAATGCAGTTGCATCGATGAAGATAGCCGAGGTGGCGTTATTCAGTGTTGAGCGTGGGCATCGCATTGTGCCTCTTTCGTTCGACGAAGTATAGGCATCAGTCTGTGGCGGGTCAGTTGTGCCGTGTCGGCGCGTGATATTGAGCATGCGGCTGCTCGCGCGAGGCCCTACCAAACGCCCTTGCGACTGTATGTTCAATATCACTTGCTTTCTATGGTTTATACGATTCTTACATACACGCATGCTTTAATGTGTGTGTACCTGGACAAGAGTTTTCTGAAATGTGCATCTGCGAGCGGCTGAAAGTCCATATATACGTGTTTATGAATGTGTGGAGGTGGGCTCGTGTGTGTGTTTATTATGCCAACGGGCGTGGGTATCCACAAAAGTCACTTTAGCTCTTAGAATGGTTTCTTGTATTTATTTCTTTGTTAACATTTTACAAAACTATGTACGCACATTGCCCGAGATGGGTGTATTTTTGCAAATAAACTATTCTATTCAGAGGGATCTTTAATCTGCATGGAGGGTGTTTCTCCCCGCACAGGCTGCAGCCATTTACTCCCCAACCCGATAGGACGACACGCTGCGACAGCATGAACCCCTCAATCGACCCTGCTAAAGCTCGTCAGGGCACCTCGTAAACTTTTCCCAACCGGGTATTGCACCCGGGACCTCAGACACCAGAGACCAGCGCACCAATCCTCTCGACCACCACTCTCAACGATAATTCTACTTGTTTCCTGCAATAGAATTGCTGGCATTGTATACGCAGCGTTCGGGTTAAAGGTTAGGATTAGACTGGTTATCGTTGGGGTTAGGGTATGGAGGTGAAACGCAAAACTGGGCCTCGAGTCCATGTCAGGGGAGATAACTGTTTGTGTTTCCCGACTTGTTCTTTTTTGGTTACTGAAGAAAAGTGCAAAGTTGCATTCTAAGGGAGATAACTCATTGTGTGATTCACCACTTTTTCTTTCTTTTTTTCGTTTTCAGCATGTCTTATTCCTGTGTTCTTATTCCTCGTTTTCTGTCTTATCTTGGCAGATATGGCAGTTCCACCAAATGCAGAGTCAATTTTTTTTCTTTAACATCAAATTTCCTGAAATCTAGATTTTGATAAACATGATGAAATTTCCAGTATCCAATATTCATTAACGTTATCTTTGGTGTGATCTTACCGACAATATGTAAAAAAAATGTGTTTGAGTTATATGACCCCAAGTTTGACCACCCTTCTCTAGGCACGGATAGCATCTGTATCCATCCATTTCTGTTTCGAGGCACACTTTATAATGAACAGTATGTTACCGTGTCAGAACTACGAAAATTGCATTTTCAGGAGCTTAACCCCCCCCCCCCCCCCCACACACACACACACACACACTGATCCATCCTTACCCTTATACGGAAAGGTTGGTTGCTCTCGTGTTTTTTTGGTATATATAAGTAGCAATCAGAGTATACCTACTATTCTCTAGGCATGGATAGTACCCACTATGCATTTCTATATCTAGGCCCACGTTATAACGACAGTATGTTAGCATGTGAGGACCTCGAAATTAATTGCATTATCCGAGGCTTATCCCCACAGATCAATCCTTATTCTAACATGGAAAACGTGGTCTCTCGTGTGTTTTCGGTGCGTATAACTAGACATGGGTAGTTCCCAGTATCCATTTCTGTCTCGACGAGCACGTTGCAATGGACAGTATGTTAGCGTGGCAGAAGTATACGAAAACTGCACTTTTCTGGACTTAGCCCCACTTATCCACCCTTATCCCAACAGAGAAAACGTGGTCTCTCGTGTGTTATCGGTGCATATAACTAGCAATCAGAGTATGCCTACCATTCGGTTAGTGTGGTGAATGCAAAGTTATTTTTTTTCTGATTTCTGTTTCTGTTTTCTTGTCTGTGGCGGCAAGTCAAACAGTTTAAGAATCCTACAGCTTAGTTTTTCATTCAATTCGTGGTTTTGCATAAACTCAACCAATCGACTCATCTCTGCATTCGGACTCTTTCAGAAACCTGTAGGGATTATGCTTGGCGTCCTAGTAAGGTTAAGGGTTAGGATAATCAGTTGTGTTAAGCTTAAAGCTGAGAATGAAACAGGGGTATGCGTGAGAAACGAAAATGAACACGATTTTCGAACAAAAAGTCCCTCACACGAGTGCTCAGCGCTTCACAGCTTCAAAACAGTTGTTCATAATATTCAGGAATGTACGAGATTTTATCAATATTTTAGAACTAGCAATCAGAGTATACACTACCCGTCTCTAGGCATGGATAGTACCGAGGTGCACGTTATAACGAACAGTATAGCCTTCCCCTCCTGAAATCACGGGCCCCCATAAACTAGGATAAAAATCGAAATTCCCTATGTCTCTGCCCGCATTCAATACAGTCCCTCTAAATTTGGCCAACGCGAACATTCGATCACGGAATACAGAGCTGCTGAATTTCAATTTGATACCTCTTCAGACAAAAATTCTATACCCTCCCCTCTCTACTGAAAATCGAAATCGCGGCACAATAACTAGCGTAAAAAAGCGTAATTCTCGATATCTCTGCCCCTTTTCAACCCTGCCACTTGCAATTTGAGCAACATAAACTTTATGTTGTGGAAAACACAAATCTGAAATGCTCTGAGCCACAGAGAGATGATTAACCACCGTTCATTAGGCTTGTGATGGGCTACATTTTGGCGGAGTTTTGTCCAAAAAGGGACATCGGGGTGCGAGATCTGAGGGCACGCTACTGAAGGGAATATATTAGACGAAACAGCGCCGAGGTTTACAGCGAGGTCAGAGTTAGCGAAAATAAGGACATATTCCCCACCCTGTCAAAATGGAAATTTGAACAGCGCATTGCTTGGGCGTATCAACAGGCAAATAGTTGCAATTTGAGGCGTATATTCCAAGGACAGCGACCGAAGTCACGGGGGGGGGGGGGGGGGGGGCATAATTGGGTGTATATTTGGGAACTATTTTTTGATTGAAATGTTGGCCCTGAAAAGGGCCGGCGCAGAACCTTTATCACTGAGTTACTGCATGCTGTACTCATCTCACTCGCGCATGGCTTTAAAAAATGTCTGTACTGCCGACTCACTAGTTGCCATCTCAGTTAATAAGTCTTGCAATTTGGCAGTTACATCCATTAATTCCAGCCATACGTCAGACAGAATTGAAAGATGGTCCAATGATGCCTGGATTGTTGTACCCATGTCTGCAGGACATTGCAGAGAAAGCGAGCGCTTACACGTTTTCTTCTTGTCGTGTCTACAGCCTCTTAAAGTCTTTCGCTCAGCTTGCATAAGCTTCGCGCAGACGTTTAAGTTGCTATTGTAGCGCTCGAGAAGCTGAAAACAAGCGTTTGCTCTCTCTAAAATGCCCATTGACATGTCTACAACAAGAGGATCAGGGCGTAGCGACGCAGCTTCCATATTTCTAACAAATGCTATTTCAGAGAGTCTGCAGACCTATAAGGCGAGACGTGGTATGACAATTCCATCAAATTCATCGATGTGTACTCAATTCGTTTTACATAGGTTCTATATTTAGGTAAAATGACGTGTAAGTTGTCCTGTCTGGACATGTTATAAATATTGTCGAATCAATTCCACCTTTAGATCTGAGACTACTAACAACGCACTTTTGTTTTTATGTAGCAGTGAGACGAACATTTTCGCGTAAAAAGATTTTTGATAAATTGCTCAGGGACGGCGTTGGGAGGAGGGGAGCGGTGGGGGGGGGGGACCCCAGAAGATGACCGCGTCAATCGAAAATGCTTAGGGCCGCTGTTAAATGGTTCACACCATTCATTGGTCTTGTGATGGGGTACATTTTGGCGGAGTTTAGTCCAAAACGGGGCATTGGGGTGCGAGATCTGAGGGCACGCTACAGAAAGGAAAATATTAGGTGAAACCGTGCCACCATTTTTTGTAAACTACGTACCCATGAATTTTCTGGTTTATTGGCGCAAATTGTATTATGTTGCTAATTTTATTAGAACTATTATTATCTCCCACAGTGAATGTGGCCATAGGGGAGCGCGGTGGCTCGGTTGGTAGAGGTGCAGGCTGCAAACCGAGAGGTCTTCGGTTCGAATCCCACCTGCGGCAACCGCGTTGTGTCCTTGGGAAAGACAATTCATCCCCATACCTTCTTGGGGGTACGGTGGCGCCGTGTACTAAGGCGTACTGTACGTCGATGATGCACATGCCTTCAACCAATGCTAACCCTTCTCGGGTCAGTACGTTAGAGAGTCTAGCAGATGCTTGGTGGTTCTCTCCGGGTACTCCGGCTTCCTCTCCAGCCGTACATCTGCTCGACACGATGTGACCCTGGCTGTTGAAAGTGTCGTAAAACGCTAATAAATAAATAAATAAATAAATAATAAATGTGGCCATAGGAGTTGTGTACGTTATGTCAGAATACAACCTGTTTCAGTACCCATAATTGGTGAAAAAAGTGTGGGGGGGGGGCATTTTTTTAGGCTGGCTTTGCCTGACAGAGAGGATGGATGGAGATGTTTTCGTGATGGACGGGGGTGGGTTGGGGGATAGGGCAAATTGTAGGACAAAGTCTACAGGGGTGTGTGGGGGTGGGGGCGGGATGGGAGCGGGGACGAATGCCAACAATATTCCCAGTCTCAGGTAATTTTTATATTTTTTGGATTTGAAAGTTTGTTCTACTCTCTTGCTTAGTAGAACTACAAAGAAATCAGAAAAGCATGATGAAGTGCTAAATAAATAATATATGTATTATACAATTGTTGTTGTTAACTAGTCCTTAATTCAGTTTTTTTCAGTTTTTAATGATAACAAATTCTTGTTAGACAAGGGTGGAGAATATTTACGTTACTCTATGATACAATCATTAAAATTAATTTATAATTTCACAGTTATATTTTAATTATAAAAGAACTTGGTATAACTTTAAAAATATTTAATGATTTTCCCTGATATGTTTTTATTTTCGCCTGTAAATTGAAAACAATGAATGCCCAAAACACGATATTATATAGGCAATGTGGAATTTCTTGCTTCTGTAGCTGTTCTGTCGCTTGACGTGAAACAGTCTGTGATGATTTGCTTCGTTGGATTAATGTTTTGCCTTTGTACACAGCGCCATCGTGCCCCCATGTAGGCAATTCTTATTGGTGTTAAGTGCCTATTGCCCAAGGACACACCGCAGGAGCGCGAATCAGTTGCTCAAATAGTCACCCATCCAACTACTAACCACGCTCGACATTGCTTAACTTCGGTGATCTGACGAGAACCGGTCACCGCGACACAACCGCGTCGGGGAATTTGGCCAGTTCGTCTGGGAGACCATCTCATAGTAAGGGTGGTTCAAGAATATATCATGTCAAATCCATGCACAAAGAGGCAGTTTCCTCAATGACGGGTGGGGAGGGGGGTAACATGTAGACTTCCCAGACAGGGGACTGTAACCCCCAGTCCTCTCCCACTGGTAAAACTGATTTGCATTGAATAAGTTGAATTATTAGCCCTTTACCTAACGAATCGGTGAAATCCGCACACGTAATATACAAAAATCACCTTTCCACTTTTTTTAATTTTTACATCTTTTTCGCCCTCTCTCCGCACATTTTTACAATCTGCCCATCATGTTTAAGTCTACAAAAACTGTACCCCAGTAGTCGTGGCGCTCATGACCGGGATCATGCGTCGGCCATGTAAGTCCCCATGGTACACACTCCACCACATGCTCCCGTCTTGAGGGTTTACATATGGAGAGTAATTTTATCCTTAGATTTGCAGCAGTCTTTATAATGCTATATATTTACACCCCAAACATATCCATTTTATATACATTTGCCTGTTTTGCAAACAACTCACTTGGCACTCACTCCCATGAATAACACTGTCTGCGCCTTTGCGTCAGATGGGTTAATTTCAACGGTGTACTGCATTACCAAGTACTTCTAGTCCATATCTTGGGGCAGAAGTCTGTAGCCCCTTGCAAAGAAAACAATATTATGTTGTGCCTCACACACTCACAATACTCAACACACAGATTTCCTGACTGCACCTTTGCGACAGACCGGGTTAGTGTGCCTCACATTCACAACAAACTCTCGTCAATAAAAACAAACACAGTTTTCCCCCGGGCCTTAACACCGTGTTCGTGTATCCCATACTCACATTCACAACCAACTCTAGACAGCAGTCAAAGCAATAAAAAAATTACAAAGTTTCTTCCGAGCCTTAACACCGGGTTTACGAAACCCATCGCCTCATCCACCACAACTATTTGCGACTGGTGCCCCCGTCTCAGACCACCAGGCCCACAGCCACCCAACTATTGCTTCCTTATAACCACCGACCATTGGTAGGGGCCCAGTTCCCAGTATTCCCTCGGGCAACTCTTGACACACCCCTACTCCTCGCCCCGTTATTTCCACGAGTATTCCACCAGGGTCCTCATACCTTGTCATCGTCGCATTCCCAAGAGCTTCCGTTGGCGCTATATTCCCCAGGCTCACTCGGCCTGGCAGTTAACTTCGTTCGAACGACACTGGCTGCCCTTGGCCCTTGGTGCCGTCGAACCCCCCCCCCCAGTCCATTGCGTCGACTTCTTGCGCACCTTGGTCGTTGTGTGCCATCGGCACTCACTGCATGGTCTCTGCCACCTATGGTGCTTCTCCTTCGGTGTGTGGACCCTTTCCTCGGCATTCTGATCGCCCATCTAAGTGGTCCCATTCACTTTAACACCTTCAACTTGTGCCGTCCCATGCCCTCTCAATTCTGAAGAAGCTTGCCCAGCCATTTGTGTGGGTCCTGCCTCCCCTCTCGACACGGGTGACACAGACTTTTTGGAGCGCTCAACTCCCCCACAAAACCTTGCATGGTCGTCTTTCCTCAATGACTCAATTGGGTTCCCTCCATTCCTGGCGTTTGGCCTGGACCGCCTACGGCCCCCTCTTCCCAACTGGACTGGAGTCGTTCCCCCTGAATCATTCCGACATTTCGTGGACCCTCTGATTGGTTCTCCCTCTGGACCTTCCCTTTCTTACTCGATCCGTTACCGAATACAAACGCCAGGGGCCTTGCCCACCGGCTTGAACTGCGTTTGCCCTAGCTGGGCTCTCACTTGGCCCCTATCCCTGGACCATAACTTATCCGGGTTTGTCATCACCCCTGGGATATTAACTATGACCAGGTCATAGTTCTGGGCTGATAGTTTGACAGAACGCTGCCGTCTGTCTACTTTGCCCTGGATCTACGCTGTCACCGTGCTTCCAACCCCTTGGTGCTGCGTTCCCGGCCTCCTGCTGAGGTGGTCTAATGTTTCCAGTAGTTCTAACCTGCTTCTGCCAGCAGTCCCTGGCAATGTGTCCCCGCTTGTTGCAGATAAAACAAGTGGTGTCTTTTGGAGTGCTCCCATTCTGGCTGGTCTGTGCCTCGGGCAGACTGGGGTGGTGTTGCCTTACAGGTGCCATTGCCAACCCGTTTGCCCCACCCCTAGCCGATTTGGGTGCGTTGACACTCCCACCATGGGCCTCAATGTAGCGTTCTGCCACAGTTGCCATTTCATCATAGGTGGGCGGAGCCCTTTCCCTGAAGAACAGACCACCTCCTTGGAGCATGTAGTCAGAAACTGCTCCCGGAGCAATAGATCTTGCAGGGCCTCGTATGGCCCATTCACTTCGGCGAGATGAGTCCAGCGGTCAAAGTACCGCCTAGCACGGACAATGAACTGAGATACTGCCTCTCCATTCTCCTGCCTAATTTCTTGGAACTTAGTCTGCAATCCTTCTTCAGTGAGCTTGTATCTACGAAGGATGGCATTCTTCAGCTCACTGTAGTCGTTAAGAAGTGCAGGAGGCATACTGATACAAGCCTCGAGGGCTTTACCTGACAACAAAGGGCTCAAGCACATAGCTCATGTGTCTTCTGGCCACCTTTGGCTGGAGGAAAAACGCTCGAACCTCTCCAGGTACGAGTCCAAATCATCGGTGCGTTCATTAAAATGAGGGAGGTTGGGACGAGGGGCATGAATTGCTACCCCTGTACTCTCACCCACTGAACGGAGACTTTCAGTCTCCACATCTGTCTTTGCTCTAACGAGTTCTAATTCTCTCCCATGCCTCTGCTGTTCGAGCTCTGCCTCTCTCACCTGCTCCCTCTCTCTCTCATTTCCTTATCTAGTTGAGCTTCTCTCTCTCTCTCGCCTCTCTTGCCTCCCTCTCTCGTTCCCTTTCTAACTAAATCTCTCTCTCGCTTGCCTCATTACGTAAGGCTATTTCTTTCCCTTCGCGCTTTTGCTCATACTTAACAAACGTCTGAAGTCCGGCCCCTCAAGGCCCATTTCCTCGCCTAAAGCTACCAGCTGGGCGAGGGGTTTAACAACATCCATTTTGATTTTTTTTTCTATCTTCAACAACACTCGTCAGAAAGAATGAAGAAGGAAGGAAAAGAATGAAAGAAAAAAAATATGACAATTAATTCTTAATTTACCTGTGTGATTTCACGTAATTAAATGCACCAGATATTCTGAAACCTAACAGGCAAAACTGGTAAAAAAGACAAACCGGACCAAGAGTCCTCAGTGCCAATCTCTGGCACTGTGTATCCAGCAGGCTCCCTAACCTCCCCTCAAATCGCTTTCTCTAATACGGGCCCAGCTTTGTCCACCCCCCTAGAAATACAATTATCCCACCCGACATCATGTGTCGTGCTGCTTTGTAGAATTTCACTAATGTCCACCCACTCCTCATTCATTTTCTCTGGATACAGAACATCTTTACAGTATCTACTAAACATGTACTGATTCATCTCTTCTTTGTCACTGGCCCAAAGGTTAGGAAAATGAAGGGATAAATCACTCTCTAATTCAAAAAAGAAGAAGTCCTCCAACTCAAGTTTATATTCATCTGGAATAGTCTGTGGCCTCTTCTTACCAAATAATTTTTTTCTGAGACAGCCCCTTCGTACCTGCCTTTCTGCAATTTGCAGAATATCAAGTCTGATCGATTTTAAGTAACTTTGAAATACCATTTTACTACAAATCAGAATAGGAAAAAAATTGAACGTACGCACCTTAAACTGTTGAGATGAGCTTTAAGAAGTTCCAGTCAAATCTGTGCTGGTATGAATACAACAAAAGGAATGGTTTCGCGCGTCGAAGGCATGCAGGGACGGTATGGGGGAAAAGCCCCTTTTCGACCCTCATTGACTGTAGGTGTTTCACTCTCACATGTCTAGGCGTGTTGAAGGTGGAACTACTGCAGGTACTCGGCCGGTGTCACCACTTGCGTCGTGATGGTCTCATAGCTGGTGTCAGTTGAACCCTCGGGTGAGGACCAGTGTGAGAGGTTGGGTCCTCTCACAAAGGTACTACCTCTCCCCGAGGGTGCAGTCGATCTGGATTTTCGGGCAAGTATTGGCTGCCACTTCGAGGATGATTATGAGTGATGGCCATCACTGGCAAGTATAATCTGCCTCAGTCTGTCTCTGTTTGGTTGGACTCTTTGAAGGAAACAACGACGACCCCTTTCGGGGACCACCAAGAAGGAGAAGACTCGAACTTCCCTGGTTTGGGGGCAGGCCTGCATTGTAATCCTCTTGGGTTGGGACAAGAAGATGCGCAATGCGCTTACAAAAAGGGGCAGAGGCGGGATGCAGGACCAACGCTCGCCTCCCCTGAAGTGGTCGACCACTTTTAGGGATGGAGCAGAGGATGTTCAGGAACCATGGGGGTGACTGTTTCCATAACGGTTAGACTGTCTGTAGCGGTTATTGGGGGGCTGGTCAAAAAAGTATCTTCTGTGTACCTGCTTAAAAGAAGAAGGTAGAATTAGTTTTCATTAAAGTATGTAAACTGTAAAGATAAAAGTAGCACATCTTGTTCAATCTTAAGGTTTAATCTTAAGCTGAGTCGGTGAAGGCAGCTCTTTCTGGTAGAAGGCCACAGTTAAGCTGTTTTTCTGCCTGTTTATTCACCTTCTCGTTCCCTATTTGTTATTTAGTTTTTATAACAGTATTTAATCCTGATGTAACTTTTAGTTGAGTCGGTGAAGGCAGCCCTTTTTGGTAGAAGGCCACAGTTAAGCTGTTTTCTGCCTGTTTATTCACATTTTCATTCCCTATTTATTTAGTTTTTAACAATATTTAATCCTGATGTAATTTTACTTGAGTCGGTGAAGGCAGCCCTTTCTGGTAGAAGGTCACAGTTAAGCTGTTTTTCTGCCTGTTGGTTCACCTTGTCATTCCCTAGTTTTTATTCGAGCGGTCTTAGTTTTGGTTACAATTTTTGGGCTTTTGTCGGCTTTCGCAAATTGCTCCAAGTTCAGAGATTAGTTCGCTGTGGGCTAACCGGTCATGATTTTTCGCGGCCAGGGTGGCTAGGCGGTCTTGGTGGGGATATCGGCCCTGTCGTGGAGTGTTTTGATGGATGTGTCCCATGGGGCACGTAGGGCAACTCTAAGTGCCTGATTTTGGACCCTCTGGAGTTTTCCCATATTAGTTTGGTTGAGGTCAGTTAGTATGATTGCACCGTATTCGAGTACTGGGCTCACAAAGGATTTGTATAGTTTGAGTAGGGTGGACTGGTTGGCTCCCCATGAAGTTCCCTTAAACATTTTCAGTTAATTCGTTTGGTAGCTTTTTTCGCCATGTCGTCGGTATGTTTGTTGAAGGACAGTTTTTGATGCCCAGGAATTTCGCTTCCTTGCATTCTGGGAGGGTGTTATCCATAAGTTTTAGCTCAAAATCCCGTTTAGCTGTCTTGCTAGTAAAGGTGATTCGTTGGGTTTTATTGGCGTTTAGCTTTATTCTCCAGTTGGCACACCATTGTTCAAGCTCATCGAGAGCGCGTTGCAGGGGTTTTTGGAGCAGATTGGCCGTATTGTTAGAGTCCCAGAGGCCCTTATCATACGCGAATTGGGAAACCTGGACGCGGTCATCGGAGAAGCTAAGGTCATTCACGAAAAAGATGTATAGGAGGGGGCTTAGGACGGATCCTTGGGGGGTGCCTGCTTCAAGGGGGACACTGTCGGACATTTCATTGTTCACTCTGACTTTAATTTCGCGATCATTTAAGAAGGAGGATAGTAATCTAATCAGTTTCACGGGGAGTATCATTTTTGATAATTTGTAGCGCATTCCATTATGCCAAACAGAGTCGAATGCTTTTTCGACATCTAACAGGACTGCCGGGCCTATTTGCTGATTGTTGATAGCAGTTTTCATTTGGGTCACTAGTCGGTAGACATGTTCGATGCCTTCTTTACGATTTCTGTAGGCTCTTTGCCATTTATTGAAGAAGTTGATGTCTTCAAGTTGCCCCCTGAACCGATTGGTAAGGATTCGTTCGAATGTCTTACCAATGCAGCTGAGTAGGCTGATTGGGCGGTAGCTGGCTGGATCGGAGGGGTCCTTGTCCGGTTTTGGTATCATGACACCGATGGCTTTTTTCCAACATTTGGGAAAGTAGCCATGGGTGAGGCATGCGTTGAACAGTTTGTTTAGTTTTTCGTTTAGGGAGTATGGGCTTTGTTTTAGAATTTTGTAGCTTACTTCGTCTTCGCCGGGTGAGGAAGAGTTTTTGCATTTTTTTATGACGTTGATGATTTCGTCATTACTGATGGGGATGACGAGGTCATCGACATCCCCCTCTTCTGGCTCGTTATCGAATTTGGGGTCAAGGTAGATATCAGGGTGTGCGTTGATGAAGTCATCAATGGCGTTTATTGCGGATTCATCGTTGCCCACACCTTGATGCGGGCGATGCGTTTTTTTTAGGAGGTCGGCAAAGGTGTCGGCCTTGTCTTTGTCGGTGCGCATGAAGGAACAGACTTCCTTCTTAAGTGGTTTTCCTGCGGCTTTGCGGCTTTTGTTTGTTTTTTTGCCCAGTTAGGGTTTTGAAAGAGTCCCAGAATTTTTTGGCATCCTGGACTCCGTTTAGATCGGCTGTTGCCTTTTCCCAGTTAGCTTGTTTTTCAGCTTGGAGGGCTTTTTTGACCTCGCCATGAAGGTGGTTGTATGTTTTTTTGAGGTCAGCTTTCATACCGGGGTCAGTTTAGGTTTTAAGAGTGCGAAGAGCTTTCCATTTAGTTTTGATTAGTGAGAGTGTGTCACCCGAGATAGTATTTCTCCAGGGGCGTACTTCTTATTTTGGGCATATTTCGTTTTGGGTTGATTTTTTTTATGCCCTTGCATTGGGTTTCGAGTTCTGCTGCATTGGATGGGGGGGGTGTTTGTGAGTTTGACATCGATGATGTCACGATAGAGGTTTCAATTAATTTTTCTAAAATTTCTGCGGAGAGTGTGTGTGTGGGGGGGGGGGGGGTACCTGAGTGGGCCATTTCCTAGCTGCAGTGAGGCATGGACCGGGAGATGATCGCTACCTAAGTCGTCATCGCCGACCCAGTGGTCATCGATGTGATTTATCAGGGAGTCACTGGCGATAATTAGATCGAGGATCTCAGATGAGAATAATGGGTTATTACTGATATAAGTTGCAGAGCTGTCATTCATAACCACATGAAGGTTATGCTTTTTGGTGATTTCAAGGAGGGCTTCACCATTAGGAGTGGTTTTGTTACAGCCAAAGTACAGGTGTTTGGCATTGAAGTCGCCGAGGAAAATGCAGTGTTTGTATTTCCTCGTAAAGAATTCAAAGACAGTGTCAGAAACAATTTTGCTTGGGTCGTTATAATAACAAACAATTGCGATGTTTTTGTTGTCGACAGTGATTTCAGTTGCAATCACCTTTGCATCGAGGTGATTGGTTTTTATTGTTTTAGTTTTGATGTTCTGCTTTATTAGAAGAGCGACGGCGCCACCTTTGGTGATTTGTCGGTCTCTTCTAATTGTGCTGAACCCGCTAACTGAAAAATTTTTTGCTGAGTTGAAGCCAACTTTCGCAGGTGCAGATAATATCGGCTCATTTGAAGTTTTTTTGTTATTAACGCTTCTAGCGTTCCACACGGCTATTTGTAGCTTATTCATGACGGGGGTTGGGAGTTAGTTAGCGGTGTTTTAGATATAGGTTTGGACAGGTGCTTTAGTCTGAGCTGATAGCAGCTTTGATTAGTGATTCCGAAATATGCGTCTTGAAAAGTCGGGAAGCCGATCGGCTGACATCCTGGCAGATGTCGGACAGATTGGTTTTAGCGTGGTCGCTTAACACTGAATAAAGGGATCTGGCGATAAGGGAGCAGACGGTATGTGGAGATGACGCATTGTCAGGCTTGATGAGATTTAGGTTTTTCAGCTCGATGGTAGTTTTTACTTTTTTTGAAATGAGACACCCCCGGTAGCTGCTGGGGTGACTTCCTTTACAGTTGGGGCAAGAGGGGGATTTTAACCTGCATGACTTGGTGAGATGTGATTCTCCACAATTCATGCAGGTTAGATTCCCTCTACATTTGTTGGCTGTATGCCCGAACTTTTGGCATTTGTGGCACTGTATGGGCGTTGGGGAGGTATTGTATTCCTCCCCAGTGTGCCACCTGCCATTGAGGTGGATCCCATTTTTGATTATTTTTATTTTGGTTTCCTTGTTGGGACAGGTGACTTTAATTTTCCACGTGGCCTTGCCCGTGGCTCTGGAGTGGAATCTCTCCCATTTCCAGTTATTAAGGCTGGGGTTTATGGTTCCACTGGGTGTATCGGGGTGGACGCTAGTTATAACCGCAGTAAGGTTTGGCGAGTTGTTACCCCTGCCCTCCCTGCTGCCGTTTGTTTTGTTTCTTGTACTGTTGGTACTATTGGTGGGGTGTTTGAATTCCCCCCCCCCCCCCCCCCCGCTTTTGGTTTTGGCTGTTTGCCTTCTTTCTTTTAACCACTGTTGTCCAGGGTGTCTCCATGGGTGAGGGGGGCCCTGGCTGGTTAGGTTGAGGCTCATTGTTAGTATGATGGAGTGCTTAGGGTGAGGTGGTGAGTGGAGGGCAGTTCCTCACTTTCTTGACCTGCCGGTCAACAGTGTGGTAAAAGCCCTGTCCGTCCACCACCTCCACCAACTCACTCTCTAGGTCTATTGAATTCTTTATTTTGCCTTTGTTACGGGACGGGGTCAGAGTGCTGCTAGGAGCACTGACCAGCTGTGTGGTGAGCAATATATCTAGATTTTTATCTGGGCAGATGGTGCCCAGAGAGCAGGGATCAGCTGGATCCTTGAGTGCTGCATTAGTAGGGCCTGTGTCCCCTCGACCAGATGATGACTCTTCAGGGACAGGTCCCTCAGGAGTAACCACCTGGAGATCGGTGGGTAGAATCTCTCTTATAAAGGAATTGTCTAGAGAATTATCCAAGGCCTCTGCCTCAGCATGAACCTCGGCAATTGGTACAATTTGGATTGGGCTGCAAGGTGGAGACCCAACCGACGCCACAGAGTTTGCTGGAGCATCCCTCAGTGCAGTAGCCTCCGATGCAACACAGCTGTCTGGTGCATTTGGTGGTTTTTGCAAGCCCAGTTGGGCTGACAGGGTACTGATTTGGTTTGTCAAATCAATAAACCTCTCGTTGGCAGCTATTCTCTCTACGGCCATTACTTTGGTTAGTTTGTCAGGATATCAGATGAAAATAGTGGGTTGTTACTGATATAGGTTGCTGAGTTGTCGTTCATAACCATATGTAGGTTGTGTTCTTTTTTGTTATTTCGAGGAGGGCTTCACCGTTGGGCTTGGTTTTGTTGCAGCCAAAGTACAGGTGTTTGGCATTGAAGTCGCCGAGGAAAATGCAGTGTTTGTAAATACAAACGACGGTTCGGCGACTTACAACAGGTAGACTGGGATGTATATATACACCATTCCATCTGTCGAGGGGTGGGACAAGATGTCCACACACGTTTATTGTTTGGTTATTAGCCCAGGGGGTGGAGCAATGCCGCGATTGTTAGAAACACAGTATATAGCTTAGAAGCCGCGAGTGTTTTATGGCCAACTAATGGGGATTATGGTGGACTAATTGGGATTAGCGCCGTGATTATAGCTGGACGATGTTATGGCGAACAATGAAATATATAATACATTGCGACGAGGAGTCTAATCTGTTGTAAACAGACACTAAATGATACATAAAAAAAAAACAAAAAAAAACGTCTAGAAGAAAAAAAACCAAGGGGTGTTTCTGTGTTGTTTTTAAACATGTTATTTCGCTTAGTTATTCAGCGAATCGGTAAATAGAGGTTTATCCAGGCAGAAATATCGCGCTGTAGATAGATGCACAATAATTCACTAGGTAAATGGGTGAATGTTTGGACGAAGAAATGAATAACAGTTAAGAAATAAGAAACTAAATGACAGACAGATGGGTAAAATAAATGAAGTAATAAATGAATGAAAATACTGATACCCAATACTGATAGTCTGAGAGAGAAAATGAACGAATGAACCCTACACTTTGCTGGAAAATGTTGCACGGTGGTTGAGCCCGTAAAAGCACACAATCACCGAATAGTGGGAGCTTATCTCTTTCCCCTAAGTACCTTCACGAAAATTATGTGGGCCAATAGGGCCAAATACTGATCGTCTGAGAGGGGAAACGAACGCATGAGAAAATGAACGAATTAACGCCCCCCCCCCCCCCCCCCCTACGCACTTTGCCAGAATTGTTGCACGAGTTTGAGCCCGTAAGAGCACACAATCACCGAGTAACGGGGGGCTTATCTCTATCCCCTAAGTACCTTCACCCAATACTGATAGTCTGAGAGAGAAAATGAACGAATGAACACGCCCTCCCCCCCCCCCCCCCCACTTTGCCGGAAATTGCTGCACGGGTGCAACCCGTAAGCGCACACAACACCGAGTAGTCGGGGATTTATCTTTTCCCCCTCGCTACCTTCACGAAAATTGCTTGCATTAACCCCCTGCACTCTGCACTTCAAAAATCCACGTAGCCATTTGTCCCATAATGGTTAAATTTCTAGTTGCATTATAGGAAAAGTTTGCAGCCTGAAACTGATAGTCTGAGACGGAAACAGAACGAATGAACGAAAGGTACCGCGTGTTCAATCAGATGTACTCCTGGCGATGGGCTTAACGACTTTATAACGGCCTTCTAGCCTCCTTCTTTTCTCTCCTATTTGAGTATTTGTTTTATTGGGCAAATGGAGGAATTGCAATTTTTTATTTATATTTTTATCCCCTTCATAAATTTTGTTATATAGTCTTAACGTGTCTACTTCTTCCTCTGTCCATTTACATCTTTTGGGGGTGGGTCTGGTCTCTCCCTCTTCTGCTTTACGCTTGCTGGGGCAACGCGCCCCTCCGTCCAATCGACGCCTCTTATCACTGATTTGCTTTAAGGTTTTGTTTGGAAGTTGCTCTCTGATTTTTTTATTTATTCTCGAATCCCCTTTAAACACTTGACTTAGTTTGAGTACAACTTCTGTTTCTTCTCGTGACCAAAGTTCCGAATACTTATGATTGGCAGGCAATTTTTGGTATTCATCATAAACGGATACATGTAATTTGAACAATTCGGTTGGATTTAATTGTTGCCCCCCTATTTCTCCAATAATATGCTCACTACAAAACTCATCTAAACAGTTTTCATATTCTATTGGCAACTTGGAAGCATAATTTGTATCTGAATTTAAACACTCTAACAAGTTTCTTGGTAATTTGACCAGAAATGATATGTGGGAAGCAACCTTTAAAACTTTCAATTTAATTGAAAGAGCAAATTGGCTGAAATCCATTTTATCCATAATTATTTTAAGTTTCAGGGAATTAATGTAACCAAATAATTAAAAGTGAATGGGACTGAAAATAATCTTACAAAATATCACTAATCTTTTGTGAGCTCGATTCAATTACAATGTAAGTGTAACTGTAGTTTTCTCGGTGAAAGAACTTCGTGTTGAATGCGATTCAATGATGATTGACAATGTTGTCACGATGAGCAACTTTTTGCAAGTGCAGGCCGTTTGAATGAATGAAAGGTTTTAGCGCGCCGAAGGCGCGCAGGGACGACGTGGGATTTACAAATCCCTTGCGACCCGGTTAGCCTTATTTTATTTCACTTGGATCTTGGATCATACAGGCCTAGCTTTCCTATTGCCTCACATGGGGTATATGTTTTATTTGCCATAATGATGCAAAAAGGATTGGAGAACAAGTTATACAACTTAGTTAATCTCCGTTCCTGTGAATAAATACAAATTTGAGATTGCGGCATAACAATACGTACAAACCAAAATATAAACTAGAATAGTGATTCAGAATAATAGAACCGTTTTTGATTGTGATTGATATTACGAGAAGTAGAAAATTGTAGAACAATAGTGCGAAAAAAAACAAGAATTAGAGAAAAAGAAGTAGATTATCGTCGGAGCAAAGGAATTGAAGGTCAAATGGACATAAAATGAGTGTAAGAAAATCGGGCACACAGCATAGTAATTATTTCATATCAAGCTGTTAAACGTACATTCATCACTGGCATCTCGAAGTTTACGGGGCCGAATGGCTACCTCAGCTTATCCCGATGCTCCAGTGATGGACTCATGGTGTAAATTTGGATTTGGCAGCACAGAAGGCGAGAACACAAGGAGCTTCGAATTTGGACCCTGAAACACCACCCCGCTCCTCCCAGGGTGTGCAGACCGTCGTCGACGTTGTCAAGGTCAGTCTGCACTTCATGGGAGGAACGGACGAGTGTTTCTGGAAATTGATTTCTGAGACCGATCGTCAACTTTGTGCCATCCTACATATTAGTCTCGGCTATACAATGATGAGTTCCTTTCTGTTTTGTAAACAGAATGTAGATTGATGATCAGTGGGATCAGTTAAAACGACCGCTGGAGACGAGGAATTTCTGTACTTTCGAAAAGAGTAGAACATTGTGTTTTTCCGAGAGATTAGTGATACCAAAAAGTAAATCATTGGCACACGTTATGTTGCAGAAATGTAGGTCGTTCAGCATTTCTCTCCTCTGGGTATCATAGTTAGGACAGTCGAAAAGGAAATGGGCGGCATCCTCTTTCATATGGCCACATGCACACTGGGAAGTCGAGGAGATAAAGTTAAGGAACATGTCATGACATAAGTCGCTACAACCATTTCGCAACCGACAGTGTAAAATATTCGCTTTTCTGTTTCCAATGCAGAAGTAACTAGGAGGTCTAAGTATGGGGTCATGACACAGAATAGAGTACTTGAATTCCCGCAGATTGGGTGCATTCTGCGTTTCTCGGGGAAGACTGTTCCATAAATCTGTTGTAGAGGGGAAAATGAATTTCTAAAGTGTTCAGTTCTATATTGGTATGATTTGAATTTGGAAGGGTTTCGGAAACTGTAGGCCGCGCTGTCTCCTGTTCGTGGTGGTAGCAGTTCAGATAAAAACTCGGGGGCTTCGTGGTTGATGATTTTATGCAATGTACAGAGTTTATGAAACTTCCTCCGGTCACGGAGATTTGTCCACCCAAGCTCTAGCAGGAGACAATCCGAAGATGTGGAACGCGTTAGCCCTGATATGATTCTAGCAGCATCAAGATGTAGCCTATCTACTCTTTTCAGAAGGTATTGCGGGGCAGAATCCCATAAGATGTCACCATAATCAAGTAGTGGGAGTATAAACGCCGAGTAGATTTGCTCGAGTGTTTTTCTAGAGATCATAAATTTCAATTTACGAAGTTGGGAAAGTCGCGCAATAACCTTCTTACATATTTCTGTTATGTGGCGCTCCCAATTTAGGTTTGATTGAAGGTGCATACCGAGATGTTTGTGACTTTTTACAAAGGTAACAGGTACATTGTTAAGACATAAAACTGGGTTGAGGTTAGCTGAGCGACTGAATGTGAAATAGACGGCCTCAGTTTTATCAGGATTAAACGTCACAAGCCACTTCTGAGACCAAATGTGTATGGCTTGTAGGTCTTCGTTTAATGCAGATATTGTGTCAGCAGATCTTGGTTTGCCATTAGTTAGACAGGTGTCATCTGCAAAGAGCCTTGCAAGTGAGTCTAGTGATTCTGCAATATCGTTGATGTAAATCAAGAACAAGAAGGGGCCGAGAACGGATCCTTGAGGAACACCGGCTGTTATTTCGGAAAAGCTAGAGAAGGTATTGTTCACCAGAACTCGCTGTTTCCTATTAGTTAAGTAGTTTTCGAACCACTCTAGAAGAGTACCACAGATACCATATTGCCGAAGTTTATAGACAAGACCTTTGTGCCATACCCTTTCGAAGGCCTTAGATATATCACAAAAGACGGCGCAAGTAGCGAGACGAGAATCCAGGGATTGGCAAAGAAAATGGTACAATTCGAGTAGTTGGTACGTTGTGTTGTGTCCAGGTAAAAATCCCGACTGATACTTGTATATTAAATCATTATCACGAAAATAGGTAAAGACGTGCTTTAAAACCACTTTTTCGAAGATTTTCCCCAATATTGGAAGTAAAGATATGGGCCTGTAATTTTTGCACTCGGAGGGGTCTTTTTGTTTAAAAATTGGGATTACGTTAGCTTTTTTCCATTCGTTTGGGAAGACTGCATTATCAAGGCATCTTTGGAAAAGTAATTTCAGAGGAACGACAACAGTTTCTGCAGTACCTTTTAGCATTTTGACACTGATGTCATCGTGGCCATGGGCTTTATTAGACTGGAGTGATTTGATCGCTTCTGTTATGTCACTTTCCTCTATATTGACAGAAGATAAACATGTACTGCATTTAGAAATAAAGTCAGGTAAGTTTTGATTTTGATCATTGATCATACTGTTTTTGAGAAATGTCTTAGTGAGAAGTTCCGATTTTTCATGGTCATCTATAATTAAGTAGTTCAGATTTTGAAAGGTACCATCGTATAAAGGGGGAATTGAGTTCCTTTCTGTTTTGTTAAGGAGATCCTTTATGACATGCCAGAACATCTTTGGAGAAGGGAAAATGGACAGGCTTTCTTCAAGATTGGCCAAGTATTTCTGCTTTGCATACTTTATCATGTTGTTCACTTTATTTCTGGCAGCCCTGTATGCATTCCAATCGGTATTTTTATTTGAGATTAGGGCCCTTTTTCTCAGACGGTCTCTGAGCCTAATTTGTGAACGAAGCTCTGAATTAAACCAGTGTTTATCTCGAGGGCGGATAATTATTCTCGACTGTGGGATAGATTCCCCAATTATATTTAAATATTTTTTGCTAAATTCCACCTGGTCATCATTTACATTTCCAGTGTTGCTAATTATGTTCGTCCAATCAGTTTGTGAAATTAATCTGTTCGCCTTAACAAAATCAGCATTTTTGTAATTGTAGACAAGTCGAGAGTAAGATGGGCTGAGGGCTGAGTCGAAGGCAACTTGAGCATATACTGCAAGGTGATCAGACACTTCAAGGTCAATAGTATCGGCTTCCGTAGTTGAGATAGAATCGCTTACGATTATGGGGTCCAGTAAAGTGGAAGAGTTAGGAGTTACTCTTGTAGGGGTATTAATGATGTTTCGTAAATTGTAGTGCTCTAAGACATCATGAATTTTCGAACTGGAAGTTAAAAGATCGGAGTTCAGGTCACCTAAAATAATGATGTTCTGGTTAATATCAAGGGCTTGTTCGATGGAATGGTCTAGAAGTTCCCAATACGCAGGGTCTGCAAACTGCTGTGATCTGTAGGAAAGTGCAATGAGATATTTTTTGTTTTTTGATAAGATTTCGAACCAAATTATGGAATCGTCGAATTCTAATTCTGTTTTACGGCGAAAAAGAAGGCGGTTGGATATATAAACAGCTATTCCGCCACCAAATGAATTTCTATCTTTTCTAATTGGGCTACAAAAATTGGGTAAGATAATATTTTGGGAGTCAAAAGATGGCTGCAAATGAGTTTCAGAAAAACACACCACATCAAACTCCTCAACCACCTCCTTGATGTTGGTAAGTTTTGTGCGTAGGCTTCGTATATTGCAGTGGAAGATAGAAAGTGTCCTTTCGATCCCATTGTGTGCACGTTTTGGAGGCCCTGGGTTCCGTTCGATATCGTTGCTACACTTCATTATTAACAGCAAAATCAAAAATTGACACAATGCTTTAATTCCGATTGAAAGGTTCGTAAATGTATGTCTAACTTTTGGGCAACCGATGGGTACACGTACCGCACTGAAGGATCCTATCGCAGCTCGGTACTGATCTATCGAAATGGCCATGAGTACAAACGAACAGGCGAGGATGAATATATTGGGCCACGATAGGAGCCATCAATGCCGCCATCTATCCATTCAGTAAAATTTGAGTCGAGTGTGGTTATTAGGTAGTGGTACAAATAGACTGAGGTGTTACTTTGTACATATCTGTTGCTTGCCGACGATAGTCTTGTAGAAAGAGACACTGAAAGATGAAAGATAAAGACGAATAATAAATATACAACATAAAATGGAAGAGAATACCCAGGAAGGGGCATTACTGAAACAGACAATGAAGTTTGGTGGGTTTGGGTGAGTTCTGGTGTTTGAGTACTTGAGAGTTTAGGGAATGATGATATACATCACTAGAATTTGTCACTTGAGTAAGATTACTCAGTGTAGTGCAGGGGAGGAAACGTAGATTTTGAATTTCAAACGTACGGTTTAGCATATAATGGCTGATGGTATAGTGAGGAGATTTATCGTGTTTCTGGGGTTAAGTCGCCGATACTGAATACCCACGCTTCGGCATCGTCATCGTTGTTGTGCGGAAATTCATGGCTTGATCACTTGTGGCTGCTTTGAACATGTCAGTGACTGAGCCTAAAGCTACTCGTAGACTAGGTTCTGACCCTAGGCCAGGAACTACACAACATCGTGAGTAAGCAAACCTGTGGAACCAAGCAGACCTTACTCGAAAATTGAAAGTAGCAAAGTCCGCTTGTCCAGGTCGCCTAGTCACAAGATGACGATGCTAAACGTGGGCTTTTCTATATTATATTACATATACCCATCGGGTGACCGAACAAAAACACCACCAGAATTTATAAGCACGTTACTCCAGTCCTTGAACTAGAGTACACAGACACAAACAAATCCTCCCCCCCCCCCCCCCAGTTATACCCCACTATGAAGCATTTACCTAGTAATGCCCACAATGTATGCCTCAAGAATAAAATTTACTGGAAGTATAGTAGATTGGTGGGTTGTAGAAACGAAGGACGGACGACCGACATGGGGTCTGAAGGGGTATGCACGCGGTTAGAATTCCCGGCAGTTTGCATTGGAGTGATAGATTGTCAAAGACCAAACCCTCAACGCCATTAAGACTATTAGAGAGTGGGCTCTATTCGGTTCCAGCTTGGCGATGGTAGAGGTTTAAGTCCCACCATGGTGGCGAGCCAGAATATAATGTTGTGCGATGGCAATTTTATGGGAAAAAGAAAAAGAAAAAAGAAAACCAAACAGCAACGCCGGTTTGGTAGCGGCCCAGTATATGACCATAGCGGTTACAAAAAAGGAATGGAGAAAGCTCCAACAGTTTAGTTTGAAAAAAACAGGAGTCATCCATCAAGCCTTCTGGGAGATAGGATGCCGTATGTGATTTGAGGTATCTGGTTATCCTTCCAAAATGATGAATGAATTCCAAATGACCTCCAACAACCCCCCCCCCCTTCCCACCCCCCCCCCCCAAAAAAAGCCCTTAAAAGGGCTGTTTGCTGGCAAGATTGTTTCAATCCTTGCCTTGGTCTTGTTAGGTTTTCTGCACATCTTTGCTTGAGGATTGTTTCAATCCCTCATAGCTTGTCATTCAGTATGGTCGTGTGTCTGATGAGATAGAGGAGATAGAAAAGATAGAGAGCTGGAAATTAGAGCAATTCGGTTTTTAATTTACAACTTTTCCGTCCTTTTGGATGGGGAAGCGAGCATTTTTTCCCCGAGATTTATATCTCAGGGAGGGGAGACCCGGCAGCAGGTGTAGATTTTCCTCGCTGTTTGCAACTCCCACTGGTAACAGAGGCAAGCTTTCGTGCGTATCGAGTCACCCGCAGCCAGTTCTAAATTTAGGTCACAGAATGCCTGACTCACCCCATCACAATGATGTAATCTTTAACCCTTTCAATAGACATGCCGCAGATTATTTAGTTTTCCTTTTGAGGACGCGATGCGCATTGAGTTCTATTATTGATTCGCTGTCTTGAAGTCTATTTAGAGTTTTGCTTTGAAGGTCTTTTAAGCGCATTGCTATAGTGTCTATTTTTGCTATCTCGTGAAGTTGTTTTATCGATGTCCACGCGGGCTTCCACAGAGCCACGCGCAAGGCATGATTTTGGACCCGTTGTAGTTTGTCAATGTTGGTTTTATTCAGGTCGCTTGTTATTATGGCCCCATACTCTAGTACTGGGCGTAGATATGATTTGTAAAGATTGAGAAGAATTTCTTTATTGGCTCCCCAATTTTTACCTCTAATCATTTTCAGGAAATTGATGCGTTTAGTGGCTTTGACGGTGACTGAGTTTATGTGATTGTTTAGATTGAGACTGCTATCCAGGTTGAATCCCAGAAACTTTGTCTCATTACTAGCTTCAAGTTTATGATCGTAAAGCTTAAGCTCAATATTAGGGACAGGCTTTTTCCTTTGTTTTTTATGGAATGTGATTCTTTGTGTTTTCGTGTCATTTAGCTTGATGTGCCACAGAGCGCACCAGTCTTGCAGGTCGCGGATGGTATCCTGCAGGCGGTTTTGTATTATGTTTCCAGACTTCGTCGTGTGAGAACCAGAAGGTTCTATCTCCATTTTGGCGCGAAAATGAGATATTGGTGTCATTCGAATCGTTAGGTGATTTTCTATCGATTTAGCTGGTCCTAGCATGCCCCTGGTGGCTAGAATCAGCTTAAAATGCAATGCAAAAAGGTTCTATCTCCAAAATAGTTGTTTTTGTTCGAGCCAGAGGGTTCTATCTCCTGGCCCAATAGAAAGTCCAAAAAGTATCATGTGACCAAAGTTTGACGAATGGCTACTTATGAATGTCGAGAAAACAACAACTGTGAGGTAAAGTCAAAATTTTGACGTTTTGTCGCTCAATTCTACTCATAAACTATTACAAAGAACGCGTGGAACTCCATTAAAAAAACGACCAGCAATTACCGACGCGAAATCGACCTGAAATTCCACAAAGACGGCCTTTTTTGACGAAATGGAGATAGAACACTCTGGTTCCAATAGAAGGACTGTTGGAAATTCATGTCGCCCTCACATTTGGAGATAGAACATTATGGCTCTCACGTGATTACACATTTTCCCAATGAATAGTTATGGTAATAAAATTATATTTCAATAAAAATGTGCAGTTTGTTTTATTCCAACGCCATCTATTCACAACGCGGAATCTTCTTCCACGCTGCCAGGGCATAAAGAGTCTTGAAAATAAGATGTGCGTTCTGAGACAAATATTTGGGAAACCCATTTCATCTATTTGTAGCCGGGGGGGGGGGGGGGGTGGGTGAGGGGGGAATACCCCCACCCCGCCAAAAAACAAATGGTCCCGATTAAACTCTTGGCGTTGTTTGAAGTCAGTCCAATACAAAGCACAAAAGAAGGGGTGGACAAAACAGATAAATTTAGAAGCAGGTCTGATAACAAAAGGATCAGGGATTCAAATTTGAAGTGTCCAACAGTCATCACCCGAGGAGTCGGTCACAACGGTCCCAGAATCGCTGAGAAAGGAGTTTTGGTCCTTATTTTTCAAAGATTTCCCGGGGGAAGACCCCCCAATCCCCCAGTCCCCCACTGCCGAAAGGGGATACCCTCCCTCGTGCTCATCCCCCACCTCCCCGCTGCACGGCTCGCACGATGCTCGCTATCATACTGCCAGCATAATTGGCACCTTCTGCGGATACGCCTTGATAGCCCCCCCCCCCCCCCAATATGTTTTCGTTTCGTTGTTACGCGCCTGTTTTGTGCAGATAACACCCACCCCCTCGAATTTGTGTTAAAATGTGGTAGGCCTACCTAAATGGGCTCTCCCAGGAAGTCGTCAGTGCAAAGGACTTGTTATGTGAAAATCGATCTAGCGGGCTTTGGGGTATTAGTTGGCCAACGGAACATTCCCGGTGTCATTTATTTATTGGTGTTTGATGCCACATATTAATGCACAATTTCTAATCGTGACAAAACATGGGGATAAAGTTAAGTTTAGTCAATCGTTTATACCAAATGCTGCCCATTTTAGAGGAATTCCACCCCAAGCATTGGTGACTGGGTCCTATTTTACCAGTAAAGCAGAACGTGTTTACCATAGTAAACAAGTACTGCCTCACTTCCCGGGGCTCCCACGGGGAATACCCGGTATCAAGGGGCCACAAATGTCCGGTCATCATACCATCAATTAGTGTGGGTAGCCTTTCAATAATTTAATGCTGCATCTGAGACCTCCTGATGTCTTGCTTTAGAAATGGTATCAGGGCCATGTAGACAATATCTGCGAGTGCAACCTAATATTGCTTCCCAGTGACTTGGTGAATCTCTCGAATTTAAGGGGTGGGGGGGGGTGCTGGTTTGTCTCTTATTGTAAGGACTGGTGGCAAATTAAATAACAGACTATAGTATACACCAGCTTGGGCAATTATGTGTGCGTTTTTACTTCTGAGTCTATTCGTAAGTGTGTGCATGTGTGTGTGGGGATTTTCCATGTTCAAGTGAACGATATTGAAATTTTCGTATAAAGGAAATTTTTCTTGGACCTTTCAGTACCATTAGGATAACAAAAAGTCCATTTTAAACACAATTTGCTTACACAGACCCATGAGCGACAGTACGAATTATGCAGCGGCAAGGATACTCTTGTTTGATAATGGATAGAATTATCATGCGTCCTGTGCTATTTTGTCTCTCCATTAACTTCGATATAGGAAGATAATCGATGCACGAAATAGCACATGAAACGTAACAATAAGTCCCCTATCCACCACCTCCGTGTAACAATGGTTAGAGGGTGTTTAGTCATTACACTACCCAAATTAAACGTCTCAAACTTTTACTACAAAAGAAAGCTCAGTGTTTTCAACTTTACTGCGCACTGTTCAAAAAATAAAACTGCCTATCAGGCAATATGGGGTGAACACCTGACTGGGAAAGATGGCAATGCTATTGCGAGTTCGCTGGTTGTACTTCTTGACCATATCGTTCAAGATTTTCCATCAACTAATACACTTTTGCTGTGATCAGACTCCTGTGTACCCCAAAACCGCAATTCACACATGACGATGGCGCTCAAAAGTTTCTTACAAACCCATCCTAATGTAAAACGTATTGAACAGAAAATTCCCCCCCCCCCCCCCGGACACTCATGTGTCCAGGAGGTTGACAATATACACTGTCATAATCAGAGAGCCTTCAATCTAACAGAAGTGTTCAGTCCTCTTGGTTTAGTAAGACTGCTTTCGAATCTTAGACCCAAATCAACTCGAATTGTGCAGATGAGGTCAGATAATTTTTATGATTTCCAAAATGCATCTAAACACCTTAAATTCTGTAAAATCCCATTTACACGGGTTAAACATTTAGTTGTGGAAGCAGACAAGTCCAACAAATGTGCCTATAAAACGAGTTTCGCCAGCTCAGATTTTGTTGAGGTTAATTTGACAGCCACAAGCAGACGGCAACAAGTTCACGACCTCCCGCCAGTGCGGGTGATCAAAAAATGTTAAAAGCTACCAAAGGAAAAGGTCACTGACATTAAACGCATGATGAAATGGGTGCCATCAATCGATAAAGAATACTATGAGGTCATTTTCCGGGTAAAGAAGTAACTGTCTTCTCGTTCGGTGTAAGTCAGAATTGTCTAAAGTCACAACCAACTCTTTCATTTTGTTTAGCAGAACTTTGCAGTTGATCATAACATATTGGAATTATGTGAAACACTTTCACGTATACTTTGCTTGTTGGGTACACGATTGCCACCTTTATACTTTTAATTTCCACTATAGCTTGAAGGCAATCATATGCGATTCCTTATTGAAACATGTTTAAATGTTTAAGATGTTTGCGTCACTTGCGTTCGTGATAAAGATCCAATCAGTTTGGAAAGATGAAGTAACTCCTTGATAGCTTGATAGATCAATGGCACACTTTCCCTGAAACGTTTAGTAACATGGCTATTTTTTCGATGCTGCATCGATCATATAAGCATCGTTGACAAAGGCAACGCAAGATATTGGCCGAAAGCTCCACGATAGGTGGGTTATTAACCCTTTACCAACGTGGATAGCAGACGACACTAAGTCTGCAAACAAATTTATTAAATAACTAAAAATTTTCATTTTTTGTCTCACAAACACAGCTGATGACCCCCTTATTGGAGCGAGCTGAACGGGCTCTTTCAAATGAGGGGTCATAAGCTATGTTTTTGAGACAGAAAATGAATACATAATATCATTTTAATGGCAACTTTTGTGAAAAGCACTGGCCAGTTTTCGCTATTACCTTGGGTAAAGGGTTAATCCCGACAATGATCGGGATTTACCTTGGGTAAAGGGTTAATCCCGATCATTGTCTTCTGTCTTCGTCTACAATACGCAACATTCACGTTCCAGCGTTTAAACTCCGTTATAGAGTCCGCAGTTAATTACTGTTCCGTTGTTTCAATTTTTGCTTAGTTTGTTGAAAAATGTCTTATGTCCAGTTAGGACATTTTTGTTTTGGTCGAATATTCCCAGCAAGCCGACTGGGATGCCGGGAGGAAAACCGGTCGATGAGAACAGATCACATTCCGCATATTTGCCCGAAAAATGTAGTGGTCCAGCAGCCATGTTTTCCTTGTAAGCCTGCGCTTTAGTCTTGACTGGAACATTTAGGTTGTTACCTCAACCTCTTGCTGCTCTGCTGGGAAATAACAAATGGGCGTTACGACTGATAGGTTCTAGTTAATACCACAAATGTCGCTGCACTGGTATCCAAAATAGCCAATAAGTTTCAATAAGACCAGGAACAGCGGAGCTGGGGAGGGGGGGGGGGTATAATATACTCACCCACGTTTTCCCCCAATTATGGGTACCCCAACAGGACAAATTCTGACATAGCGTTCACAAGCCGTACGACCACATTGACTAGATAATAAAAGTTCTATCAAAACTAGCAACCTATTTCTGTCGACGCTGCCATCTATTTTATTGAGATATTGTATGTTACAAGTCTGCAACTAGTCATAATAAGCACAGAATATAGTTACAGTAAAACTAGTCGAAAGTTAGACCCAAAGTTCATAATACAGTTTTTTTAGTTTTAGTACGTCCTTTGGATGTACCAAGCCTCAAAATTATATTGCGGACTTTGGGTTAAATTTTGGACCATGGTAAAACGAGCACATATGTTCCCTTTTCGGATTTGGAACATTTTGTTCCGTATTTAAGACAAACGCGATGAGAAAGAACCACTTCCCACCCCCCCCCCTCCCACCCCCATTGCCCACTAACATAATTTCCATCCTCAGCGGGTACCCATGGATTTGGGAGCTTCCGCGGCCTTGAATCAAACTGAACTATAAGTATGGATGGTCCTATCTCATTTGGGGTCTGTTTCCTGTTTCTTTTTCTATTGATATTCAACTTAATTAGTAACAGCTATAGAATTTGCCCAGACACCCGCCTACATGACGGCAAGGTAATGGGAACACTGTCATCGTGGCTCGGGCGCCCTGGCCGGCAAAACAAACTGCTGGAAGTTGAGTTGTGTTTGTTGAACTCTGTTAAGTTCATATTTCAGCGATAAAAATAAATTCATGTGTTGATATCGTGTGTGATTTTCTGCATCCCTGAAGGAAACTACATCGGGCCAGGCATATTCACACCTGTGTCGTGAGAGGATGTTCTTATCGAGCAGCTTGTGTTCGAAAACTGTGATGTAGAACAAAAAAGTTACATATACATACACGCAATGGAATTGCAACTCCCCAATATCGCCCAGTACCATACTGGATGTTGCATAAAATCAGTCACTGGCCACTAGGGCCGTCTGGAGAAAATCCGAGCCCCGGCGGAGGGATTATCCTGAGTCCTTGGTTACTGTTGAAGCCTTTCCTGGAATCCTAGTCGAAGTTCGACTAGATTCTAGGAAAGGGCTCTAAAACTGAAAGTGAAAGTTTGTAGCTTGGTGCGCCAGCAATACACCGAGATTAGCAAAACTTACATTATAATTGTGCATTCACAAAACCGCAAAACCGCAAATTCCGGTTTTGTGAATGCACAAATATAGCGGTAGTTTTGGAAACCGAGGCCCGGCATTATTGGGGCCCGCCGATTTTCCCTAACTCTGGCTAATTGCCTTAAGGCAAGATTCTCTTTCGCGCGGGTCCTTAATTCACTGCAAGTCCAAAATAGACGTGCTGTAAAGGACCCACACGTAAAATAATCCTGCTCTTAGGCAATTCGGGAAAATCGGCGAGCCACCAATAATGCCAGGCCCCGGTATTACTACCCCCCCCCCCCCCTCAACGGCCCTGCGTGTCTAATAAAACCCCTTCTCCCTGCTTCTCCCTGCTTCTCCCCACCCCCGACCCACACGCTATTGCATATTTTCCAACCAACCCACAATAAATTGCTGCCGCATTTTAGCACGCACCCAAATTGGTGGCTGAGGTAAACCATAATGTTCTATCTCCAAGTGCACTATGGTCCGGACACAAAACGACAGTTTTGTGTGTAAAAGGTTCTATCTCCAAACACATTTTTGCATTTTTAAAAACAATGAACGAGTCAATAGCTGTAAATTTCCATATATAGTGAGAAATAAGCCAACTCGAACAATGGACACCATGATCACCACCTCAAAATACATATTACTATGGTAAATCCGGTCACGAAACTTCAAACCCCGTTTTCCACAAAAATGAAAATTGGGAGATAGAACCTTTTGGTTCTCACGCGACGACTTACTGGCCGTCCACATTCCTTTGTCGTCTGAGAATTGAGATAGTTCAACATGGTTATTCCCTAGTTTGTCAATGTCATTCACATATATTATAAATAGAAGCGGGCTGAGGACCGAACCCTGTGGAGTGCCCGCTTCGAGTTTTACCTCGGCTGACACTTCGCGGTTGACCCTCACTTTGATTTTTCGATCAGATAAAAATGATGATATGATCCTTAGAATTTTGGTAGGTAGCCCCATTTTAGCTAGTTTGTATCTCATGCCATTGTGCCAGACAGAGTCAAACGCCTTTTCTACGTCGAGTAATAGCGCGGTTCCTATTTCATTTTGACTGAACGCCGTTTTCATATAATCTACCAGTCTATGAACATGCTCGTTCCCTCTCTTTGGCTCCTGTATGCCCTTTGCCACTTATTGAAAAAGCTGATTGATTCGAGATGGCTGCGGAGTTTAGTCGTGAGAATCCGTTCTAAAATTTTTCCAATACAGCTAAGTAGGCTGATTGGGCGGTAATTAGCTGGGTTGCTCAAATCCTTGTCGGGTTTGGGTATCATGACTCCTGTAGCTACTTTCCAACATTTTGGGAAGTATCCACAGAGAGACAGCAGTTTAGGAGGTTAGTGAGTCTACCGAAAAAAGTGTTGGGACATTGTTTCAGGATTTTGTATGAGACCTCGTCCCCTCCTGGGGAAGAAGAAGACTTACATTTTTTAATTGTGTTAGCCACTTCTTCTTTGCTTATCGGTTCCGTGAGTTCATGGCCATCCCCGTCCTCGGGTGTTTGGCTGAAGTTGGCATCGTTAAACGTTGTTTTGTTGTCTTGAACAAATTTGTTTACTTTTTCTTTGAACTCGTCATCAAACCTATCGCCCTCATGTGGACGATGATATTTCTTAAGGAGCTCAGCAAAGGCGCTAGCCTTCGCCTTGTCATCCAGGGCCATAGTTCCATCGTTGATCTTTAGTGCCTTACTGTTGGCGTCTTTATGTTTTTGTCCAGTAAGGGTTTTAAAAGTATCCCAAAACTTTTTAGTCTCCCCGAGTTCATTTAGATTTTCCGTTGCTTTTTCCCATCTCACGCGATTGTCGTTTGCTATTGCTTTTTTAACTTCGCCGTGGAGGCGATTATACACGGCTTTAAGTTCGACCTTTTTAGTTGGAAGTTTTTCTGATTTGTATGCACGGAAGGCCTTTCTTTTTTCTTTGAATGAATGAAAGGTTTTAGCGCGCCGAAGGCGCGCAGGGACGATGTGGGATTTACAAATCCCTTGCGACCCGGTTAACCTTATTTTTTTCCCTTGGATCACACAGGCCTAGCTTTCCTATTGCCCAAAATGGAGTCTGAGGGGGTTATGCACGCGGTTAGAATACCCGGCAGTTTACGCTGGAGTGTTAGATGGTCAATACTCAATCCCTCAACGCCTTTAAAACTATTAGAGAGCAAGCTCTATTCGGTTCCAGTTCGGCGATGGTAGAGGTTTGAGTCCCACCATGGAGGTGAGCCAGAATGTAATGTTGTGTGATGGCAAGTTTAAGGGAAGAAGAGAAAAGAAAACCAAACAGCAACGCCGGTTTGGTAGCGGCCCCGGTATATGACCATAGCGGTTACAAAAAAGAAGTGGAGAAAGCTCCAACAGTTTAGTTTTAAAAAACCGGGAGTCATCCATCAAGCCTTCTGGGAGATAGGATGCCGTATGTGATTTTGAGGTATCTGGTTATCCTTCGGGAATTACGAGTGTACATCTTGTATAAATAAACATTGGAATAAAGATTTAGCAGCCCTTTTAATGGCTTGAGGGTGTGTGTCTGTGAGAGGATTTTTTTTTTTTTTTGGGGGGGGGGCGGGGGGGAGGGGGGTGAGGGTGGAGTAGGTCATTTTTTGGGGTGGGAGGGGGGGGGGTGTTGGAGGTCATTTGGAATTCATTCATCATTTTGGAAGGATAACCAGATACCTCAAATCACATATGGCATCCTATCTCCCAGAAGGCTTGCTGGATGACTCCTGGTTTTTTCAAACTAAACTGTTGGAGCTTACTCCACTCCTTTTTTGTAATCACTATGGTCATATACCGGGGCCGCTACCAAACCGGCGTTGCTGTTTGGTTTTCTTTTCTCTTCTTCCCATAAATTTGCCATCGCACAATATTACATTCTGGCTCCCCACCATGGTGGGACTCAAACCTCTACCGTCGCCGAGCTGGAACCGAATAGAGCCCACTCTCTAATAGTTTAATGACGTTGAGGGATTGAGTATTGACAATCTAACACTCCAACGTAAACTGAAGGGAATTCTAACCGTGTGCATACCCCTCCCCCCTCCCCCCCCCCCCCCCAGACTCCATTTGATACAATAGGAAAGCTAGGCCTGTGTGATCTAAGTAAAATAAAATAAGGTTAACCGGGTCACAAGGGATTTGTAAATCCCACATCGTCCCTGCGCGCCTTCGGCGCGCTAAAACCTTTCATTCATTCATTCATTCATCTTTCCACTTCATTCATTTCATCTTTCCACTTTCAAAGTTGTTCTCAACTAGTGAAGTACTACTGTTAACCTTGTGCTTAGAATTTCGTTTGTCTGACTTGTATTGTATTAATTCCAGAATGGGTCGTGAGGTAAGTTTTTCATTTTGATTTTTTAATTGCGATATGTATTACTTTTAAATTCCGACTGACTATTTTATTTCCTTCTTTTTGCAGGGATTAAATATCAACATGCCTTATAATTTATTTTCTTAGTTTTTTATGAGATAAAACGCGTTTCAATATTTATTTATTTATTTATTTATTTATTTATTTATTTATTTAAAAAAATAAATAGATTAATAAATAAATAAATGGATTAATAAATAAATGGAGTTATAAAGGAATGGATGAATGAGTGTTTTATTTATTGATTTTTTACTAAATCTTGAAGTATATCCCTTCAACTGCACTGCGCTACTATGAATATATTTATTTATTTATTTATTTATTTATTTATTTATTTATTTATTTATTTATTTATTTATTTATTTATTTTATCGTACATGTGTGCCTAAGGAACTCCGCAAATATTAACTTTTTTGTATTTTGCTTTTAATTATCGTAATAATAATAATAACACTTCGGCCGGCCGCTGATTTGTCACGGTTCTCGTATGAGAAGGCCTTGGTTACCCATGTTCTACCAACTGCCTCCCTATTCCCGCGCTTCTTCTCTCCTCCCAACATTCGGAGACGAACTGCTTGATGACATCCCTTGCCCCATTCTTCCCAATCTCTCCGATTAGTATATTAACCCTCTCCTTTGAGTCGCCCCCTAACCACATGTCCTTCATTCTCCCATCCCACTTCTCCATTATACTCCCCGTGAATCTTGTTCTTTTAGACTGGTATTTTGGGCGTTCTATAAGAAAGTGTTCCAGGGTCTCCTCCACGCCCACGTTACACATCTGGCACTCCTTTTCACTGTTTTTCCCAATTTTTTCCCCTCAGCTCCAGGGACCGCGACCTCAGCTTGAACAACAGTAACCCCCCCCCCCCCCCCAAAGGTGCCATCAAGGTACTCTTCAAAACCAGGCTTCTCTTTATCACGCAGGCCACCCAAAGATCTCTTTGATTTGACCCCCCTCTCGCCAATTACCATTACAATCCTCCATGACCCTTTCTCTGACGATCTTTTTGCCCTGGTTTGCCCCAACGTCAAGATCCGAGATCTCCATTGAGTAGTTTTCTACTAGCTCCCTCACTTGGACCATCCACCCCGTCTTGATATTTGAGTTGAAAGTTCTCAGGAACATTAATTTACACCATCGGCTATCGGGGAGATTTACCAAATAATTAAGATAACCGAGTTTCGATAGGTCTATCCTGTCCTTGATCCTCATCCACCCAAGCTCATCCCTGATTGCTTCTAGTGCTGCGGCATTACTCGAGCCTTTTATCCATCGGCCTGCATCGTCCAGCTTTCTTATGTTGTGATAGCTGCTTCGAAAATAACATATAAAACAATTCGAGTGAGTTCTCTACCTATTATTTAACGCCTGGCATCGATTGCCTGTAAAGATTGGAGTTTTCCAAATTGAATTACCTCCCCTGCACTACTCCCCTCGTCGAGTAGAACTGATGGCTGAAATTGTCTAAGTAAATCGCGGCCCGGTCACAACTGATGGCCGAAATTGACTAAGGTTTACAGCCCACCAAACGCCAGCTATTTATTTATTTATTTATTTTTATAAAAAAATATCATTTATTGTAAGTAAATAATAGTATATTGTTTAAATAGCCGTTATTGAAAGGGCTCGTCGAGTTAGTACTAGGAATTGCGGCACGTTTATTACGGAGGGGGGGGGGGGGGGGGCTATAAATTATGTCTCGGTGACGACCAGCAGATCATTTAATTTTTATTTATTTATTTATTTATAGATAAATAATAAATAATAAACGTACTATTATTTATTTATTTATTTATTAATTTATTTTGTATGATTAAACAGATAATAAGTGAATGAATGAAGGAATGAGTGAGTTAGTCTAATTATCTAACTTTATTAGCTTCCACACTATTGAGCTTAAACTAGATTGTGGGACGTACTCCTCCCTCTCAAATGCAAATTGTCTTTTGATTTTACTAAGTGTACTTGGATCATGTATCTCTTCATGTTTTTTTAGCAAAATGTGACCAGACTTTGTTTGCTTCTACGAGAACTTCCTTTGAAACTGTGCTAAGGAACAACCGATTGTTATGTGATATACCGCACGGCCGTAAATGCTCCACGTAATTGTCAATTAAAACTTTGTCTTCTACTGGGAGAGTTACCCAAGTGGGATCCAGATATTTCCCCGATTTTTTTATCACATACGCGCAGTGCGTATGTCTATAAACGGCCTTTTCTACTTCGTCTACCGTAATCCCACTTGCTACCACCGGCCGTAGAAAGCATTTAAACATAAACATGGCGGCCATGTACCCATTTACAAACGTAATTATCGCCGCTCTTTGCGAATATACCTCCTGTCTACGGTTTTCTGAGACGTGATTTTGGGCCTCCTGTAACAAAGTGAGCCCCCCCCCCCCCTGGTTACTCTGAATAGTTCCCCACAATTTAGTAATGAAATGGCTTCAAAACATTCATCCAAATCAGGTGCTGGCTGCGTCATCCTATTACTATTAGGTGTCGACGTGCTTGGCCCCTGATTGTTTACCATAGACCCTTCACTGTCGTGGAGGAGGCCGGAGTGCTTTAAGAGAACCACCCGGCAGCGGCGAACATCTGCTTGTCTCTCCAACGTACTAACTCGAGATGACATGCTACAATTTTGCGCCCCATTCAACCACCCCCCACAAACAACTGTCGAGTCACTGCCGTCCTCGGTTTCTGACTGGATAACTGCCGAAATAAGCCCTAATTTTCTGCGTTTGTCCGAAATTTGTTTTGTTGTTTTATTTACTAAATGTTTCTGAATTTCTTTATTTATGAACCTCTTCCCCTTAAACCTCCTATCAAGGGAGAAAAGCAAACTTGTTTCCTCCGATGTCCACACCGAATTAGGACAATTGCTTGTTGGCCCTTCCGATGTGTCCATCGAACACACTTCTATCTGGTCACTGCTAGATGATAGATCACTGTAATCTTGTAGAGGTATGGGTCTAGAACCGTCGTCGTAAACGACTGTTGCATCCGACATACCTGCCTCTTCATCTTGGCTCAAAGTTGGGCTAAGATTAAGTGTCAGTGTCTCAGCATTCTCGTCCCTGCTACCTTCACGTAACCCGGCTGACTGCATAAGAGCACATATGGCTCTTTTGAGGACACTCCTCCCCGATCTAGCCAAGGATACACCATTTTGAATAAAAATTTGGTGTTTGCCGATCTCACGAAATGCCTTGAATACATCAACCAAAGGGACGGTCATGTGTTCTCCCCCTCCAATGACCTTATCCTGGAAATAATCACATAATTCCCCAGCGGGCAAAAACCTTTTTCGAAAATAGTCCCTTGTATTATCAGCGTGTCTATGAATAAGATCCAATCTTGTTTCATTCTCTCTTATTGCTGTACATTTGTCCTAAATGGATATTTATTTTCCACTCCTTACTCCCACATGCCTCACACACTGCTAAACTTGTGGGTTGCATGATTGTAATTGTATTGAAAGTACTTACAATTTCTAGAAGGTGAAGGCTTCGGAAAGTTGAGAACTCTTTACAAACTGTTAAGCTGTTGAATTCGTGCTTTTTGCAATAACTTGCGCAATAAATTCTAATTTTGGTCGATATATATACCCAAATATTGCATTAACCAATTTAGAGGGGCGTTTTGGGGACGAATATTCTCACGTGATTCGTCAATTGTTTACCGGTGACACAAATGACTGTTCGTTTGGTGGGTGTTAAACCTACTGGTATTGATTGGGCTTTCCGAGAACTGAAGTCAGAACTTGGGGCTATCGTGGTTTTATTTTTTAACTTTATGTAATTTCGCTTTCCAGGTCGACTCCTTATACAGGCAATCACTCTCACCCCATTTGTCTTTAAATAATTGCTTATAATCTTCCCTCGTTTTCAGTTATTTTATTTCATCTGAACTAATTTTTGATGCAGCGACTTTTTTTTTCTTAAGTTGGCGGCGTGGCTTACCCCCTCACCCAGGACCTCCCTTATCTGCCTGAAATTAGGTATTTCCCCATCGGCGCTTATTGGAAATCTCCTTGTTAGTTTACCTATATCAGATTCAGGTTCTGGATCCTCAATTGACTTATCACTTTCCGTTGAGGGAGATGATGGTTGATTCGAGAGAAATTCGGCCAGCGCCACCCGTTGAGTAATATCTCGCATTTCTCTCCGGTGGTAATATTTGTCTTCAATGTTTCGCGTATGGTCACAGACCAACTGACCCGCTTCTATTATCTCTCCATCCCCTGTTTTTTTCGCGGCGTTTACCGTTTTTGTGCGCGCAAAAGTTGTCGTTAAGCGTTTTTCCTCTGGAACATTGCATGTGACTTGAAACTGATTAATTATTTTTGACGCGTTCAGAATCGGTTTCCCACCCACTAATAGAAACACTTGAGGAGTGGATTCTTCCTTGGGCATTCGGATTTCGCGGATATAAAAATCTGTTAGTTTTTTCAATCTACTTGTCAAAGCTTGTTTATCACTTTGGTTTTTCCCCGTGAATGTCATTACTACGTACATATCATATTCAAAGGAACCATTATTATACTCATCTATTGTTAAATTATGAATTATGGTGTTTCTCGACATGCCGTATTGCAGCAGCCAATCACACACCACGAGCTCGGTGAATAACTTCCGTTCACGATTTGTAATATCCCGTCTTGTTTTATTCATTAGACGGGCCGCCCATCCCTCTAAGGGTTCCCCATCAATGGTGCCATGTTCGAATAAATATGGCTGCTCATGTAGCATCACGTCAGTTCGCCTTCTCTCGACAATATGCTTTTTTGACCGGCCTCTACTTCACTTTGTTTCGTAAATTCGCGCCGGTGTTTACTGAGACAATCCAGAAACCCCTCGTTACGTGTCCCCATTTCCGATCCCATTTTGCGCCCTTCTTCGGTTAGACTAAACTCATCAATTGCCCTGAGAGTCCTAATCCAACTGCCAATAACACCGGTAATAGTAGAACTCTTGCATCCGCATTTTTTCAGAATACATAAATAGTTGTCCACGAGGGGCATATATTGGAGATTCAGGTAGTGAAATCTGGCTTTTGTTGTCGACTTGCTCATATGTCTAGCTATAAAGCACAACAGCCTCGATGTGTCTCGCCATGTTTCTTCGTGTTTCCTAGCTTTAGTTGACCCATCCGATAAATTTACCCTAAATGCTTTTCTTAAAATGGGTGGGATTGGCAATACGCGACCCTTTAAATCTATCGTACCAAGGTCAGTAGCATATATTTTTTTATTTAATCGCAGCCTGTATGGGGGAGCGAGTTCGCCACCACCTTCTGCAAAAAACCTTTAATATTTAAGTTAGTACGATTTTTTAGAATATAACTTATATTACTGGTCGATAGAATAGAAAATGCTTTATGAGATGGGTGTTGCAAATAAATCCGGATAATTTTTTCCAAGCCAGGAAAATTCGTTATTTGCAAGCTTTGCTGTAGCCTATATATGGGTAGACTAAATCGCGGCCCGTTTGGGGGAGCGAGTTCGCCACCACCTTTTTCAAAAAAACCTTTAAAATTTAAGTAAGTACGATTTTTTAGAAATATAACTTATATTACTGGTCGAAGAATGGAAAAACGCGGCCTTTTGAAGAGTGACAAATCTTGCAAATGAATTCCCATTCCAAAAAACTCGACCTGTTGGACTTTGTCGTTTTGCCCTTTCAATAAAACTCGGCCTGTTCCAAAACTCGGCCCGTTGGACTTTGTCGTTTTTCTCTCCCCTCTCTACAAACTCGGCCTGTTCCACTCTGTCGTTTTCACCCTCAAAGATGAAAACTTTGCACGTCTCCGCAGCCACCACTTCTTCGCCGCCTCACCATCGGACCAGAACAGGGATCGATCCGTCTTCAGCGGACAAATCCCCTAGTCCGAGAGGCCGAGTCTCAACAGATCGCAGTATGGTGCACGCTCGAACCACTCCTAATGGGTCCATTCCGTCAATTCCTTTTTTGCTTGTCAGCTTTTGCAACCATACACCCCCGGAACCCAAAGACTTTGGTTCCTCTACAGGCAGCTGCCAGCTTTGGCCAAGATCTAAGACCTTGTTTCTAGACAACACCACGAAGAGGCAATCTAAAAGCCTATCAGACAGGCTTTCAAAAGGCTGGCTTTAGTTGTCCGCCGACTTCATGTAGGTTATTGTTTTTCTAAGTTATTAATTAAATACTGACAAATTTAATAATGCCACAACGCCACTCGCTGGTACCCACCAACGGTTTAGGACAATCACTACTGTCCTCATGCTGATCAACCAACGGATTAGGACAAGCACTGCTGTTCTGATGCTGTCCAAGGATACGTCTCCGAGTCCACATGGTAGCATTACACTAGATTCTGGAAACTACGTACCCCATCAGGTTTTTTACCTGATTTGTAAGGAACAAAAGTTTAGAACACCCGGTGTCCAAGGCGACGGCTTCGGTCCCACGTGGTGGCGATATGCCACCCCATGAACAGTCGGCACGCCCCGTCATCGTACCAGTCAGGTTGGGGACTTATAATACTACGACTCTGAGGTCGAAAAGACCCACCAAACAAAGGGATTGGCTGCAGCAAAGTGAACGGTTTAGGACAAGCACTGCTGTTCTGATGCTGTCCAAGGATACGTCTCCTAGTCCACATGGTAGCATTACACTAGATCCTGGAAACTACGTACCCCATCATGTTTTTTACCTGATTTGCAAGGAACAAAAGTTTAGGATACCCAGTGTCCAAGGCGACGGCTTCGGTCTCACGTGGTGGCGATATGCCACCCCACGAACAGTCGGCACGCCCCGTCATCGTACCAGTCAGGTTGGGGACTTATAATACTACAACTCTGAGGTCGAAAAGTCCCCACCAAAGAAAGGGATTGGCTGTAGCCAAGTGCACGGTTTAGGACAAGCACTGCTGTTCTCATGCTGTCCAAGGATACGTCTCCGAGTCCACATGGTAGCATTACACTAGATTCTAGAAACTACGTACCCCATCAGGTTTTTTACCTGATTTGCAAGGAACAAAAGTTTAGGACACCCGGTGTCCAAGGCGACGGCTTCGGGCCCAGGTGAACAGTCGGCACGCCCCGTCATTCCGTTCGTTTCAGACTAGTTGTGACGACCACAACTCTGCCAGCTTTCGCCAAGTTAAGACGGGGACGCCGTCCAAGAGCTTGTTTCTAGACAACACCACGTTGAGGCAATTTAGAACGCATGTTCTAAAAAGGCTGGCTTCAGTTGTCCTGGACAAAAAAGAATCCCGACTTGCATTGCATTGTCGGCGCGTGAAGTTGTGTACTTTGTCAATTTCAGCAATCACTTGAACTCGACGAGAGGAGTAGTGGAAGGGAGATAATTCAGTCTGGAATACGCCACTATTTTGCAGACAATCAATGCCAGACGTTAAAAATCGGTAGATAAATCATTCCAACCACCTTTCGTGTTTTATATATCCTTATCAAAGCAACACTATCACGAGATAACAAAACTGGGCCTTAATTAAAAGCGAAATACTAATTAAATATTTGTACTGCATTGAGGACGCGAGGAGCCGCGCCGCGATTAACTCAGACAATTTCAGCCATCAGTAACTCGATGAGAGGAGTAGCAGTGCAGGGGAGGTAATTCAATTTGGAAGACTCCAATCTTTACAGGCAATCGATGCCAGGCGTTAAATAATAGGTAGATAACTCGCTCGAATTGTTTTATATGTTATTTTCGAAGCGGCTATCACGACATAAGAAAGCTGGACGATAATTAAAAGCAAAATACAAAAAAGTTCTTATTTGCACAGCATTGGTGGCGTTTGGTGGGCTGTAAAACGGGCCGCGATTTACTTGGTCAATTTCGGCCATCAGTTCTGACCGAAGAACGGGCCGCGATTTACTTAGAAAATTTCAGCCATCAGTTCTACTCGACGAGAGGAGTAGTGCAAAATACAAAAAAGTTAATATTTGCATTGCATTGCAGGCGTTTGGTGGGCTGTAAACCTTCCCCTGGCACCCCGAAGGTCTTAAAAACCTCCACGAGGCTTCAGCGGGTGTTGGTCGGGTTTGAAAAACTTGCGCAGCAATCTACTGCCCGGCTCGGTTTTCGGCGCTGGGAAGGCGACTATGGCGCTCATCCTACCTTGCCACCAGCTGTCCGGGGGTCCGTCTCAGACTACCCCTGGCACCCGAAGGTCTTAAATACCCCCACGAGGCTTCAGCGGGTGTTGGTCTGGTACAACGCAGCTTTTGAAAAACCTCCTCAGATATCTGCGCTGGTAAAACTACGATATCGGCTGCGCGGCCCGGTTTGCGGCGGGGAAAACTCCGTTATGGGGAAACTTGGGTTGCCCAAAAGCAACCGTTCAGGCTCAACATCTGATAGCCCTTGGGCTCCCGAGCCAGAAGAAACATCGCTTGGGCGGCGATCTCGACCCGTTTGGGAATTAGGGGCTCTTAAAGTCAGGTGTGAGCTTGACTCTTCTGTGTTAATTTCCCATAGGGTCGGAAGTCAAGCCCACGTTGACAGAAAAGCCGGAATTTTCCCAAAACGTGCAAAATCGAAGGATTAAAACGCGTCTGTGGGGTCATTGGGGGCCTATGAAAGTCAAAAGTTGGGACCGATCCTAAATTTTTGGGGGCCGACGGGAGATTTTTCTCCACGATTTGACACTGGTTGACTCTCGTTGACGCGCCTGTTTTGGGCGCCCCGTTTGTTTTGGCACGGCGCCTGGCCTGCAGTGGGTGGGTATGTATAGTGCCTAGCCACAGACGGCGATTCGCGGGTGTTAGCGCAAGGGTGTGGTTTTGGGGGGACTTGAAATTTTACAGAGAAAGAAGACCCTGGGAAAAGTTGCCAAATGGCAACCTAAATTCCCTACAACTAGTCCTAGCGTTTTTACTCCTGCTCCGATTCGAGCGTTCTACACATCAGTCTACGTGTCTATGGGCACCCAATACGATGGCGTTAAGAGTTTTTGAAAATACCAAATGAGGGGCGAGAAATCGGACTCTCGATCGTTTTTACGATGGGACCCCCCCCCCCTTTCCGCGCAGATATTGCAACGTGCTATAAATCGGAGACCCTTGCAGCTGCGGGCGAATGGTTAACACACTTCATTAGGCTTGTGATGGAGTATATTTGTGCGGAGTTTCGTCCAAACGGGGCATCGGGGTGCGAGATCTGGGCATGCCACAGAAAGAAAGGTATCAGGCGAAAAACCGGACAGGGGTTTGCAGCAAGATCAGAGGGGTTAATTTTTATCGATAAACGATTTTCGATTGGCATATGCCTCCTCTGAATCTAGACGCATTAGCTAGTGGAAAAATGTTTCGTCTGCAAGCCACCTACTCGATTAGGCAGCGAAAATAAAGGCCAATTTAGGCAGACCCCCCCCCCCCCCCCCCCCTGTCAAAATGGAAATTTGGACAGCGTATTTCTCTGGCGCATCAACAGGCAAAGAGCTGTCATTTGAGATGTTTGTTTACAGTACAGCAGTGTAAATTTTGGCTAGGTGTGGGGGCACTCGGGGCATTGGGGCGGGACATCTGTGGGGTACCGAAAAGAGACTGAGAGATCAGAAAACGGGCCGCGGTTACCATCCGATTTTTCGCCGTACTAAAATTTCGCGAAAATCGAAATTTCTATGGCACACTAGTCCCACGTACGTAGACACACAGGACGGTGTAGAAATTTCTATTCTACAGTTGCCGGATTCGAATTAGCAGCCAAAAAGCGCCCAATTCAACCAGGTCCCCCCTTTTGAAAAGCGACATTTCAACAACGAATTGTTCCGAAACCGCATCAGGTACAGAAATATGCTTTTAGATTTTCATTTACATTGCCGTCAAAATAATTTTAGCAAAGTTGGGGGCAATTGGGGCAAGGAGTAAAATTTTATCGAGGGGGCAAATCAAGAACGAAAAAGAAGGGGGTTGCCTTTTCGCAACCCACATTCCCCATTTCTTTTTCTCGAGTATTTTTAGGCCTTAGAATCAGATTATTTTGGTGCCATGTAGTAGAGGGCGTTCAGGCGGTAATGTTGATGCAAAAATTTGTGGGCTGAATCGCTTAGGAACGGTGGTAGGGCGCAGAAACGCGAAAAGAATACCTGGTTCTCCCCTTTGGAGAAGACATTTTTAAAGCCCAATAAATCAGGAACGCTTGCATTTGAGGTTAACTGGTTAATGCTATTTCTCAGGCGGGTGATTTACGCACATTTTGACAGAGGTTGACCAAAATGGGGGCACTGGGGTGCAAGATACCAGGGGGTATAATTTGACGCATATGCACTTTAAAAGAAACGGGCCGCGGTTGGACGAAACAGTTCAAGATTGAAGACGACAACGTCGTTAGATTCAGCTTGGCATTTGTCAAACAGCGATTCAAGGTCAAATTTGACCACGTTTCAGTGCTTAGTCTTAACATCGGCCCGTTTCCGTGTTTGAATTTACAGATGTACCCTTTCACTCTCCCCATATTACCCCAAATTTGGCAGGAGGTGCGTTACTCATTATTAAACTAACTCCTACACTCCTTCATTCATCCACTTATTTATGTATTTATTGGTTCAAATAAATAAATAAATGAATAAATAAATAAATAAATAAATAAATAAATAAATAAATAAATAAATAAATAAATAAATATTCATAGTGGCGCAGTGCAGTTGAAGGGATATAATTCTAGATTTAGTGAAAAACAAATTAAATTAAACACTCAGAATTTATAAACAAATAAATAAATAAATCCAATCATTCATCTATTTCTTTATTCCTCCATTTATTTATTAATCTATTTATTTATTTATTCATTTGTTTATTTTTTTAACTAAATAAATAAATAAATAAATAAATAAATAAATAAATAAATATTGGTGCAGCACAGGCTTTGGAAACATTGGCCGACCCATTGGGCTCGAGAAGGTAACCAGAGACCGCGCCGCGATTTACATATCGGTAATTGTTAAGTTATGTTCGACTTGAATGAACGTTTTGACGAGAGCCAGGCTCAAATTGACGCGGAAAACACGCCCATTTAAACAATTCCAGTTCACAAGTTGGATTAACCAGATCCAGAATTCAGATTCGATTCGATTAATCACTCAGAAGTACTTTCCAACAAATAATATCACAATCTAAACATTCACAGCTCGTTAGTTCCGTTCGCCTACCCTGAGCATTGGTATTATTTATTGAGCTTGTTTACCGAGGAAATTGTTAAGTTATATTCGACTTGAATGAACGTTTTCACGAGAGCCAGGCTCAATTCAACACAGGAAGCGGAGTTAATTAAAAATTTACTCACACCAAATGATATTTCTGTACATACACTATAATATCATATCATGATATTATTTCTTGGAAAGTACTCAAAAGTACTATCCAACAAATAATATGACAACCTGAGCTGACAAAGTGTGGTAATAGTGAGAAAACAATTAGTATATTTCTGTACATACACTATAATATCATGTCATGATATTATTTCTTGGAAAGTACTCAAAAGTACTATCCAACAAATAATATGACAACCTGAGCTGACAAAGTGTGGTAATAGTGAGAAAACAATTAGTAAAATACCCAGGTGGCGACATGAAAGCTAATGGGAGGATTTACTGGGCCTAAATAGTTACACTAGAAAATCAATGAAAAATTAATTTTAAAAATATAAGCATAAAACTACGCCATGCGACCAATGCGTTAAAAATAGTTACCACAAGCGAGCAACTCAAACCATTCTGTATCTTACATTGCACTGTAAAGTACGTTCCAATAAATAACATCACACACAATGCACAGTTTGTTACTTTCGCTCACCCACCAATGCCATGATAGCATTTGCTGGAAAGTGCTCAAAAGTACTTTCCAACAAATAATATCACAATCTGAACAGGCACAGTTCGCTACTTCCGCTCGCACACCCCTGGCACCACTTCAGATCCAACAGTCAGAATGCTTTCATATTCGGTACACAACATCTCTAGGGAAGTCAGATTTAACTGTGTTCAAATCAAGAGCCTGGGATAATATTTGGGCTCTCTATGGGAGCCGGAATTGGCCATTTTGCTGAAGAATTAAAAATTTTGTATTCAGTACCCTCTAGAGGTACTACGATTAATCCACATAGGTTGTATCAAGGGGCTTCATAGGGGAGCTCTACATTTTACTTTATGATCAACTGAAGAAAAGGTATGATGCACAGATTATTTTTGTCACTCCTGAGGGACTCAAGGATTGACAATGTAGCCTATGGAGATGGCTTGCTTAATGTAGACTCATTCTTGGACTCTGTTTAAATTGTGTTCTGTTCAAGATGAGTGCTTCAGGCCCCGTGGGGCCTCTTGTTTATTTTGTCCATTCTTGAATTTGGATTGGAAACTGGGCTTTTATTGTAATTTATGTATGAGACACTTGTCTCTGACGAACTAACAATGTCACACCTCAAAATTATTACTTTCATTTGATCAGTATTCCCCCAAAATGTATTTAATTAATTTCCTTCACAGAGCAAACTTGAAAAAACAAAATGTATTTATTTATTGGTGCACAAGGTCACATACTTATGCACAATGGCTAATCTTGACCACAACATGGATGTAAAGTCAATTCAAGCCAATTGTTTTAACCCATGTTGCCCATTTCTTCCACCACAGGCATTGGTTACAGGGTCCTATTTTACCAGTAAAACAGAAAAGCTTGTTCACCACAGTAAGCAAGCACTGCTTCACTTCCCGGGGTTCCCACAGGGCAAAGAACCCATTTTTTTGTCAATTTCGACGTTGATTGTTTGCTTACGTGAGATTTGAGTCTATTTTTAGCCTTTTGAAATTCTTCAGTGGGATGGCATTTGAACTGCCATTTGAACAGTTGACACGGGGAAATACATTTTCAAAGGTAACATTGTTTGGGTTGATAAATTGTCTAGGAAAAGAACACTCACTCGTAAGAAATCCTCTTATATTGATAGGTCTTTAAGACTGCCATGTCTACAGTAATAAGTTGGGCGACATGTAATGCCAAGTAATATTAGCTAAAATTCTGTACATGGTTATCAATTCCATTAGCAGTATTTTTTAATGAGTATTAGCTCATTCCAACAGAGGTTAAACTGGCCAGTTGATTTAAAAATCTGTAAATGGTTAAAAATTCCATTATCAGTATATTTTCTGATTATTAGCTCACTCCAACCTAGGGTAAACTGGTTAATTGATTTTAAAATTCTATGAATGGTCATAAATTCCATTAGCAGTATATTTAATGAGTATATCCATTGGGTGGTGGACACCGATTACAGCTGCTGCCCATTTTGACTTCAAACCACTAGTCTGATGGTGAATTCAAGAGAAATTACAGTGAAGGGGAGATAACTCTTTCCTAATACCTCATATTTGCCATTTGGACCAGATAACAGAAAATTGGAATTAAACTTTATTTTGTGTATAAATGTTTCTTGGTTGAATCTTTTGGCAGTTTCACAACATTTCAGCCCCTCCCTGGCTTCTAATAGACAATAAAAATTTGAATAAAAACCACTGCATCATTATCATGTGGTGCTCCTGGTATCTATGCCCATTCAAAAGATCTGAAAGACAAATGGGTATTTGTGTTTAAAAACAGCTTAATTTAGCAATGTAGCAGTAATGAAAAACTTTCACATGTTAATCAGTTTGTTGTTTCAGTCTAATTCAGTTGTGTTCTAGCAGGACTCAATTTAACCGGATTCGCATCACATTTTGCAAGACCATTAATGACTTTTGAGATTCAATAAATATCAGTTGAGAGTTATTTATTTATTGCTGTTTCACCTCATTGAAAATATCTGGGCCATATATATAATGACACAAAATAATTATAAAATCAAGTTTGGCCAATCATTTATGCTTGTTGCCCACTTACTGGAGGAATTGCACCCCAGTAGCGATGGTTACCAGGGCCTATTTCACAAATGGAGGAAAACAAAATCTACCTCGGTAGACATGCGGTCCTTTACTTTTTGTGCGTTCCATATGCGCAATTCTGAGTGGAATGATAATCAAATAATTAAACCTGAAATACTAGCAAAGACAAACATATGGCCACTGTTGCTACAGAAAATGTGAAAAACTGCACCTAAAACTGATGTCTGTAAAATTACTAATCCATTTTCACTAACAGGTATTTAAAAGTTTTCAAATAAATCAAGCTCTGCTTAGTAAAATTAGATTTCAAAGAATTAAGCCATCAAACAAATGTGTTTCTAGAATTATTCCTGCCTGATTTAGGCTGTTTAAGTTGTGAGTTGAACCAGTGATGTAGCTAGAACAGTTTTAATGTGGTGGTGGGTGGGTGGGGAGAGCTCTCTCTACCACCTCCTTGTGCACATTTTTCTCTTTAAATATGGCTTCTATGATGATCAGAGGCATGTCAGGGAGAACATGATTGGCCCCGGTTCAACACAATTTTAAAATTTGTCACTAAAAGGAGCAAAGTGGCAATTTCCTGGCTTCTGGAGGATCAATTCCAACTCCTAAACACCCCTAAAAATGTCAGTGTTTCTTCTGTTTGATTATCAAAATTTATGGTTTTGCAAAAAAAAAAAAAATAAAATAACACCTGCAACTAAGTAGTGATGACAAGCCTGCATCCTTCACCATGAAAGCTGTGTATTCTTTTCCACCGCAGCATTAATTTGGTAGAATGTTGAGGCCTGGAAAATCGCATTTGGGAAAGTATGGTATTTTTTTGGTGAATTCCAGAGTATTTGACATGCACTAAAAATCTCTCCTAGACTCCCCTCACAACCCATTATCCATGTGCCAAATATGAAAGATGTAGCTTGAAGCATGTTAGAGGGGAGGTGATAACATAAAACAGGAAAATCATTACAAAACACAACAAAAATGGACGCCATACCGTCCAGTGGGGTTTTGAATAAAAAAGTTGATCGTGCACAATCCCCACACACGTCCTCATCCATCTATCACATATGAAAGGTGTAGCTTGAAGTATGTTGGAGGTAGAGGTGGTAACATAAAATAGAGAAAATGAAAGTGTCAATGACACTGTAGCTAAACTTGTTTAAGACATGTACATGTATAGTATGTGACACAGCAATGACAAACATCTAGGCAATGACCTGATAACAAAGTATTGTGACGTCCTGTACATAAATACTGACCGTAGCCTGTAACAAATATATAGGTAAAGTATTATAAAAGTGGGGTGACAGTTAGATGCTAAAATAGAAAAGAAATCTTTGAGTCCCAGAGTGGGTCTGACTGAACCCCAAAATATTTGTTCTCATAGCACAGTGAAAACAAAGGCACCCCAAAACACTCGTTCCTGTCATAAGATGATAACAGGGGTACCCCAAGAAGTTTCGTGAAGATCAGTTCATAAATACAGATGCTAGACCGAGCTGTATTGACATGTGCACTTACTGTGTATGAGTAGCACTGAACAAATCAAAGTTCATCTACTTTGCATAATTGCATAAGAAAAACCCCATATTATATGTGATGTATTCCATGTTACTAAACATTCCTACAAAAATTATTCAAATCAGAACTTTCATACAAAGTTCTGTACAAAACACTGATTGCACTAATTTTGGTACAAAAAAGCTTCTGGCGGCCATCTTGAATTTTGGACTGCACCCCAAAACAATCTTTCTCATCCCACGGTGATAACAAAGGTGCCCAAGAAGTTTCGTAAAGATCGGTTCATAAATACAGCCTCTAGCCCGAGCCATATTGTCATTTGCACTTACAGTGCTGAAAGTAACACTAAATACATCAAAGTTAGTCAAATTTGCATAATTTATGAACGAGAAAAAAACCTAAATTATATGTGATGTATTCCATGGTACTAAACATTCATACAAAAATTTATTCAAATCCGAGCTTTCATATGGAAGTTCTGTGCAAAAATCTGATTGCGCCTAATTTTGTACAAAATGGCTGCCAGTGGCCATCTTGAATTACAGACTGGACCCCAAAACACTCGTTCTCGTCCCATGGTGATAACAAAGGTACCCAAGAAGTTTTGTGAAGATCGGTTCATAAATGCGGCCTCTAGCCCGTGCCGTATTGAATTGTTGACGGACAGACAGACAAGTGGCCATGGCAAAAGCTCAAATTTGACTTACGTCAAAGTTGAGCTAAAAAAGCTTTAAAAATACAAGAAAAATGGCCGACATTTCATCATCTTGGATTTTAAAAAAAACATATTGAGCGTGCATCATCCCTCAAAACCCTTCCACGTGCCAAATATGAAAAGTGTAGCTTGAAACATGTTGGAGAGTGAGGTGATAACATAAACAGACAGATGGACAGACACAGGCCTCGAAATAACAAGATTTTGATAAACCTAACAGCAGGTTGCCTCATTTGACAATGGTTAACCTGTTGATTGGTTACCTAGATTTTTTTCATAAATCTATTGGTTAACCATTGCATTAAAAGTATTAATACTGACAAAGCTTCTAACATGCCCAACTACAGTTCCACCCAAATATTCCAATAAAGATGGGCCATTTTATGCTATATATTATGGTTCTGACAAACTTCTGCCCTCTGCTGTTACAATCAAACATGCTTAATTGAATAACCCTTTATTGAAGTACAGTCGTCACAACCAGTACGGCAGTGATCAGTACACATTGTACGGCAGTGAGCAGTACACATTGTACGGCAGTGAGCAGTACACATTGTACGGCAGTGAGCAGTACACATTGTACGGCAGTGAGCAGTACACATTGTACGGCAGTGAGCAGTACACATTGTACGGCAGTGATCAGTACACATTGTACGGCAGTGATCAGTACACATTGTACGGCAGTGAGCAGTACACATTGTTCGGCAGTGATCAGTACACATTGTACGGCAGTGAGCAGTACACATTGTACGGCAGTGATCAGTACACATTGTACGGCAGTGATCAGTACACATTGTACGGCAGTGATCAGTACACATTGTACGGCAGTGAGCAGTACACATTGTACGGCAGTGAGCAGTACACATTGTACGGCAGTGAGCAGTACACATTGTACGGCAGTGATCAGTACACATTGTACGGCAGTGAGCAGTACACATTGTACGGCAGTGAGCAGTACACATTGTACGGCAGTGAGCAGTACACATTGTACGGCAGTGAGCAGTACACATTGTACGGCAGTGAGCAGTACACATTGTACGGCAGTGAGCAGTACACATTGTACGGCAGTGATCAGTACACATTGTACGGCAGTGATCAGTACACATTGTACGGCAGTGAGCAGTATACATTGTACGGCAGTGAGCAGTACACATTGTACGGCAGTGATCAGTACACATTGTACGGCAGTGAGCAGTACACATTGTACGGCAGTGAGCAGTACACATTGTACGGCAGTGATCAGTACACATTGTACGGCAGTGAGCAGTACACATTGTACGGCAGTGATCAGTACACATTGTACGGCAGTGACCAGTACACATTGTACGGCAGTGACCAGTACACATTGTATGGCAGTGATCAGTACACATTGTACGGCAGTGATCAGTACACATTGTACGGCAGTGAGCAGTACACATTGTACGGCAGTGAGCAGTACACATTGTACGGCAGTGATCAGTACACATTGTACGGCAGTGATCAGTACACATTGTACGGCAGTGATCAGTACACATTGTACGGCAGTGATCAGTACACATTGTACGGCAGTGAGCAGTACACATTGTACGGCAGTGATCAGTACACATTGTACGGCAGTGATCAGTACACATTGTACGGCAGTGATCAGTACACATTGTACGGCAGTGAGCAGTACACATTGTACGGCAGTGAGCAGTACACATTGTACGGCAGTGATCAGTACACATTGTATGGCAGTGAGCAGTACACATTGTACGGCAGTGAGCAGTACACATTGTACGGCAGTGATCAGTACACATTGTACGGCAGTGAGCAGTACACATTGTACACATACTACACGTTTGATTGTTGTATATTTTTTAACATTTGTTGTTCTTTGCTTTATATGATTTTTGTGTCTAATAAAATTAAAGAATTTTAATTGTTTATTTTGCTGTGTAGCTTATTATTTCAGAAACCCAAACACATTTGTCACTAACTGGGAGTGGGAATTGGTCTATTGTGTGGGGATGAGGTCAAATACCATCGATGGACGTCTGTGTTATGAATACATTGAATTTTAAGGCATGTGAGTTGCATTGACAGTCTTTGATTAACATTGGAAAAGAAACAATTGTAAATCATATCTACCTTTCCCTACATTTCGGAATCCAGAGAATGTAATCCAAAGTTCCAAACTAAAACTTTATTTGTACCACAATGTTCGAAATCATTTGGAAAAATCCATATTCATAACCACGCTGGCTGTTTATTCAAATGTAATTAAGCACGTAAATAAGAAATCAGCATTGGTGAATAAAAGATGCTTCCATAATGTGTTCGAAATGTTTTTTCATAGATTGGCAGGGTAAAAAGGGGCGGAATGCAAATAATTAACAATTCATTTAATTTTCAATATGTCTTCTTTTTATTGTATTGAAGTAACAAAGCACAGCAAATGAAAAATACACAGAGTAAGACCAATGACACAATAAACAGTTCTCTCATGCAACAAAGTCAGGATATATAAATAAATGTTATACAATCCTGGAAATAAACAAAATTAAAGTGTAGTTTTAAGCTTCCGTGAAAGTAGAGACACACCAGAAATTTTAAATGTACAAGAGGCTATTGGACTTTGATAATATTTTCACTTTGGCTTTTGCCTATACAGGGTGTAGCTTTCTTAAAACAGCACATTGTTTCCAGCAATGTATATATATATATTACCTCTGCTAAATCAAAACAAAAAGCATGTTAACCCAACATCTGAAGCCTCTAGTGTTGCAACATCATGTCGTGTAACTGTCTCATCTTGAGTAGAGCTCAAATGGTTTATTTGATGATAATGAATGAAAGGTTTTAGTGCACCGAAGGTGCACAGGGACGATGTAGGATTTAAAAATCCCCTGCGACTCGGTTAACCTTATTTTGTGTTACTTCAGTTACACAGACCTATCTTACATGTAATGCCTCAAATGAGATCTGAAGGGGTATCCTCACGGTTATAGTTTTCCAGCAGTTTATATTTGGAGTGCCATTAAGCATGAATTCGGTTTCGGTACAGCAGTGGAAGAGACTTGAGTGCGACATGGTAGGGCGAGCCAAGTATTGTGCTATGGAGAACTGAATGGAAGAAGAGAAAAGGAAACCAAACAGACACATCGGTTTGGTAGCATCCCCGGTATATTGACCACAGTGGTTACAATGAAAGTGTCAATGACACTGTAGCTTAACTTGTGTGTTGTGTTTGATGAAAAGGATAATGTTCAATGTTTATGAAAGGATTATGAAATGAGACAAGAATTGTGATAATTGGGAATATGTTCATTTCTGTTCCCAGTATGCTATGTTTTTGATGAAAATAATATGAGATGTACACTGTACTAAAGGGCTGAGGGGTGGGTTAATATGACCTCAAAGTTAATGTATGTGACACTCAAAGTTAACGTATATGAATGAAAGTTATCAAGTTATCAAGTTACAGTCAAGTTACATTGAAATCCCTTCATAAATATGGCCTGTAGACTGTGCTAAAGGTTTTCGGGCTTTGGGCCCCTGTAACCGTCAGTTTCCCAATTGCATCCAAAGGGGACGTTCTCATCTAGACATTATATGAAGTCAAACTACCAAGTTACAATGAAATCCCTTCATAAATATGACCTGTAGACTGTGCTAAAGGTTTTTGGGCTTTGGGCTCGGGTAGCCATCATGGTTGGATGATCGCAACCAAAGGGGGACATTCTCATATGGGCATCATCTGGAGTGATCCTACGAAGTTACAATGAAATCCCTTCATAAATATGGCCTGTAGACTGTGCTAAAGGTTTTTGGGCTTCGAGCCCCTGAAGCCGCCACAGTTTACCAATCACGGCCAAAAGGGGATGTCATCATCTAGGCATTATATGGAGGCAAGCTAACACGTTACAATGAAATCCTCCCATAAATATGACCTATAGACTATGCTAATGATTTTGGGGTCTTGGGCTCGGATTAAAATTTTGTTATGTATTTATTAATTTTATTTCATTTATTTTTATAAATATCAAACTGAAAAAATGATTGTGAATTACTACTAAATGTTAAACACTGATAATCACATCCCTCATGCTCCAGCTTGATAATTTTTTTACAGTAATTTATTGGAAAGCAAATCTCAGTGCTTCACAGTAAATTACTTCAAAATAATATCAGACTGAAAAATGATTGTGAATTACTACTGAATGCTAAACACTGATAATCACATCCCTCATGCTCCAGCTTGATATTATTTTGCAATAAATTATTGGAAAGCACGGCTCAGTGCTTCGCAGTACATTATTACAAAATAGGTGTGCAGAGAAGTCGGCCCTTTGCGAACTCGGCCCCAGAGAAGTCGGCCATTTGCGAATTTGGCCTCTCGGAGAAGTCGGCCCAAACTTTTTTGGAGAAGTCGGTCCACGAGAGAAGTCGCCCCCACAAAGTACGGGAGAACTCGGCCCCTAGGAGAACTCGGACCCTAGGGAAAGTCGGCCCAAAACGCCTGATGGTGATGGTCTTGGATAAAATGTTCAGACACAGGGACCTGCCCCCACCCATTTGGTGAATTTGATGTTAACATTTTACAGGAGGGTGCACCAGATTGCCTATTGTTAAAATTGTAAAACACTCAAAATATTGTATTTTCATTCAGGGAAATTAGTTCAAACTGTACAGTTGTTGAATATGGTTTAGGACAATTAACATAGCTGCAGCACTGGAAAAAATAATTTTAGGAAAAACCTACCACTTCGTCTGAGGCAGACTTCTTTTGTGGGCCGACTTTGTTTTGGGCCAACTTCTCACATGGACCGACTTTTCTCATGGGCCGACTTTGTATTGGGACACTTCTCTCATGGTTGGACTTTGTTTTGAGCCGACTTCTCCTGTATTCACAAAATAATATCTAACCAAAAAATGATTGTGAATTACTACTAAATGTTAAACACTGATAATCACATCCCTCATGCTCCGGCTTGATATTATTTTGCAGTAATTTATTGAAAAGCACGGGTCAGTGCTTCAAAGTAAATTACTACAAAATAATATCGAACTGAAAAATGACTGTGAATTACTACTAAATGTTAAACACTGATAATCACATCCCTCATGCTCCAGCTTGATATTATTTTGCAGTAATTTATTGGAAAGCACGGCTAAGTGCTTCACAGTAAATTACTACAAAATAATATCAAACTGAATGAAAGTGTCAATGACACTGTAGCTCAACTTGCTAAGACATGAATACTGTGTATTCATTTCCAACGCGACATTAATTTGGTAGAATGTTGAGGCCTGGAAAATCGCATTTGGGAAAGTGTGGTATTTTTTTTGTGAATTCCAGTGTATTTGACATGTACTAAAAATCTCTCCTAGACTCCCCTCACAACCCATTATCCATGTGCCAAATATGAAAGATGTAGCTAGAAGCATGTTAGAGGGGGAGGTGGTAACAAAAAATAGCAAAATCATTACAAAACACAACAATGAAAGTGTCAATGACACTGTAGCTCAACTTGTGTGTTGTGTTTGATGAAAAGGATAATGTTCAATGTTTATGAAAGGATTATGAAATAAGACAAGAATTGTGATAATTGGGAATATGTTCATTTCTGTTCCCTGTATGCTATGTTTATGATAAAAATAATATGAGGTGTACGCTGTACTAAAGAGCTGAGGGGTGGGTTAATATGACCTCACAGTTAATGTATGTGGCCCTCACAGTTAACGTATATCAACAAAAGTTACCAAGTTACAGTGAAACTATTCCAAAACGAGTCATCCTATCAAGTTACATTAAAATCCCTTCATAAATACGATCTGTAGGTCTAAAGGTTTTTGGGCTTCGGGCCCCTGTAGCCGTCAGATTCCCAATTGCGTCCAAAGGGGATATTCTCATCTAGACATTATATGAAGTCAACCTACCAAGTTACGATGAAATCCCTTAATAAAAATGATTTGTAGACTGTGCTACAGGTTTTTGGGCTGGCAGCCATCATGGTTGAATGATCACAACCAAAAGGGGACATTCTCATCAGGGCATCATCTCGAGTGATCCTACAAAGTTACAATGAAATCCCTTCATAAATATGACCTGTAGACTGTGCTCAAGGTTTTGGGGCTTCGGGCCCCTGAAGCCATCACAGTTGACCAACCACGACCAAAAGGGGATGTCATCATATAGGCATTATATGGAGTCAACCTAACAAGTTACAATGAAATCCTTCCATAAATATGACCTACAGACATGCTAAAGGTTTTTGGGCTCAGGCAGCCATCAAGGCTGAATGATCCTGACCAAAAGGGGATGTTCTCATCTGTACATTATTTGGAGTCATCCTACCACGCTGCAAAGAAATCCCTCCATAATTATGTAGACTGTTCTAAAAGTTTTCAGGCTTTGGGCCCCTGAAGCCGTCAAAGATGCCCAATAGTGTCCAAAAGGGGACGTTCTCATCTAGACATTATATGATGTCAACATACCCAGTTACAATGAAATCCCTTCATAAATATGACTTGTAGACTGTGCTAAAGGTTTTCGGGCTAGGGCATGAAATCCTTCTATAAATATAACCTTTTGCCTATGCTAAAGGTTTTTGGGCTCGAGCACCCATCAAGGCTGAATGATCACGGACAGTGCTAAAGGTTTTCGGGCTTCGGGCACCTTCAGCCGTCAAAGTTGCCCAATCATGTCCAAAAGGGGACGTTCTCATCTAGACATTATATGAAGTCAACCTACCAAGTTACAATGAAATCTCTTCATAAATATGACCTGTAGACTATGCTTGAGGTTTTCGGGCTTCGGGCTTGGGCAGCCATCATGGCTGAATGATCGCAACCAAAGGGAACAATCTCATCTGGGCATAATCTGGAGTGATCCTATGAATTTACAATGAAATCCCTTCATATTATTATTATTTATTTATTGGTGTTTAAGGTCACATATTTCGGCACAAGGGCAAACCATGACCGTGCCCCCACGTGGGCAATGGGGGTGAAGTGTCTTGCCCAAGGACACAACGCGGTTGCCGCAGATGGGAGTCGAACCGAGGACCTCTCGGCTTGCAGCCTGCACCTCTACCAGCTGAGCCACCGCGCCCCCAAATCCCTTCATAAATATGACCTGTAGACTGTGGTCAAGGTTTTTGGGCTTCGGGCACTTGTAGCCATCACAGCTGACCATTCACGACCAAAAGGTGATGTCATCATCTAGGCATTATATGGAGTCAACCTAATAGGTTACAATGAAATCCTTCCATAAATATGACCTTTTACCTATGCTAAAGGTTTTTGGGCTCGGGCACCCATCAAGGCTGAATGATCAAGATCAAAATGGGACGTTCTCATCTAGACATTATTGGGAGTCATCCTACCAAGTTACAATGAAATCCCCTCATAAATATGACCTGTAGACTGTGCTAAAGGTTTTCGGGCTTTGGGCAGCCTTAGCCGTCACAGTTGCCCAATCATGTTCAAAAGGGGATGTTCTCATCTAGACATTATATGAAATTAGCCTACCAAGTTACAACGAAATCCCTTCATAAATATGACCTGTAGACTGTGCTAAAGGTTTTCGGGCTTCAGGCTCTTGCAACCATCATGGCTGAATGATCGCAAATAGAACAGACGTCACAGACTCACAGACTAACAGACTCACAGACTAACAGACTTCCGCACGCGTGATGGCAATAGCTTATCTTGACTATGTCATGTTAAGCTAAAAATGTGTACAAAACGAAACAAATAGTTGAAAATAAAAGAGACCACTTGGGAATATCGCTGATATACAATTATGTATTGATATGACCTTTCTGTTAAACCGAATCTGATTTTCGATCGCTGTTGAACAATTCGTTCGCTTTCGTTGACAACTCTAAGCTCGGGCGGGAAGGGAAACATTCGGCTTCTAGAATTTTCGGCCTGGAAATATTTTGACAAAGGAACATCAGCCCGGGGAAATTAGCGCCCAGTACTCAGGCGCATTTATTTATTTATTTATTTATTTATTTATTTATTTATTTATTTATTTATTTATTTATTTGTGTGTAATGTCATATGTCTATACAGAAACTGGCTAATCATGACAGCACCCCCAGGCCTTGAACCTTTTTCGGAATTATTCACTAAAAAGTGTAATATGAAAGTTACACTTTTTAGTGGATAATTTCGGAGTAATTCTGATAGTTCAGCGTACAATAAAAATGCATCGTCAAATTAATATCGTTTTTAACCTGGCCCTATCGATAAATAATTGTGGAATTATTCACTAAAAAGTGCAATATGAAAGTCGCACTTTTTAGTGGATAATTTCGGAGTAATTCTGATAGTGCAGCGTACAATAAAAATGCATCGTCAAATTAATTTCGTTTTTTTTTAACCTGATCCTATCGATAAATTACTTCGGAGTTATTCACTAAAAAGTGCAACTGGAAAGCCACCCGTTTGGGAAAAGTAAGCAGCAAGTAGAACATCGCATAGTTTTGGGCATTTTGAACTGTACACTTATTAAAATATTTCATTCTGTGGCGGCCTCATTTGAGTTAATTTCGGGGGGGGGGGGGGGCACTTCTCTTTAATTGATTAAAAGGTTAACTGATTATTGGGCCTTCTCGTCCCGGAACCTCTATAAATCAGTTTGTATATTTTTAATTGTTAAAGTGAAAGAATGAAAAAATATAAACCAAACATTTTTATTCTCTCGGTTGTTATTACTTTTCTGCAAGACTGTTTCTTATTCATCAATGATTAAATAAATTAACTTGATTGACAACATTTTTATTCTCTTGGTTGTTATTATTTTTCTGCAAGATTGTTTGTTATTCATCAATGATTAAATTAATTAACTTGATTGACTTATGTTGATCAGCAATTAATGGTGATCTTGTGTATATGATTTATGACCTGCTGTAATCCTTCTGAAGTAGTTTTATAGAAGTTAGTGGCACGTGTATACAAAATACAGCAGTGTTTGAAAGGATTAAAAACTTCAAACGACTTGTGTTCACGAGACTAATGGATCTATCTTGTCGGTCGCCGCGCCACTGTTCGCCTCTTTGAAAATCTTTATTGTCACCGACACTCACCATGTCTTGCCCTTTCAACGCAGACGGGGGTAGGGTTAAAAATCAACATCAGGTATTGATAACCGAATACTCTCTCGGCGTTCCCTCTATGTTTTCATAGAGTTGTGTTGCACATTGTAGATATATAATCCATTTTCGTTGTCTCGGGTGCGAGGAAATTTTTTGAAAAATTAAAAATTAAAAATTTGTCTCCTGAAATCCCACCAATCCCTTCCCGATCTCTACCACGCCGTTAAAAATACTAGATCCGCCATTGCTTCATGATTTCATTCAGATCGGGGGCCGTTTTGAGTCGGAGCACAGCAGTCAATTAGGTGGAGGGGGACTGATACAAATCCCAAGACAAAACATGTTTTGTTTTTCTGAAATTATACTCTCAACTCTTGATTCGAATTTCGAAGACAGTCGGCAGTTGTCGCGAAAACGAACCGGAACTTTGGGGAAGCGGAAGATAAAAATGACACCGTGAGGGGAAACTGGAGAGGCCTTATTTGGTAACGATAAATTCATAATTGGTGGAAATATCCCTCCTTTTTTTATTTAACCCTTTACCTGACTAACGCTCAAAACCGGCCAGCGCGATACACGAAAATCGCCATTCAATCTATTTTATATTTTGACTTTTTGTTCCCAAAACATAGGTTATGATCCCTCATTCGAACGAGGGCGTCACGCTCGTTCCAATGAGGGGTCATAACCTATGTTTTCGTAGCAAAAAATGAAAATTTTTAGTTACACAAGAACAGTCTACTCCTAGCGTAAGGTAAAGGGTTAACAAATGGCAAACAGATAAGTAGATAAATATCACATGGTCCACAAGCTTTTTATGTGTACCCATACTATGCATGATACACATAATGCCGGCATCCGGGGTGACCATCCGTCGTTCGTCCATCCTTTGAACGTCCATGTGTCCGTCTGTCCGTCCATCCGTCCGTCTGTCCGTCCGTCTGTCTGTCCGTCCGGCGTCCGTATACATTTCTTTGGCATTCGATAACTTGAAAAATATTTCTTGGATTGTCAAGTTACTTTATATTTGTGTTCAGGTTGCTGATGTGCCGAGCTGTATAGTTTTTGGTGTAAATCTGTTATCTTGATCCTGAGATATTAACCCTTTATCCTTCAAATTGAAAATTTCTCCAATCCCTTTGGCATTCGATAACTTGAAAAATATTGCTTGGATTGTCAAGCTACTTTATATTTGTGTTCAGGTTACTGATGTACCGAGATGTATAGTTTTTGGTGTAAATCTGATAATTTAATCCTGAGATATTAACCCTTTATCCTTCAAATTGAAAATTCCGCCAATCCCTTTGACATTCGATAACTTGAAAAATATTGCTTGGATTGTCTAGTTACTTTATATTTGCGTTCAGGTTCCTGATGTGCCGAGCTGTATAGTTTTTGGTGTAAATCTGATGATTTGATACCGAGATATTAACCCTTTATCCTTCAAATTGAAAATTCCTCCAATCAATCCCTTTGGCATTCGATAACTTGAAAAATATTACTTGGATTGTCAAGTTACTTTATATTTGTGTTCAGGTTACTGATGTGCCGAGCTGTATAGTTTTTGGTGTAAATCTGATAATTTAATCCTGAGATATTAACCCTTTATCCTTCAAATTGAAAATTCCTCCAATCCCTTTGGCATTCGATAACTTGAAAAATATTGCATGGATTGTCATGTTACTTTACAATTGTGTTCAGGTTACTGATGTGCTGAGCTGTATAGTATTTGGTGTTAATGTTAATCTGATAATTTGATCCGGAGATATTAACCCTTTATCCTTCAAATTGAAAATTCCTCCAATCCCTTTGGCATGAGATAACTCAAAAAATATCAATCCGATTGTCATGTTACTTTATATATTTATTCAGGTTCCTGATGTGCTGTGCTGTATAGTTTTTTATGTAAATCTGATAATTTGATCCGGAGATATTAACCCTTTATCCATCAAATTAGACACTCCTCCAATCCATTTGTATATGTACCCATACCTTGTATGGTGTACATAATGTCGGCATCCGTGGTGGCCCTCCGTCATACAGCTTTCTACTAGTTGCGCGTATGGGTACACATCTGACGATTTTATCGGCCTATTTTTAGTTTCTGCATTTTCGTCAGTCGGATTATCCCGGGAATTTCGTCCTGTGAGAACCAGAAGGTTCTATCTTTCACTGGAATATAGGACCATATGGTTCTCACACGACGATTTGTCGTGACAGGGGAGAACAGAAACTAGTCTGATATTTTGACCTCGTTCCGATGTTAACAGATTTTTTTTCTTATTGCTACTGTGAAGAAAATTTACGTAACATAAATATTATAGTAGTGAAATAAAAATTCAGATCATGCGGACTCCACAGGAATTGCTGTGTTAGTTATTAATTCCGTAGGCAAGTAGGTAGCATGCCCACGGTCTAGAAAAATCTCTGTCCACAGAAATATACGTGGCTCAGTTGAAAGGTAATTTGCCCGCGGTTTTCCACAACCACTGTGGACATGTGGAAAAGTGACCACCCACGGCGACTGTACTGTACCCAAAGCAAAAAGTCCCCACGACACTAACTGTTGCATTGTCATTTCCTTAATGGTCGTGCAACTGTTACTATTTATTTATTTATTTATTTATTTATTTATTTATTTATTTATTTATTTATTTATTTATTTATTTTTGTTTAAGGTCATATATTACTGCACAATGATTAATGATGACCGCAACACAGATCAAAACTCAAGTGTAGCAAATCATTTATACCCATGGTTCCCATTTGATAGGACTTCTTCCCCAAGCATTAGCTACTGGTGCCTATTCTACCAGCAAAACAGGACCTATTTACCAAAGACAACACGCACTGCTTCACTTCCTGGACTCCCCATGGGGAAGTTACTATCGTTGGGGTTTTATCACAATTTTCAATAGAAAAGACCACATTGTGATAAGAATTTCGGTCCAATGGGTTTGATAGATACATGTTGCTCACAAATATTTTTAAGAGATTTTATAAACATACAAAAGTCAATCATTCACGATAACGATGTTCACCACCACGACCCCACGCACATCGGTTACATAAAAAAGTGGGAAAATATCTGGATGGGTAAAGGTCAGAGTAGGGGAAATGTCCGTGGCGTAAATGTTAAAGAAGTGTGGGGAAATGTATGGTGGGAAAATATTCGCGTGGGAAAATATACGTTTACCGTTTATGTAATGCAATTCTGCGTACTCAGTGAATTGTTGTTTCTCTGTGATAAAAATGACCAACAAATCTTGTTTTATAGCCATTTCAAAAAGTCCTCTTGTCGGGATTCGCCTTGTTGGGATCACCATTTTTGACATTTCTCTTGTGATTTGTTTTCTTGATTTTAAACTGATGAGAACGGAAGATATTGCCCACTCGAATATTTCCCAACGCGATATTTCCTCATCCGGATTCGCATAATTCCCCACCGGATTTCCACACCTAACAATTCGCCCATGCGATGAATTTCCCAATTTTTAAAGTCCGACTTCATTTGAGAGAAGATTAATTAGCATTCTGTGAAACATAATTTACACTCGATCCAATGTCTAAAAAAACAGCATTACGGAAAGCACTCTGATGGCAAAGTAATACAGTACAGCACTTCAAATCGATGTATTTATATAACTAGTTTTCATTTTTACTATGAAGGGTGCTGTGACATCTGAAAATTAAAAAAATAAACTTATTGTTTTTTACCAGAACAGCCACGTTCTCCAACAGGGCCCATATTATTGCGTTTGATTCTATTCAACCGACTTGAGCCCGTTTCTCCAAACTTAATCTGATTTCGATTTGACATTTTTAATTCAACAGGGGTGGGGCCATTTTTTTCATTTTTCGCTTTCACTTCGCCACCCGCGGGTTCATGTTTTGCTCACCTGACTTTCAGTCAGGAGAGCTATAGTGGTCACCCACCGTCCGTCGTCCGTGAACATGGTGTTTGCATCTTCTCCTCCCAAACCGATGAACCAATTTAATTGATATTTGAGATAATAGTTTGTTATGACATCGCAATTTGATTTTGTTCAAATCAAGTTGCCTCGCCCCTTGATATGGTCACGCCCAAAACGGTGGCACGTTTTTAGGGGAAAATGTCCTAGGGAAAAATGCCCAAGGTGAAAATGTCCGGAACCAACATCATCCTTAAAGGGGTGAGATTCAAGTTTGTTCAAGTCCCTGGGTTCACATTTAGGCTGAAAATTTGGGATCCCGTTCCGGACTTAAAAATTTTGGACCAAAATCCAAAAATTTGTTTTGTGTTTTTTTTATGTGTTTCGGTCAATTTTTTTTTCTTTTACACTGAAAATTTGGAGGCCGGGTGGGACTTAGAAAATTTTGGATCAAAATCCGGAAATTAATTTTGGGGTTTTTTATGCGTTTTGGTCAATTTTAAGAAGAAAAAACAAATTTTAGGCTGAAAATATTTTGTTTGGGACTTTGAAAATTTCCGAACAAAAATAAAATAAAATCTGTTTTTTATGCGTTTATCTCAATTTTGGAACATAAAAGTGCAGGAACTGAAAATGGAACGGAAATCCTGTGTATTGTTTGGGCACAACTGCTTCATCTAGTTGGTATATACTTTTCTTAGGAGGGGCGTATGCAGCTTATTCAAGTCAAGGCACTGGTTTTTATTTAAACTACCATGTCAGGTGAGAGCCTTCAGGCCCCCTGGAGCCTCTTGTATAAATGCTCTATCGATGCCCTGAAATATGTGGTAGTTCACTCGATGTGATATCTTACCCTAGCTATACCCAAAAAGCATTTTTATTTACATTACAACGGCGCATACATACTGGGTCGGGGGAGGAGTGAATACTTTGAAAACACCAAAAATAAACGCTGGCGAAAGACGATACTGTAGATTTGTGTTGTGTTTGATAGAAATCTCTTTCAGTAAATGTTGGTGGCTCTGAAAAGAGCCGTTTTGAGTTATTATGGTCTTTAGTCTTCTTCGTGTGATGCAGAGTTTTCATCTTCTTCGTCTTCTTCAATTATCTCTATGTGTTGTCCATATAACGTCAGCCTCAAATTAGCAATTTCGTAGGCTTTTCTTCTTGCGTATTCATAATATGCGTTTCGTACACCTTCTGTGACTGCCAGTGCTATGCGATACCTCGCTCTAAACGCTATACTGTTGCTCCTCGTAGCCCTGTAATATCGTTCTTGCGCCTGTCCTAAACTATCACTCAAAATATCAACCTGTTGACATGCTCTTCTGAAGCAAAATTCAACTTTGTGAAGTCTTTCTTCTGCCGTGATTTGTATTCTGTTAATGGAACTATGGTCATCCATCGTGAGAAAAGTTGTGCCGGTGTCTCCAAGAAATAAGGATTAAATACTCACCGACCTTTTGGCTGAGTCCATTTACATCTTGCTGTGTCCCCCGTACAAGAATGGTTGATCCCACAGAATTAATTCAAAAACACAAGGACGCTCCATTTTTGGTCGAGTCCATTTAAATAGTGGTGTATGCCCCCCACATGAGAATGGTTGTTCCCATAGAACCAATTCACCAAAGCTTTTGCAGTCTTTTCATTGGTTTAAATGGAACAAATGATAGCTCCGGATAATTCCCCACCCGGATAATTCCACATCGGTTATTTCCCCAGTAGGATATTTCCCCACTGGATATCTCCCCAACTTGCTATGTGAGAAGCATTTTCTCTTTCCAGAGAGCTTTCGACTATGGGGGAGGGGGCAGTTATCCCAGCTGCCAAATGTACTGGGGCAGTCGTCCAACCTGCCAAGTTGACTTGGGGTAGTCGTCCTAATTGCCAAACACATTGGGGCAATTGTCAGACTGTGCATTTTTGGACTAGGGGAAGTTGTATGGGGGGGGGGGGGGGCACCTGTTCTACATTCTTCCTTTTGTGAGGTAAGGCAGGTAGCGTGGGTGTGAGGGGATTTTTAAATTCGGACTTACACCAAACTTGGCATGTAAATTTATTCTCAATTGTATCCTCACACTTGCACCAAGGTGAAGAAACATAGAGTGGTGGGGAAAAACAAAGAGGGCTGGGGCACAGTCATAATAATATATGGATGCTACTCGTAATATAATTTTATCAGTTTGTACTTTGTGTTTGTAATGTCTGTCCGTTTTTAGGCATCCAAGCCAACAAAAAAACATAGATAACACAATCGGTCGCCGGACATTTCCCCATCAGACATTTCACCATCCGCCATTTACCCATCCCATTCCAGACGGATATTTCCCCATCGGACATTACCCCTGCTGCTTAATAGAAAAACGGACAATTCCCCATGTAGACTTTTCACCATCGATTTCTTCTGATTATGAGATGTAATACCTTACTGTGTTTCATCACTATAATTAACGGGATAAACCTAATCAGGATTTAGCGGGAGCCGTTCATTTCCCCACGGTCCAATTTCCCATGGCAAAAAGTGACCATTTCCCCCCGTCACGTTCCGCAGAGGTGACAACATCCCCATTACCCAATGTAACAGCCTAAACCGACCAAAGTTATATACAAAAATCTCCATGCAGATTTTATTTAACGCCATGGGGAATTGGGCCGTTGTGACTTTAGCGCCGTGGGGAATTAGATGGGTGTGAATTTAGCGCCGTGGGGAATTGGACCATTGTGAATTTAGTGACGTGGGGAAATCTTCACTTTTATACTTAAGAGGCCATGGGGAAATGGTCCCGTGGGGAAATGACCTACAGTCTGATTGAACAACATTGATGTTTTCATTGCGATTTTAATATTTGTTCTCTGTCAAGCTGCTTTTGTTAGAAAATATTGTTAAGTTGATTGATAAACACAATCATGACTTCACTGAAGTAAATGTCAAAGAATGCATCAGTGTTTATCAAACAACAAAATGTTGAACAAGAAGAATTTGCAAGACATTTATAAGCATACTAACGGGTGAATACCCGGCGTTGCACGGGAGAAGATGGTTATATCAGTGTACCCACAGATATGATCGGCTCAGTCGTTTTCGAAATAGAAGGTCAAGATCACCAATTTCAAGGTGAAGGGCACTCTGATGAAGTCAAAATGATCGATGGGTCAATATACCCGCACATTTGAAATTTTAGCCCGATCGGTCCAGCCGATCTCGAAATAAAAGGATAAGGTAACAGATTTCAAGGTCAAGGTCACCATGCATGGGTACGGCACCCATCCCATGTTACTCGCAGGGACGACTTACCTCCGTGTACAAAATTTGAGATGGGTCGGTCGAGAAATGGAGGAGTTCACCCGGAACAATGACAGAGAGAGAGAAAAAGACATTCGCATTTATATATTAGACATACGCAGTAAATAGCCAAACAGTAAGATGAACCAAGAAATCTTGGGGCTCTTCAACTAGCCATCCTTTTGGGGTTGCGTATGGCCCAGTGGTTTAGGTGGTGGACTCCTGGTTGCCAGGCAATGCCGCCGTGGGTTCCATTCCCGGCCGAGGGCACGAAACCCAAAACTCATATATATACTTGTAACACGATAGAAATTATATTGTGCTAAAGCCTATACCATATGCACAGATGTTGTTTTTAAAAGTTATAATGTCCAGTGGGGAAATTGCCACCTCCGATGGGGAAATGGCGCCCTTAATGGTGAAATGTTGGGATCGGAAAAGTCCAATGGTGGAATGTCCAGATGGGGAAATGTCCGATAGGAAAATGTCCGCGCCCCAACAAAATCTGACCAAATCTATGTCCATAACACACACCCATGAGTTTTCTTATCATTTTAAGCGATCATCGTTCAGTCTCTCACTCAAAAATAAGCAAATCGATCAGCAACTATGCCCATTCTCACTAAAATTATGCTCAAGTTTTATTAAAAGCGTTGTCTAATTTATTGTTTTCAACAACAACAAAAAAAATAATAATAATTGTGACTTATGAGTGATAATGGTAAAATATGTTGTTGTGATAAACACCAGATATCTTAATTGTATGTAGTTTTTGGTGTAACCGAAAGTAATAATTGGGTCGATCAAGGAGGAATGGACGTTTCATTTATCCAGCAAACGCAATTAATAAAATGTTAAATAATAGCTGCAATGGCGCGCTTTCATTTGGAATTTTATAACAAAGTATGAAAAGGCAAACATTTCAATATATTTATCGCTGGTAAAATTTTTAAGTTGAAAGTTTAACGAATATCTATATTTTGATTTTTATTAATCGAGTATTGAGTACTCGATTGCAAAAGAGCAGGTGTGGAAAGCATGCATGAGGACACAGTGTGGGACGTTAAATAAACTTCCTGTTCATCCTAGATCTATTGATCTGAGTGCACGTGTTCAAATCCCAACATCAATGGCAGGCCGATTAAACATGTACATATGCATAGTTTAGTTTAAACAATATTTATCCAAGAAATTGTTGTACGTTACATCAAAAAAAAAAATGGAACAGTGATTCACAACATTGGAGAATGACAATATATACAAGTGTGCGGAAAAAAAAACCCTCACGGAAAAAAACCCTCAAGAAAAAAATCCTACCTTTTTTGCATGAAAAAAAGATCAAATTAATACTTTTTATATCAAATTAATACTTTTTATTCGCTATTTTTGAATTGTAAATTGTATTACATTATCAACGAAATATAAACATAATGTCAACAAAAAACTAGATAGCACAATGAACGAAACGTCTGATGATTTTGAACGAAACGTCCGATGTTTTGACGAAAAATGACATGTCATTAGACATTGTAGATTGACCAGATGCTTGAAACTGTTTGCCTTTATATATGGTCATATGCCGGCGTTAATAGAGATGCTAGGCTCTGCAGTCTTTGTGATGGTCATAAAATCGAAGATGAGTTCCACTTCATTTTGGAGTGTAGAGCATTTAGGGACGTAAGGAAGAATTTTATTAAACCCTATTATAGACTCAGGTCAAATATGTTTAAATTCTGTCAGTTAGTTGGAGCTAGCAGTAGATTTGTATTAATTAAACTAGCAACATATATTCAAATAGCATTAAAATTAAGGGATGAGTTGATGTAATGTCATAGCAGTGCTTCTCTGGAGCTTGCCTCTCAGCAGCCATGACCCACACATACTCTTGGGATAATGACATTTTCTAAAACGTAGATAAATGGAAGTGAGGACATCGGGGTTGGGATCCCATAGATTGACAAATTTGCTGATTGCTGGGTCTCTCCACTGGGCACAACGCAACTATTTTTGGCTGCGATGTGCTGGATGGAGAGACTCAGCTGTCAGCTCTCAGGTGATAAGCCCGAATTATGAGTCATGGGCATTAAATAAGGCTCAAGTCCGCATGGGGACGCGGGTTGGAGACATTTAGTATCTCGATATGTTTCGTTTCGCGACTTAATGTTTCGAGCCCGGAAATGATATTCTGATAGTTTTGTTTTTCGAAAACCTGCTTCAGAAAGTGTAACCTGTTGACTGTCAAGTTTCTCCTTTGTGCGCATCTCAGCTATTTTTTGTGTCAACAGTTAAGTACGAATTACGAATGTTTTCGACTCGAATCCCTTATGACGAAGGCTGAGTATTGATCAGCTGCAATCGTTATGCTGCGTGATCAATCTTTCTGTGTGAGTGGTCTTCAGGTATACTTAACTCTTACCTAGCGCGGATAGTAGACAAAAATTCTTGAATGATTAAACATATTCACTTTTTGTCCCAGAAACAGCCTTTGACACCTTATTGCTGCGAGCTTGTTAAGCTTGTTTGGTGAGGGTTCATGGGCTATGTTTTCGACAAGGGGATGTGAATGTGATAAATCTTGAATAGTATTTCTCAATAGCGCCTTCGTCTTTCGCCGTTACCCCGGGTCGCTGGGCAAGGGATTCACAAAAACATGAAATCTAGCGCACAATATATTCATGTTGATTGTTTTTGTTTCCCATCAATGGGCCAAAAGGCCCACGATGTATATGTTCATCGTTAATTTGGTGAATAAAGAATATATATATCTAGAAAATCAACCAATTCCTGACTGATGGTAGCTTTCAATTTGATTTTTGGATCATGATTATTAAGGGTTTCTACAAAGCTGTCAAACTCTTCTTTTGAATGTTCCCATATCATGAATATCTCGTCCAAATACCTTAGATAAATGAGTGGTAGCTTTGCACACTTGCTTCTCCTCCCACTCTGCGACATAAATGCTTGCAAAGTTAGGACGAAATCTTTTACGCGCCGGGCAACCCATTATTTGTAAATATTTTTCTCCATTGATTTCTAAGTCATTACCTTTTAAGCTCAATTCTAAAAGATTCAAAATTTCCTTAACGGGTCTTTTTGCGTCAAGGCATTTCTCAAATGTATTTTCGACAGATTTAACCCCTTTATCGACGTAAATATTGATATAGATGGTGGCCAGAAATGCATTTTTAGATATTTTGAATTTGGAAATTTTAGACAGAAAATCTTGAGTGTTTTTAATATAGCTCGGGTGTCTATTAGCTATAAGTTTCAAATGGTAACCAATTAGTCCCGAAATGGCATAAGAATCTGAAGTGTAATCTGAAACGATTGGTCTCCCTGGTGGGGTCAGATTGTCCGTCCATGAAGAATGGTCCTTTTGAATCTTTGAAAGAATATGAAGTTGTCTCTTTTTGGCATTGAGGTTCGGTATTAAAAATTTAAACTGTTTTTGGTAATATCACCATTCTTCTGGGGACATTTTAAGTTCTCATTAAATTTCTTAATATTATAAGGCCAAATAACATTCTTTTTTTTATAATGTGTCGTGTTATTGAGTTGTCTCATTGCCTCCTTAATGCTGTTTTCCCTGGAAAGGATCACCATCCACCCACCTTTGTCGGCTGGCTTGATTTATAAATTGGGGTTCCGGACATTTTTCTAGGGCATTTTCCCCGAGAACATTTTCCCCTAATTTCAAATGAGAAGGTGGGCATTTTCCCCTAGTTAGGAAGAAAAGGGTGGACATTTTCCCCAAACTAAACAAAAATTGAATTTCAAGATTTTGTTACAAGAAAAAGGAAGTATTTGTTCCATTTTATGTCACACAATTTTCAAAGTACCGGTTAAAAATAAAATGGGCATAGATAATTCATACAATATCAAGTTGAATTACTGTATAAACAGTAAAATAGTCGATGTATATTTTGTTTGTAATTCTTTATTAACGTGACATCTGCAATATAATTCAGCATAACGAAAGTAAGAATTACAATCAGATGCACCCGGCCCAAGGAACCTATATGTCGCCTATTCCCCGAGATATGAACAAAAAGTGCTGCCCAGTATTTACAGAAAAAAAATACTGCGGAGTGAAAAAAAGAAGAAGAAAAAAACGAAGACAAAACATGTTTCGTAATTTCCTATATTGTAGAAGATGCGTCACACATACAGTTCTCTCGAAAACAGGTACAAAATTATAGAGTCAACCCAAAATTGCATGTGAAGTTTGAAGTCATCACTGTTTTAGAAAGTTATAAGATTAATTAATTATAGGCTTAACTACCGCCTGCACAGGGAAAGACAATGTCAAAGTGGAGTTTATTAATTTTCTATTTTCAAATATACATGAAAAGGGCTACGTATGCACGGTGAACTGGTGATCAAAAACGAGTATCTTTATGGGTTTCAAGTTATTAACCCACTTAATGTCAATTGTGGGTTCCGGACATTTTCCCCTAGGACATTTTCTCCTAAAAAGTGTCACCTAGGACATTTTCCCCTCATTTGAAATGAGAGGGTGGACATTTTCCCCTAGTTAGGAAGAAAAGAGTGGACATTTTCTCCAAACTTAAAAAAATGAATTTCAAGATTTTATTACAAGAAAAAGAAAGAATTTGTTCCATTTAATGTCACCCTATTTTCAAAGTACTAAATAAAAATAAAATTGATTTATTATAGTTTTATTTGTGCTACTTGGGTTTAGTGCTAATTGGTTGGGCAACAAGTACTTGCACCAAGGTGAAGAAACACAGAGGGATGGGAGAAACAGAGAGGGATGGGGCACAATGATAATATATGGATGCAACTCGTAATATAATATTTATGGGTTTGTACATAAAATTATATAACGGACTTGCACCAAGGGTGTTCTCATCTAAGTCGTCTTGTAAATGTATTCTTAGCTGTATTATCGTTGTTTGATTTATCATAGTTTTATTTGTGCTACTTGCTACATGTATATTATTATCTTGTGCTAGCTATTTTAAAAAGAATAAACTATTACATGAAACCTTAATTACATTTTTATTTTTATTCTTCCAATTTTTTTCTATTTTATTCGATCAGAAATTAAAAAAACAATCTATGGGAACATGTCCTGGGTGAAAAATCTAGGAGTAATCAGTTTAGGGGAAAAAGTCCGGGGATGAATAATTAGGGGAAAATGTCCTAGGGAAAAATGCCCTAGTGGATAATGTCCTAGTGGGAAATATCCTAGGGGAAATGTCCTAGACCCGTCAATTGTACCTCAAATACTAATCTGCTTATCAGGTTTACGGTGCGAAAGTAATTAATTTGTAATTAACTTCCAAGACTTAGAATTGAAGTTGCATGTTATTTCCTCTTTTTAAACCTTACACACACACATTTTCTTCTTTAAAATCTAAATTCCAGTAAACAATTCACATGTCTAAAAAAAATTTGTGAATATGGAGCAGTTTCCTACCCGGACATTTTCCTATTTCCTAACCCGGATACTTCCCCACCGGATATTGCACAACAAGGATGTTTCGCCACACGGATGTTTCCCTTATCCGGATCCCGCCACCATAAATTTGAATAGCTCACATTACAAAAACAGAAGCGAAAAATTCTGTGAAATATGATTTTCATTCCATCGAATGTCATTAAAAAAATAAGACAGCACAGGGAAAAGGGTTAGCCACCTCCTGACGTTTAATATGCCCCTTCCATTGAGGTTTCTGCCTGGCTTAAGGTACGTCGCTACCTCCGTTTATATCCCCTTTTTATTAAGCCTACATAGGTAATATTGTTTGAATTGTTCGTGTTTATAAGACATTTGTGTTCTGTTTTCGTAGAAATTTACAGTTAACTTTTTGTTGAGATGATTGATAAACGGTCATCTCTTCACTGGCGTGAAATTCAATGAATACATCACTTTTTATCACACAAGTGGATTGAACAATATGGATGTTTTCATTGCAATTTTAATATTATACCATATGCCGAGATGTTGTTTTTCGAGTTATAAAAGAATAAAAAATGAAAACTTCCGCCCCCGATGGGGAAAGGTGTAAATATCCGATGGGGAAATGTCCGTCTCTGATGGGGGAATGGGGGAATTGTCCGATGGTGAAATGTCCGGATGGGGAAATGTCCGATGGGGAAATGTCCGCGCACCAGGAAAAGGAATTAAAACAGTAAAGCACTTTAAAACAACTGAACGAAGCATACTGATATATTTATATATACAGCACAATGGCATTCATATAAAGACAGACCCTTTTAAATCCTCCCATAATCGTACCAAAAGCAGAAAATCGCCACGACACTTAATGTTGTATGGTCTTCCTTAATGTTATTTATTTATTTATTTATTTATTTATTTATTTATTTATTTATTTATTTATTTATTTATTTATTTGTGTTTAAGACCATATATTTATGCACAATGACTAATCATAACTGCAACACAAATCTAAACTCAAGTGTATCCAAGCATTTATACCCATGGTGCCCATTTGAGAAGACTTCTTCCCAAAGCATTGGCAACTGAGGCCTATTCCACCAGAAAAACATGACCTGTTTTCAAACGGCAACAAGCACTGCTTCACTTCTTGGGCTACCGCCAAAGAAGTTACTATCGTTGGGGTTTTATCGCCATTTTCTCCAGAACCGACTTTTCTATCGTGACAGGAATTTTGTTACAACGGGTTTGATAGATGCATGTAGCAGAAAAATATTTTTTGGCACATTATTTAAACAAACGAAAGTTAATCAACCAGATAATGACGATCACACACATCAGCTAGAGGAAATTACCGTTGCGTAATTCCTAAGGAATGGTGAGGAAATGTCTGTTGAGCAAATTCCAGTGGGCAAATGTCCGTTATTTTCGAAACTGGGATTGCGGAAATATCCGCGTGGGGAAATGTCCGTTTACCGTTTATATAATACAGTTTTGCGTACTCGATGAATTGTTGTTTTTCTGTGTACAACTAACCTAGTTTTATAGTCATTAAAAAAAATCACCAGTTTCGACATTCGTCTTGTTGGGATTCGTTTTCTGGGTTTTAAAACGCTTAGAACTGGTGATTCCCAAACATTTCAACACCCGGACATTTCCCCCACTTTACCACGAAAATATTGCCCCGTTCGGATATTTCCCAACCCGATATTTCCTCACCCGAATCCGGATATTTCCCCCACTAGATGTTTGCCCACCTGAGGCCAATACTATCAACGTTCTCACAATTTTATGCGACTACCGGTGTAAAATAACTTGTGAACACAAACTTGTGAAGTTCCCCCGTACATTTATTGAATCCCTGACATCTGCCCCCCGGCTGTCTGCCCCCCTGTCAAAATTGATAGAAGAGGACACCTGCCCCCCTCATGATTTTCCAGAGTTGGACACCTGCACCCCCCCCCCCTCCCCTACCAAATTTTATTAACAGGACACCTGCCCCCAGCTAATTTTTATACCGTGGACACCTTCCCCCCCCCCCCCCCCCCTGCTGGTTTATACACCTATAGGACATATGGCTTATTTTCTAACAAAAATGTTATAGTAACTTATTGATATGAGCAAGCTTTTTACTGTAAATATTGAACAGATGCATTCTCAAAACACAAGCTAAAGCAAAGAAATGAATCCACACAGTTATCCTTTTGCTGGTATGCTTTGAAGTCTGCTGAGATAGATATTGTCCAGATCAGTCCAGATATGAGGAAGTTTTTACTGCTGTTTTAAATACCTGTGATGAACAAAATGTAGTTCCCAATCCTGTTTCAATATCTTGTGATTTTGAAGTTGCAATACACTATAAGTTACATGGCGTGTAGCTGGCTGATACATTTCCATACAAGGCGATGAGTGTTCATATCAGGTGAGGCGAAGCCGAACCTGATATGAACACTCAGAGCCTTGTATGGAAATGTATCAGCCAGCTACACGCCATGTAACATATTTATTATGTCGAAAGTCCATGTAAATCAAGCGATTAATAATTTTCTCCATAAACAAACAACGGCCCGGAATTTATTTTTCAGGAACCACTATTGATAGCACCGCGCAGAATCATGAACAGTAACAGGCACCGGTACGTGTAACCATGGTAATTGTAAACAAATCATCACTTTGCGAAGGGCGATTGCCGTACTTGTTTACAAATGAAACGAATCGCTGCTTGCCACTGAGATCAGTGCTGCTTGCCAACTCGGCATAATCTGGAGGCCCCTTGCGTACATTTACTGTTGTTACTACCTAAAAAGGACTAATAAAGCAGTTTTGAACATTAAGAAATCACTTTTTTACTGTAGAGCAAACAATAACAATAACGCAACTTGAACTTTGAAGTTGAATCTGAAACGCACACCGACTTTCTGTTAATTCTGTTTGATCGGAATGTTTCAAAAACAAGTTTGTTCATTTATTATTTATAGTGATGTTGATGTTGCCGATTTTGCAATTTCTGAAAATAGGAGCACCCTTTGGCATTGATGAGCTGGACAAATGTTCGTTTTCATCATCAAAGGGCTCAAAAAGTTGCTCTAGACAAAAATCGAAACTGTCATTTCCCTGTTGTGGGTGCTCTGGAAGTGCAAGATTTCTTTCAGTTTCAAGAACGTTTGAGTTTATTTCATCATTTGTTTCATAATAAATAGCAGGATTACATGTTCCTCCAGTAATCGACATGGCAAGCGCTTTTCCCATAGAAAGTTTTTCCTCCTCTGTTACTCTTTGGTACATTGCAAGAGAAGATACTGTTTTATGTCCTGTGACTGACATAATTTCCGAAAGGATGCTGGAACCAGTGGTTCGGATGCTGTGGTTGGTATAAACCTTTGAAAGCTTCGCACTCTTACTGAGATTTGTCATGAATGAAGAAAGTGTTTTTTCACCAACAGGGCTATTACAGTACCAAACTGAACTATCTTCAGTGAAACTGTCAAGAGGTCTCTGCCAAAGGCGGTCACACTTTGGACTCAATTTACTGAGGTATTTCTCAAAGCTTGCCACTGGACAGTTGATATTGCCTGGAATTTCAGGCATAATTCCACTGACCATCTCCCTGTCTCTTTCCCTGTGATTTTTAGTAAGTTCATCTTGTGATTTTATAACATATTTTTCACCATTGTTTGTATTTACTTGAACTGAAAATGTGTTTTGTGTCATAGTATGCATATTTTCACGACCTCGTCTGAAAAAATACAGTCGAATGTCAAATTGTACCTTGTTAAACAAACCAGTTGGCGTGTTAGGAGACATAAAAATAGACTCATATAATGCCTTTCAGTCACTGGCCGAAATCATGGGGTGGTGCTCTGTTGTGCCCTTTCCCATTCTTTTCAATTCAGATAAAGCCGCTTTGAAACTTGTATTGGCGTCATTGAAATTTGGATCTTTTACAATGTCTACATTTTTATTGTAGGGTGGAGCATTCAAGTACCGATTCAATCCGTGTCTCAGGTTTTCTAACGAAGTACATGTATAATAATCCCCATTGGGTTGACGTGTGTCCAGGTAAAAGTGTGACAACATTTCATTCAAAGTTAAGTTGTCAAAGTTTTCAAAATTTTCATTCTGTTTTTTTTCCTTCAAATAATCCTTAAAAATCCTGGCGGCTTTTTCATTTGCACGTATGGTGTTTGCTGAATAAATTAATCTCTTTTTCGCATCTATCTCTGCAAGCGACGAATTAGCGAATCTCTTTCTTCCAATTCATTGTTGACATTTTTAATTCAAAACGGCGAAAGCGGAAAACGCAGACGATGCGCATTAAGGGAAATAACTCCAGAGGGGCAACACAAATTTTCTGTTCACCTCAAAAACCCGGTCCAAACAGTGACTGAAGGAGTCGTAAAACAAAGAACTGTTCAGACTACAAATATTATCTTCTGCCCATCTTTTTACATATTTAATGTTTTAAATCACAAAATACGGTATCTTGAAAATATTTTCGGAACCTAAATTCTCTTATTCTGTTTTAATTCAGATTTTGAAAATTCGAAGTGAGGGGAATTGCATCAAAATAGTAATGGCGGCTACTCACCTGATATTAATTAATATCAGGTGAGTAACCCGATACGGTGGAATCTTTAGAAGGTATTCCAGCATTTTGATTGGACAAACTAACTTTGAGACATAATAAAATGCTGTACGTACAATGTTAAGTAGTCATATAAGGATTCAAGCGTGTTTCTATCATCTGACCCAAAGCACGTGGAGACACATACAGAAAGAAGGATGAGCCACTTGTTACAAGGAGGAGGATGAAATTAAGCATTTTTGTGGAATGCTAGATGGATTGGCTTTTTTGCCACCTGACTCGACTGGCCGGTCTGTTAAGGAAGGTATGAGGTATTTGAGAACTGTTGTGCCCAGGGAACTAAATAAATCACATTGACACTTTTTTGACAGTTTTAGTTTTTATTATTAGATGTGTCCTATAGGTGTATAAACCAGCGGGAGGCAGGTGTCCGCGGCATAAAAATTAGCTGGGGGGGGAGGGCAGGTGTCCTGTTAATAAAATTTGGTAGGGGGGCAGGTGTCAACCCTGGAAAATCATGAGGGGGGCAGGTGTCCTCTTCTATCAATTTTGACAGGGGGGGGGGGGGGCAGACAGCCGGGGGGCAGGTGTCTGTATCCCCAATTATTAGCACTGTAGTTTTCACAAACCTTCTATTTTCTACACTACATTTGTATTGTGGATGTAAAAATTACGAACGTCCACTTGTATTGGTTCGTCGCCACACGTGCAAATTGTGAGGGACACTGCAGGGCAATGACCGATCAAGTTTATTCATTTATTGGAGTTTGACGACACTTTCATCAGCTAGGGCTATATCGTATCGGAGAAGGAAGAAATAGTTCCCGTAGTTCCCGTAGAGAACTACCAAGCAACCACCAAGCCCTGCCAACATTATAACTTCACACTACATCGCGTTTAGCACGGACATGGTAAGAGAAGTTGATGACGTGAGCACCTTCGAAGTGCAGTATGTCTTTGAACACAGCGTCACCGTACCCCAGCACAAGCTATTGGGGTAAAGTGCTTTGCTCAAGGACATAACACGATTGATCCCCTCTCTGGAGGTGACTCTGGAAAGTGAAGCAGTGCTTATTAACTGTAACATAGTACTAAGTAACTACTGCTTTAGATGGAAGTCCTCTCAAAAGGATTTTATAGCTGTAAATACGGCGTTGTCGTCACGATTAGCAATTGTACAGAAATATTTTACACGAAAAAAGTGGGTGTCGTCAACATTTTTGAAAAAGTGTCATGCTCCTATCTCAAACATGGTATATGATGTATAGACCTGGGACCAAAACCAAATGAGTCGACAATCGATAGAGGTTCACAATATGGGGCATGGGCACTTAGGTCAACGGGGATGATTCGAGTGAATTTTTAGAATTACTGGAAATCTCATTCACTAGACTGAACCCATTGAATGCTGTGTACATATATGCCTTTCTAGTTTCTTGGAGAAATTGATCCGATTCCTGAATCAATATCTTTGAATACTGTTAATGAAAACATATTTCTGAATTCTCTAAAACTATTTATCCCCAAAATAAGCCTCCAAAGTATTCCAGTTACATACATAGAGAGGGCGTCGTGGCTCAGTAGGTAGAGGTGAAGACCTCGGTTCGAATCCCAGCTGCTGCAACTGTGCTGTGTCCTTGGGCAATACACTTTACCCCCATTGCCTACGAGTGGGCATGTTGGCATTGTGCACTAACGCGTACTGAAGGAATACTTGTCTTCAGCCAATGCTAAGCATGCAAGTGTGGAGTCAACCTGTTGGGGAGCCTGGTAGTTGCTCACCATTCCTTGATGGTCCTCTCAGGGTACCCTGGCTTCCTCCACCAGTAATACTGTCTGACACAAGGTGACAATGGCTGTCAAAAGTGTCATTAAACCCAATAAATAAATGAATAACATTCATAGAAGGCATGGCTTGATGGTGTGGTTGTGATATTTCTGCCTTCTATGCTCTGTTTGTGAACACCGACAATGATAACCTCAATACAATCAATCCTTCTTAATGTTTTTGTCACACTGATGGACTAACCTGGTAAATGAATCCACTGAAACAAATAGCCATTATATAAAGATAACAGAGAGAAAGCTGTAACATAGAATAGCATTATCCTTCGCCTTCCTTACATAGATATATAGTTCAAAGTGCAGATTCCAGCGCATGCGTAGAAAACCCACTTTTAAAAGCTAAACAACTAAAAATAGAAGTCTGCGACCCAATTTCATAGTAATTTCAGTGCTTCAACAGAAAATCCACATGTTATTTCTTAATTACTTTTCACCTAATTACACATCGTCTCTACGACCTTTCTCAACTATGTCTCAACCAGATGCAAGCTCTCAACTCATGGAAACGAGTGGGGCTGAGGATATTGTTACTTCGTCGCCTGGACTGCCACCCTCGTCGGATTCTTTTCAACCTGGTCAAATTTTGGCAATTCCTGTTACCGACACCATTACATTCCAGAATTTGACGGACAGGGATTGGAGTTCACCTTGTCATGCAAGATCCAATCCTTCTTCAACTGGCAATTCGTCCATCGTAGCAATGGACATTAGGCTGTATGAAATGCCAATACCATCTCAATATAAGCCAGTTCGGTCTTCAGTACCGGTTTATGATACGGCAATGCCGTTTATTTCAACTTCTTTGAGTTTGCACTTGAGACCAACATCAACCCTCACATCAACGATGTCACAGTCGCTTTGTTCTTCAACGGGATTTGGTCGGAATTTGACCGCTGTTCCTTCAGCAACAATCAGTAAATGTATCGATGAAGTCATTGATGACATGCCACGTTCAACCTCGACTGATATTCAGGCGAAAACTAATTCGCATGTGGCAGCTTTTTCTGCACCAACCTGTTCGGTGGTTTCCGGAGACACTCGGTCATATTCGGAATTTCAAACAGCTGTCTCGTCTTCAGCGAGAGTTCAGACGAGATCTGAAAACAAAATGGCTGCGCCCACGGTCGTTGGCGACCAGACGCTTCAGTACCTTTACACAACATTGGGTATCGATAAAATGCAGCAAACACTTGAGAAATTATCCGAGGCACTTGTTGACGGTAAGATTTCTGGTCGTCCTGCCACCAACACTCCAATCGACACCTCGGCCACTAAACGGCGCCGCCTTGATGACAATACTGCTCGACCTGTGGATTCTGAAGAGGGCGAAATCGATGACGATGAACTCGAGTATGATGTCAACGCGTCAACCCTGTGCGACGGCGATCGTTTCCCTTCTGCCTTTTCAAAAGATAAACTTTCTCCAGAGGTCAATTCTCGCCTAGCGTCTCTCCTTACACACTCATGCACACAGGAAGCTGATGCCACCTTTTTGAAAGAATGCAAAGACCGCTATTCTCGACCTAAAAACGTTCCGCATGTTGTTGTTCCTACTGTCAACAACCGTATTTGGACCAACTTGCCCAAATCAGCAAAGGAGACTGAACATTTGCAGCAAAGATCACAGGGCTCCTTAGTGTCTGGAATTTACGCCGTATCGTCTCTCACCGACAAAATTATGCAGCTGGCACATGAACACCCAGACTCGGAAATTTTGAATGAGCTACAAAGCACAGCTGAAGATGCATGTTTTCTCCTCGGTCACTCGTATCTCATTTCTCAAGGACGGCGTGAAGGTCTCCGAAAAAATTTCAGTTATGACTACCGAGATTTGTGCAAGAAAAGTCAGCCAATTACAGACGAATTATTTGGTTCAGATCTGTCCAAATCTTGTAAGGATCTGACTGACACAGCCAGAGCAACCAACAAGATCATTTATTCTGGAAAGACAGCATCTTTTCGATCCTTTCGATCATCAGCATCCACACCTTTCAGCAACAATAATGGCAAACGCACCCCCTTCAAATCCAACAAATCATCCCATCAGAGTTTTCAGAAGGCTTGGCACACCAACCACAACCACACTTCAACACGCCAACCGATGTACAACTCCTACAAGAAGAGTCAAAAACCTCAATCAAAATTTCAGAAAAACTAGTGTTTCCGGCCGGTCGACTTCAACATTTTCTTTCACAATGGACACATCTCACAACAGCCCAAAATTTATTACAAATTATAACCGGCTACCGAATCGAATTTTTAGTGACTCCCTTTCAAGGAAAAGGACTAATCACACCTGTTCCAAAGGATCTGGTCAAACAAACTTTAATTCAATCCGAACTCGCTTCCCTTCTGGACAAGGGTGCTATCCGAGCTGTTCAACCTGTGCGCAAACAGTTCCTGTCCACCCTCTTTCTTGTTCCGAAGAAAACTGGTGGTATGCGTCCCATATTGAATCTTCGACCCCTGAACACTTTTATACAGTCAATCCACTTCAAAATGGAAACACTCCAAACTGCCTTACAACTCTTGAACCAAAACGATTACTTAACATCAATCGATCTGAAAGATGCTTACTTCAGCATACCGATTCATCATGCTCATCGGAAATATCTGCGCTTCATTTGGACAGGCCAGCTGTTCGAATTTCAATGTCTCCCGTTCGGCTTGAAATCGGCTCCTCGCATTTTCACCAAAGTAACCAAACCAATTCTCTCTTCTCTGCGGGCTCGGGGTTTCAGAGGAACCATGTACATCGACGACTCTCTTTGGATGGCACAGACACAAGATACCAGCCAACATCAAACTTCCGAAGTTATTCACCTTCTTCAGCGTACCGGCTTCATTATAGACTTTCAAAAATCCCAGCTGAAACCTTCACAACAACTTGTATTCCTCGGTTTTCTGATCAATACCAAAGACATGACTATTACCACTCTCTGCCAAGAAATCTACAATTTGTTGGAACATCCTCACCCAACCATTCAACACGTCGCCCGAATCATAGGCCTTCTGGTTTCCGCCTTTCCTGCAGTATATCAGGGTCGTCTACATTATCGACATCTGGAGATGGACAAATCCACAGCGCTTTTTCATCACTTCTCGTACAAAGCCAGAATGCATCTGTCAGACAAATCACGAGACGACCTGTTGTGGTGGCTGTCCATTCTTCCAACACTTCCAGGGAAGCCTATTCACATTATGGAGGTGACTCATCAACTATCTTCAGATTCATCAAAAGAGGGCTGGGGAGGCGTTATGGCCCTGAAAACAGCATCCGGACGGTGGTCGCCAGTAGAGAGTTTAGCTCATATCAACGTCTTGGAACTCAAAGCAGCTCTTTTTGCTCTGCAGTCACTAGCAGGGGAGCTCAACAATTGTCACATCCAGTTGAAATTAGACAATCAGACTGCCGTATCTTACATCAACCATATGGGTGGAACTCACTCTGTCACCCTCAACAGTTTAGCTCATCAGGTTTGGGAGTGGGCTCTCAAACGACACATTCATCTCTCAGCAGTACACATTGCCGGAATTCACAACAACCACGCCGACTTCTTAAGCCGAAGCTTCTCGGACCATTTAGAATGGATGCTCAATCAACAGGTATGTCAGAACATAAGTCATGTGTTTTATGCTCCAGAAATCGATTTGTTTGCCAGCCGTCTGAATCACCAAACCCCAACGTTCATTTCTTGGAAACCGGATCCGGAGGCCTTGACGACAGATGCCTTTTCCCTCCTGTGGACAAACCTAAATTCATATGCATTTCCCCCCTTCAATTTGATCACCAGATGCCTTCAGAAGATTCAACACGATCAAGCGACAGTGATTCTCATCACTCCGAACTGGCCAACTCAGCCTTGGTTTCCTATTGCTCTGAGACTCTCATGTCAAGTTCCAATCTTACTTCACCCTGCTGTGGATCTATTATGTCTACCACACAGTCAACAGTCGGTACACCCCTTGGCCGACACGCTTCAGTTAGTCGCCTGGAATGTATCCGGCATCGATTCCAAAGTCAAGGATTTTCGACACATGCTTCAGACTTGTTGTGCAGCTCCTGGCGCGATAAAACAAATCAACAATACTCGTCAGCTTGGAAATTATGGATGGGCTGGTGTCATCGGCACAACGTGGATACCTTTTCAGCATGTATAATTCATGTTGTTGAATTTTTAACTGACCAATTTCGTCAAGGGAAATCATACAGTTGCATCAATTCTTATCGCTCATGTCTATCTTCTATGCTGTATCCAGTTGATGGTTTTTGTATTGGCAAGCATCCAACGATCACCCGTCTTTTGAAAGGCGTCTTCCACTCTAAACCACCAATTCCTAAATATGCAATAACTTGGGATGTGTCTGTTGTTCTCAAGTACTTATCATCGCTACCTCCGAATGACGATTTGTCACTAAAGATTTTATCACTAAAACTTGTTATGCTGATTTCATTAGTATCTGCTGACCGTGGTCAGTCGTTAGCGCTGTTGGATGAAAAGAATTTATCCTTTTTAGAAGACTGTGCTATTTTTGTTATTCACAAACTCACCAAAACTTCCAGACCTGGCAGGATACTACGTAGAATCGTTCTTCCAGCATATACGCCAGAGCCTAAACTGTGTGTTAAATCAACTCTGCAAGTGTATCTACAACAAACTCGTGCCTTTCGCTCTTCTTCCGCTGCTACCAATCCATTGTTTCTCTCATACTTGAAACCCCATCCACCTGTGACCTCAACTACACTGGCTCGGTGGATCAAACTTGTTTTGTGCAAATCTGGCATTCACGGATTTGGCGCTCATTCTACTCGAAGCGCAGCAACTTCAGCAGCCAGACATGCTGGTCTTTCTACCTCAGATATTCTTAAAGCTGCTAATTGGACTCAGGAGTCTACATTCCGGAAATTTTACCACCGTGAAGCTGTGCTGCCTGGATTTGGTACAGTAGTATTATCCTTGGGGAACAATTGAGGTATGTGGTTTAACTTCTATGCATGATAATTGCGTCTTTTCTTTATTACAGTGTACATGTACATATATGTGGGTTTTCCCTCTGGCCATTCTAGCTTTACGCTGTATAAGACTGGGTCTCTGCTTTGAAGTCTGCACTTTGAACTATATATCTATGTAAGGAAGGCGAAGGATAATACTTAATTAGACTAAGGTATACTTACCTGTAGGATAATTGGGATTATCCTAGCCTTCCTACATAGATATATAGTTCAATCCCACCCGGATTTATCTGGGTTTACATTGTCCCAACCCTTTTGTCTTGTATTCAGAATTCGCACTTCATTACTATGAAATTGGGTCGCAGACTTCTATTTTTAGTTGTTTAGCTTTTAAAAGTGGGTTTTCTACGCATGCGCTGGAATCTGCACTTTGAACTATATATCTATGTAGGAAGGCTAGGATAATCCCAATTATCCTACAGGTAAGTATACCTTTGTCTAATTAAGTATTATATGTTTACTTAATATCATGTTACATATTTGATTGGTTTGTTTTTAACCCTCTTAATACCTCAATGGGGGCACGGTGGCTCAGTTGGTAGAGGTGCAGGCTGCAAGCCGAGAGGTCCTCGGTTCGAATCCCACCTGCGGCAACCACGTTGTGTCCTTGGGCAAGACACTTCACCCCGATTGCCTAAATGGGGGCACGATGACGCCGTGTACTGAGGCGTACTGCACGTCGATGGTGCGCATGTCTTCAACCAATCTAACCCTGCCTGTGCTGCGGTGCAGAGTTCAGAGTTACGATGTTGGAGAGCTGACAGCTGCTCGTCGTTACTCGGTGGTTCTCTCCGGGTACTCCGGCTTCCTCCACCCGTAAAACTGTCACGGTCACGATTAGCCATTGTGCATAAGTATGTGACCTTAAACACCAATAAATAAATAAATAAATAAATACCTCAATGTGAGTAGAAACACATTTCATATAACTCATGGCTACAGAATGTTTTTACCCTTCCCTTTTTATAACATTTAATTCTATATGGAATCGGACACCTTTACAGATGTACCTTCCAAAGTAAGGCATTCTTAACCCTTTACCCAACATAACGACGAAAACCATCCAGCGTCATTCACGGTAATTTCCATTCAATTTTCATTATTTTTTCATTCTTGCTTGAAAAACATTCCTTATGACCTCTCACTGGAATGAGCTCGTGTTTAAAGGATCAAAATGGAGTATTTAAAAGGATTATGATAACCCTCTAAATATCTTAATATTTGTCCCCAAACTTTTACTTTTGCAATACAGAAATAATTATAACACTTACACACTAAACACACATGGGCATCGATGGGACCTCGTTTTAAGTAGTCTTTGTTGGTCTATTAGCTGAAATATCTTCTAACCCTCAGTGGCCAAGTCCAATTTCAAAGCTGAGTATTGTCCGTTAATTTTAACCATAGACATCACTTGAGAATCTTTCCTGATTAACCCCTACTGGTCATTGCCAAACACTTAGGAACTCCTGTGCTCTTTTAAATTATTTATTCTCAATAATATTTCAAGATCGACGGGTTTCAAGAAGCAATGGTGAGTGACTTTCTCAAAACACCTATCACAATTATAACAAAATAGAATATTTAAATGGCCTCTTTTTTAACTCTCTTAATACTTCAATGCGGGTCTAAATACTTTCATTTAACTCACGACAGCAGAACGTTTTGTAGGTTTTCTGTCAGAATACTCTCTGTTTACAACAGCCATTCTTAAAATCCAACCATCTTCTTATTTCCCGTACGTCTTGTTTAGGACCCTAGATGCATTTAAGGTCTTTTAAATGGACCAGGCAGGCGCGCGGTGGCGATGAAGGTACGGCGTTGGTCTTTAAACTGAAAAGATCCACGATTCCCTCACCACCAGATTATCTGAGTTGTATCCTCGGTAAGGCACATAATCTCGATTGCCTGCGAAGAGGCACGGTGACTTTGTGTACTTTTTAAATAGCTCGTTTTTACCCCTCTCAATAAAGTATTCATAACCCTTTACTCATCTTAACGCAGAAAACCGCACAGGGTTATTCACAGAAATTCCCATTCAATTTTCATTATTTTATTTATTTTTACTTGAAAGAAACATAGCTTATGTCCCCTCATTGAAATGAGGTCATTTTTAAAGGGTTACAATGGAGTATTTAAACCGGAGTATTTTAATCCTCTTCAGGTCTTAATATGGGTCCCAAAACTTGTATTTAATGCGGTGTGAGAGTAATCTTAACCCTTTCCATTCCCACAATGTTGCTCAAAACACACATGGGCATCGATGGGACCTCGGTATTTTGCAAATGCCAATAAGTCTTCGGATAGGTTCTTGGGGGTCATTAAGACCTTTTGATGTCTATACTCTAGAATTACTGAATTTATTTCACGTGCAATATATTTTCCAGAGGTACTATGTACCTTAACATTTTCAGCTAATATGAATATTTGCTCTCATCTACAAATATGGCAGATCCGGAGTTAGCAGAGTCAATATTTTTAAATTGGTTTATGCTCATACTTCAGGTGTGGTATGACTTATGGACATTGGACCTACATCGAATGAGTTGAGCTTGCTGGGGGTTCAAAATATAGTCCACATCAGTGCGGTCAAGAGAGCTCCTTAAGTGGGTATTTTTCAGAACTATAAGGAATTGCATTTTATAAAAGCTATAATGCAAATCTGAAGAATATACATGTATGTCTTCATTCAAATAAGTGACAGAACTAGTAATGTCCATTTTTGATTCCTTGATCGAACCCTTTAAATGCTGTACACATATACAGTACAGTCGCCGTGGGAGGGCATTTTTCCACATGTCCACAGTGGGCGCCCACTGGTTTTCCACAGAAATCAGTTTGATACCAATTTCTGTGGACTTCTCTGGGCATTTAGTTATGTGGGCAAAAGCCTGTGGACTTCAGATCTGTGGAAAAGATGACTGAACGATGATAATGCTGGACGGCAGTGTCCACATAATTAATCAGAAACACGTCTGCCCACAGAAATGTAACTGGAAGTAATTCTTGATAGAATAGGACTCTGGTTAAAAATGTTTATTTCTTTATCATTTCAATTTGCAAGCACGGGTATATGGTCATTTTTGTAATTACAAAAAGGGAAAAATTGATAACTTCTCAAAATTACGTCACATTTTCTCAATCTGAAAAGTAAATAGCACAACCTACACTGTGAAAATAAGACATACAGTGACAAACCCATGTCGACTGCGAACGAGTGCTTTGAAAAAATGTGTACAAAACAAAAAAAAATAGTTGAAAATAAAAGAGTGCACCTGGGAATATCGCTGATATGCAATTATGTATGGATATGATCTTTCTGTAAAACCGAATCTGATTTTCGATCGACTGTTGAACAATTCGTTCACTTTCTGTGACAACTCTAAGCTCGGGTGGGAAGGGGAACATTCGGCTTCTAGAATTTTCGGCCTGGAAATATTTTGACAAAGGAACATCAGCCCGGGAAAATTAGCGCCCGGTACTCAGGCCCATTTATTTATTTATTTATTTATTTATTTATTTTTTATTTATTTATTTATTTATTTATTTATTTATTTATTTATTTATTTATTTATTTATTTATTTATTTGTGTTGAATGTCATTTATTTATGCAGAAAGAGGCAAATCATGACAGCACCCCCAGGCCTTGGACCTTTTTCGGGTTCTGATAATACTTTAAAAAATTATTCGGGCAAATTAGTAAAATTGCACCTTCATGCAGTTTGTATGGCATACGGGTAAATTTGTTCGATTGAAGCGTAGGCCAACCACTCTTCTGGACACCCAGTATCCTAACATCAGACAACTCGTAGCTGAAACTGTTCTACAGAGTTTTAAGCAACTCGTAGTTTATTCCTGCAATCTGGGCTTAAAAAAGAGACCTGTGAACAAGTCATCAAAATCACAATTGGGATTTATTTTCACAAAAAACATAACATAAGTAGCACTCTCGATCCAAATCGACAAAAAAACAAACATTTAAGAAAGTTATATAGCAAAGAACTTAATGTACCTGAGGAATACGAGAGAAAGTCGTTACATTGGGTAAGGGGTTAAGTGATGAAAACAGAACAAATGAGACTAAGACTCCCACCAACAAGGGAAAGCAGAAAAAGGTAGGCACATATTAATTTTGTACAATAAAAATGCATCGCCAAATTAATTTCGTTTTTTTTAACCTGACCCTATCGATAAATTACTTCGGAATTATTCACTACAAAGTGCAATATGAAAGTCACACTTTTTAGTGGATAATTTCGGAGTAATTTTGATAGTTCAGCGTACAATAAAAATGCATCGTTAAATTAATATCGTTTTTTTAACTTGGCCCTATAGATAAGTTATTTCGGAATTATTCACTAAAACGTGCAACATGGAAGTCGAAGTTTTTATTGGATAATTTCGGAGTAATTCTGAGAGTTCCGCTTACTATAAAAATGCATCGTCAAATTAATTTCGTTTTTTTAACCTGACCCTGTCGATAAATTACTTCGGAATTATTCACTAAAAAGTGTAATATGAAAGTTGCACTTTTTAGTAGATAATTTCGGAGTAATTCTGAGAGTCCCGCTTACTATAAAAATGCTTCTTAAAATTAATTTCGTTTTTTTTTTTACCTGACCCTGTCGATAAATTACTTCGGAATTATTCACTACAAAGTGCAATATGAAAGTCGCACGTTTTAGTGGATAATTTCGGAGTAATTCTGAGAGTGCCGCTTACAATAAAAATGATTTATCAAATTAATTTGTTATTTTTTTAACCTGACCCTATCGATAAATTACTTCGGAATTATTCACTAAAAAGTACAATATGAAAGTAAGTCGCACTTTTTAGTAATAATTCTGATAGTTCAGCGTACAATAATGAAAGTGTCAATGACACTGTAGCTTAACTTGTGTGTTGCGTTTGATGAAAAGAATAATGTTCAATGTTTATGAAAGGATTATGAAATAAGACAAGAATTGTGATAATTGGGAATATGTTCATTTCTGGTTCCTGTATGCTATGTGTTTGATAAAAATAATATGAGGTGTACACTGTACTAAAGAGATGAGGGGTGGGTTAATATGACCTTACAGTTTATGTATGTGTATCAACGAAAGTTACCAAGTTACAGTGAAATTATTCCAAAAACGAGTCATCCTATCAAGTTACACTGAAATCCCTTCATAAATATGGCCTGTAGACTGTGCTAAAGGTTTTCGGGTTTCGGGCCCGTGTAGCCGTCAGTTTCCCAATTGCGTCCAAAGGGGGCGTTCTCATCTAGACATTATATGAAGTCAACCTACCAAGTTACAATGAAATCCCTTCATTAATATGACATGTAGACTGTGCTGTAGGTTTTGGGGTTTTGAGCTCTGGCAGCCATCAAGGCTGAATGATCGCGACCAAAAGGGGAAGTTCTAATCAAGACATTATTTGGAGTGATCGTACGAAGTTACAATGAAATCCCTTCATAAATATGACCTGTAGTCTGTGCTCAAGATTTTCGGGCATCGGGCACCTGTAGCCATCACAGTTAACCAATCACGACCAACAGGGGATGTCATCATCTAAGCAATATATGGAGTCAACCTAACAGGTTACAACGAAATCCTTCCATAAATACGACCTATAGACTATGCTAAATGTTTTTGGGCTCGGACAGCCATCAAGATTGAATGATCGCGACCAAAAGGGGACCTTCTCATCTAGACATTATTTGGAGTCATCCTACCAAGCTACAATGAAATCCCTTCATAATTATGACCTGTAGACTGTTCTAAAGGTTTTCGGGCCTCGAGCCCCTGTAGCCGCCACAGTTGCCCAATCGTGTCCAAAAGGGGACGTTCTCATCTAGACATTATATGAAGTCAAACCTACAAAGTTACAATGAAATCTCTTCATAAATATGATTTGTAGACTGTGCTAAAGGTATTCGGGCTCGGGCATCCATACTGGCTGAATGATCGCAACCAAAAGTGGACATTCTCATTTGGGCATCATCTGGAGTGATCCTACGAAGTTACAATGAAATCCCTTGATAAATATGACCTGTAGACTGTGCTTAAGATTTTCGGGCTTCGGGCACCTGTAGCCATGACCGTTTGCCAATCACGACCGAAAGGGGATGTCATCATTTAGGCATTATATGGAGTCAACCTAAGAAGTTACAATAAAATCCTTCCATAAATACGACCTATAGATTAGGCTAAAGGTCTTTGGGCTCGGGCAGCCATAAAGGCTGAATGATCGCGACCAAAAGAGGATGTTCTCATCTAGACATCATTTGGAGTCATCCTACCAAGCTACAATGAAATCCCTTCATAATTATGACCTGTAGACTGTTCTAAAGGTTTTCGGGCCTCGAGCCCCTGTAGCCGCCACAGTTGCCCAATCGTGTCCAAAAGGGGACGTTCTCATTGAGACATTATATGAAGTCAGTCTACCAAGTTACAATGAGATCCTTTCATAAATATGAACTGAAGACTGTGTTAAGGTGTTCGGGCTTCGGGCTCGGGCAGCCATCATGGTTGAATTATCGCAACCAAAGGGGACAATCTCATCTGGGAATCATCTGTTGTGATCCTACGAAGTTACACTGAAATCACTTTATAAATATGACCTGTAGACTGTTCTCAATGTTTTCGGGCTTCTGGCACCTGTAGCCATCACAGTTGACCAATCACGATCAAAAGGGGATGTCATCATTTAGGCATTATATGGAGTCAATCTAACAGGTTACAATGAAATCCTTCCATAAATATGACCTTTTGTCTATGCTAAATGTTTTTGGGCTCGGGCACCCATCAAGGCTGAATGATCGCGATCAAAAGGAGACGTTCTCATCTAGACATTATTTGGAGTCATCCCACCAAGTTACAATGAAATCCCTTCATAAATATGACCTGTAGACTGTGCTAAAGGTTTTCGGGCTTCGGGCCCTTGTAGCCGTCACAGTTGCCCAATCAGGATCAAAAGGGCACTTTCTCATCTAGACATTATATGAAGCCAACCCACCAAGTTACAATGAAACTCCTCAATAAATATGACCTGTAGACTGTGCTAAAGGTTTTCGTGTTTTGGGCTCGGGCAGTAGTCACGGTTGGCAGATCACGCCCAAATGGGGAAATTATCATCTAGACATCATACGGAGTCATCCTACCAAGTTACAATGAAATCCCTCCATATTAAACATGACCTGCAGATTGTGCTAAAAGTTTTTGGGTTTCGGGCTTGAACAGCCATCACGGTTGGCAGATCATGCCCAAAAGGGGACGTTCTCATCTAGGCATTATACAGAGGCATCCTACCAAGTTACAATGAAATCCCTTCATAAATACGGACTGTAGACTGTGCTAATGGTTTTAGGGTTTTGGGCACGGGCAGCCATACCGGTTGACCGATCGCGACCAAAAGGGGACGTTCTCATCTAGACATGGCCCCAAACCTGCATATGGAATTCCGTGACGATCAGACAAGAACTGCGGGGTGTAGCCCGTGCTAAAAGAAAATGACTCACAGACTCACAGACCAACAGACCACCGCACGCGTGATGGCAATAGCTTATCTTGACTATGTCAAGTTAAGCTAAAAATGCATCCTCAAATTGATATCGTTTTTTTTAACCTGGCCCTATCGATAAATTATTTCGGAATTGTTCACTAAAAAGTGCAATATGAAAGTCGCACTTTTTAGTTTGTTTTTTTTAACCTGACCCTATCGACAAATTACTTCGAAATTATTCAATTCCAAATCAAATGGTTTTGCGCGCCGAAGGCGCGCAGGGACGATTTGGGATGCAAGCCCCTTTCGACCCTCATTAGCTGTAGAATTTGAATGTGTCAGACCGTGGTAAAGGAGGAGAAGTTGTGGGTTGTTAGCTGCGCTTGTGTCTTTTCAGCTTCTTTTTCAGAGGTGGAGGTTGAGTTTTGTAGGGTCTGTAGGGTCTGGTCATAGTCGAGTCTGGAGTGGTTGTGGGTGATTGCTGAGTCTTTTGTTGTTGTAGATTTCTGGCGTCTATTAGTTTTTTGGCTTCTTCGACTTTTTGGAGGAATACTTGGTATTGCCTGTCCATCTGTTGTCTGTGAAGGTCCCCTTGTATTTCGTGTTCCCGTAAGATGTTCTCTATCCTGTCGTCCGCGTCCTGGCATTCTGGTTTAGAAGGAAGAGGCGAGTGGGGATCAGGAAGAGACGAGAGGGCAGCTTCCATTTTCCACCTCAGTCTCCACAGACTCTTCCACATCCGACAATACCGACTTGGAAGCCGGTATTTGGATGGGGCTGTCTGTGGGAGTGGGAGGGGAAGTGGTGGCCGCCTCTGGCTCTTTCTTTTCCTCACCTTTCTCTTTCTTCCTCACCAAGAATGCCTCCAAGCGTCGGGAATCCCTCCGCTTGGTGGACGGGCTCTTCTTTCTTCTCTTTCTCTTTCCAGGGCCTCCTTCCCTCTTCGAGTGAGGACCAGTGCGAGAGGAGGTCCTCTCAACAAAGGTACTACCTCTCCCCGAGGAGGGCGGTGATATTTTCTCTTCTTCAACTAGGAATTCTATAGACAGGTGGACTCTTGTTCCTATCTCCTGGACAGTCCAGGTGATAGAACGAGATACCCCTAAGCCTGAAATAGTCTTCAACAATCTATCCGGTATTTCCATGATTGGATGTTCGCTCTCTGAAATCAGAGGTGCGAATGACCTAACGAATGTGAGCGAATGTCGGAATTATTCACTATTGACAACATTTTTATTCACTTGGTTGTTATTATTTTTCTGCAAGATTGTTTGTTATTCGTCAATGATTAAATTAATTAACTTGATTGACTTATGTTGATCGGCAATTAATGGTGCTCTTGTGTTTATGATTTATGACCTGCTATAATCCTTCTGAAGTAGTTTACAGAAGTTAGTGGCACGTGTATACTATACACAGCAGCGTTTAAAAGGATTAAAAAGTCAATCTGTATTTTCGGGCGGCATACTATACTTGCCCGAAAATACAGATCGACTGCACCCTCGGGGAGAGGTAGTACCTTTGTGAGAGTACCCAACCTCCCACACTGGTCCTCACCCGAGGGTCCAACCGACATCAGTCAACGAGACAGCTTACCCACAACTGGAGACACCTGCTGAGTACCGGATCCTTTTCCTCCTTCAACACGCCAAGACATGTGACAGCCATCATATACAGCTACCGAGGGTCGAAAGGGGCTTGTCCCCCATACCGTCCCTGGGCGCCTTCGGCGCGCGAAATCATTTCTTTCGATTAAAAACTACAAACGACTTATGTTCACGAAAATAATGGATCTATCTTGTCTGATGCCGCGCCGCTGTTCGTCTCTTTGAAAACCTTTATTGTCACCGACACCCATTATGTCTTGCCCTTTCAACGCAGACCACCTTTATTGTCACCGACACCCACTATGTCTTGCCCTTTCAACGCAGACCACTGGGGCTAACTTTTATTGATATCGACGGGGGTAGAGTTAAAAACCAACATCAGTATTGGTAAGCGAATACTCGAGAGGTGCTTCCCCTACCTGTAATGGACCGACCCTCGTGGGGATCCCGGGAGATGAAGCAGTGCTTGTTCATTGTGGTAAACAAACCCTGCTTTACTGGTGGATTATGACCCAGGAACCAATGCTTGGGGTAGAAGAGGCACATGGGTATAAATGATTGGGTAAACTTCCCGTCAAAGGCGCTCTCAGCGTTCCCCCTATTTTTCCATAGAGATGCGTTGCACATTTTGAATATACAATCCATTTTCGTTATCTCGGGTGCGAGGAAATCTTTTGAAAACTTGAAAAGTTTCTCCGGAAAAGCCCACCAGTCCCTTCCCGATCTCTACCACGCCGTTAAAAATTCTGAATCCGCCTTTGCCTATATTATTTCGAAATATTCAGATCGGAGGCCGTTTTGAGTCGGGGCACAACAATCGGTTAGGGGGAGGGTGCCGATACAAATCCCAAGACAAAACTTGTTTTGTTTTTCTGAAATTATACTCTCAACTCTTGATTCCAATTTCGAAGACAGCCGGTAGCTAGCGCGAAAACGAACCGGAACTTTGTGGAATCGGAAGATAAAAATGGCGCCGTGAGGGGGAACCGGATAGGCCGTATTTGGTGACGATAAATTCATAATTGGTGGAAATCTCCCTCCTTTTATATTTAACCCTTTTCCTAACGTAACGGCCTAAACCGGCCAGCGCTATACACGAAAATCGCCATTCAATCTATTTTATATTTTCATTTTTTGCCTTCAAAACATAGGTTATGACCCCTCATTCGAACGAGCGCGTCACGCTCGTTCCAATGAGAGGTCACAACCTATGTTTTGGAAGCAAAAAATGAAAATTGTTAGTTACACAAGAAGTTTTTCACGAGTGTCGTCTGCTCCTAGCGTTAGGTAATCTACTCCTAGCATTAGGTAAAGGGTTAACAAATGGCAAACAGATGAGTAGATAAGTATCACATGGTCCACAAGCTTGTTTCTGCATTTTCGTCAGTTGGATTATCCCGGGAATTTGTCAAGACAGGGGAGAACAGAAACTAGTCTTATATTTTGACCTCGTTCCGATGTTAACAGATATTTTTTTTTATTGCTATCGTGTAGAAAAATTACTTAACATAAATATTATAGTAGTGTAATATAAAGTCAGATCATGTGGACTCCACGGGAATTGGCGTGTTAGTTATTAATTCCGTGGGCAAGTAGGTAGCATGCCCACGGTCTAGTAAAATCTCTGTCCACAGAAATTTCTGTGGGCAGTTGAAAGGTAATTTGCCCACGGTTTTCCACAACCACTGTGGACATGTGGAAAAATGACCACCCACGGCGACTGTAAGGTATGCCTTTTCTGATTTCTTAGAAAAATTATTCTGATTCCTCTATGAATACCTGTTCATACTCTTAACAAAAATCCATTTCTGATTTGTTTAAAAAAAATTTTACTCCTGAAAGTAAGCTTCCATAAATTATCTTTCTATATAGTTTTTTGCCTGATGCTTTAACCCTTTCACACAGACTTTAATTTACTGGTGGCAGTAAATTCTGTTTCGCTATTTACTTTTCACAATCATTTGTTAACAGTCAGTAGAAGATTGATGATAATATTTAATTTTTGTCGCATTAGTAATTTTGTGCCCAAACTGTCATCAGTGACTCGGATATTGAAAAATTTTGTGAAAATCGGATAACATTTCAATATTTCAGCCTTATATTTTTTTAAAAATAAGTCCGTTGTTACGCGGAACAAATCTCCATTTTGAAGTCTCCAATAAAGTCACACCTGGTCAAAATTCAGAAACTCCATCTCCATTATTTTTGATACATGTGTAGCGCATTTGTTTTATTTTTATTCAAAATTGCAACGTATTCCTATCGTCGTGTTAGAACCAGAACGTCCTATAGGGGACATAGGACGTTCTGGTTCTAACATGACGATATTTCGATTGTGTTGTGATCGGGTTTTCCTTGCTGTAGTAGTGCAGTATGGTTATAAGGCTCCGCCGTGTTCGACACCTTGATCAAAAGTTGTTTGATTGTTGGCAAATGATTGCATTCAGGATGTTATGTTCATCACCATTTTTTTAACACTGGGCCCATTCCAACAGTGTAACTACTGAACACCTGGTGGCGGAGGTGCTAGTTTCCGTATGCTGGAATTTCTCCGAACCGGTGGGCACGAGTTGGTAGGAGTAAAAAAAATTAATTCCGACGCGCACTTTTGGGCACGCGATCCAGGAGACCAGATAAGGCCCCAGCTGGTTGCTATCTCATAACAGCTCCTCCAGAAACTTCGGGCCCATCCCTGTGCACCAGCCTCGCGAGGGGAGCTACCTTTGGAACTCTCCAATTAGGCCATGTATGTCTCAGTGAAACCTTTCAGTTTTCGGAAAGTCACCGCTCTGAAAGACTTAGCCGCTGCTCATAAACAGCAACGTTGCCAAGGCCGCGCCACGAGGAGGCGTCTTTTCATGCGGTCCACAATATGTCTGCCTATCGAAAACATCAAACAGCTTCAAAACAAACTCCGTTAGATGAAGGGAGATAACTATCCTTTGACGTGCCGACCTTGGACTTAGAAAATTTCAACATAAGCGAACTACCTGTCCTCAAAAGAGAGCTATGACCCGATCTTCGTTCGCTGTCTAATCAAAGGGAGATTACTACGGGTTTTCCGTGCCGAAAATTTCCATTTAAGCCAACTACTGAGTCGCAGGGGGTGAGTTCTAGCTGGGCTGGCGCATCGAATGGGGTAAGAACAACCTTCAAGTCGTCTGAAATGGGCTGCAAACTACCTACTCTACGGTTAGTTGGACTTAGAAAATGTTCAACAAGAACTGATAAAGGAGTAGTGTTACCCAAGCTGGCCTACGAGTTATGCACTTTAGTCTAGCTCCCCCCCCCCCCACCCCCTCTCTCCTGTCACATGCGCCACACATGCAAAAGAGACTTGTTATAGACGCTACGTGTGCGAAAATTGTTGGATAGGGAGATACTTTGGTATACCGTAATTTAGACTTGAGACTCGGGCTTTGTACCCAGCCCTTCCTATGCCGACACCCACATCTATGACCCGTGAGGCATTCTATGACCTTGCTCTACCCATTCACGCCTTTCACGGGCAAAATATACGTGTCTCACACGTATTCAAAATGTTTTCGGGTTCCGCTGGTATCCAGAAAACATTTTTTAGCTGGTACGGTTTCGACTCATTCGAAAATCAGGTAACATTTTGATATTTCAGCCGAATATTTTTTTTAAAATAGTTTTTCTATATATTTCTAATTTTCTATATACAATGCCCAGCGACCGGCGATGTCATTACCCCACTGAAAATCAACAGAGTCACATATCCGTCTTACGTGGAAAAAATCTCCATTTCGAACTCTCCAACTCCACACAGTCACTTATTACATTAACAGCATTTAATGTGCAGTTTGATGAAGCTTCAATTTCGATTACAATCAACCATTCAACTTTACCCAATAAAGACCAAACCAAAAATTGAAATTTATATGTGGTGTGGTAAAATGTGGCAAAGGTGAAGTGAACTTGTGAAGAGAGTCACAAGAATGTTGTTGGTTGAGTTATGTCCCATTATCTTTTCAGCCATGGATGTGATTCAATGGAAGATTTACTCCTATCACCATAGTCATATAGAAATTCTGTTCCTTTTTTCACGTAAGTGGAAGCCTCAAGTACCAAATGGGGTACCTCATCAATGCATACAACTCTGCTTTGAGTGTTTCCTTTTCGACTATGATTGATCAGTCGACCAAGTTTTCCTGACTCTATTGTTGCATCGACACTGGAAAAGATAATAATAAAGTTGGTTATGTTAACTAAGTGATAGAAAGTGCTAAAAATACAATCTTGCAGCATATGTGCAATGGCCGGCCCTAAGTATTATCCCGTCAAAATACCTTAAACACATTAGCATATTGAGCTGATATTGTTGTTAAATATAACTATTTAAAAGTTTAATCTGCTTGTGTGGAAGGGAGTGTTTACATAGTTTGAATGCTATATTTGTACTCTTTAAACCCCATCCATATTCGTCTTCTATTGACCCAGTCATATCCAATTTTATACAAAATAGTGATAATCGTTTTAATGCAGGACCATATTGATATCATTATGTTGACTTTGAAGGAAGTCCAAGAGGGTAAAATGTGCATGGAGTACAGTGTTTAGCCTCCGACCCCAAAAGCCTAAACCATCATACGAGCAGAAGAATATGAACAAATTAACAACTTAGGTCGACAACCAAATATAAAGAAAATTTGCATTGTGGATTTGGAGGAGTGAGTTGGATTTTTTTTTAATACTGTTGGTTTTTAACCTGGTTTTGTTATTGGTCGACCTTCCCTTCATGCTACCATTAATGCAGTTTTCCCCCATATCTGAAAAATGGATAATCTTAGTTTGTTTACACTTTTTGTAAACATGGCTCCAATTTCGATCGAGATTATAAGAGTTTGAAAATTCAGTATCTAAAGATTCTCGTTCCATTTTTTTATTAGGGTTTAACGACACATTAACAGCCAGGGTCATATCATGTCGGTGACAGTTTTACAGGTGGAGGAAGCCGGGGTACCCGGAGAGAACCACCTAGCAACGACGAACAGCTGTCAGCTCCCCAACATCGTAACTCTGAACTCTGCACCGCGGCACAGGCAGGGTTAGATTGGTTGAAGAAACGCGCACCATCGACGTGACCCCATGCAGGCAAGTGAGGTGAAGTGCCTTGCCCAAGGTCACAACGCGGGAGCGCGGATCAGTCGCTGAAATGGTCACCCATCCAACTACTAACCGCGCTCGACGTTGCTCAACTTCGGTGATCTGACGAGAACCGGTTACCGCGACGCCACTGCGCCCCACCTCTCGTACCATTCGCTCATAGCACAAAAGCCTCAAAATATAATCTTAAATAAAATTACTTGAACCGTTTAACATTTTGGTTTCATATCATTAGACTGAATAGAAACAAATTTTGCATGGAGGTCTGTAGAATTTTGTTTTGTCATTCCGTACCAGAACCCAGTTCATGCAACATTTGACCATACCGATATTCAACGTTCAGGAAACGGTTGTGTCATTTAGGGAATAGAAAATAATGTATCAGAAGTCTGTATTGTCAAAGGGAGGGACATCAGTATTATGAAAGTGTCAATGACACTGTAGCTTAACTTGTGTGTTGTGTTTGATGAAAAGGATAATGTTCAATGTTTATGAAAGGATTATGAAATAAGACAAGAATTGTGATAATTGGGAATATGTTCATTTCTGTTCCCTGTATGCTATGTTTATGATAAAAATAATATGAGGTGTACACTGTACTATAGATCTGAGGGGTGGGTTAATATGACCTCACAGTTAATATATGTGGCCCTCACAGTTAACGTATATCAACAAAAGTTACCAAGTTACAGTGAAATTATTCCAAAATGAGTCATCCTATCAAGTTACATTAAAATCCCTTCATAAATATGGTCTGTCGACTGTGCTAAAGGTTTTCGTGTTAAAGGTTTTCGGGCTTCGGGCCCCTGTAGCCGTCAGTTTCCAAATTGCGTCCAAAGGGGACGTTCTCATCTAGACATTATATGGAGTCAACCTACCAAGTTACAATGAAATCCCTTAATAAATATGACCTGTAGACTGTGCTAAAGATTTTTGGGCTTTGGGCTTTGGCAGCCATCATGGTTGAATGATCGCACCCAAAAGGGGACATTCTCATCTGGGCATCATATGGAGTGATCCTGCAAAGTTACAATGAAATCCCTTCATAAATATGACCTGTAGACTGTGCTCAAGGTTTTTGGGCTTCGGGCCCCTGAAGCCGTCACAGTTGACCAATCACGACCAAAAGGGGATGTCATCATCTAGGCATTATATGGAGTCAAACTTACGGGTTACAATGAAGTCCTTCCATAAATATGACCAATAGACTATGCTAAAGGTTTTGGGGTTTTGGGTTCAGGCAGCCATCAAGGCTGAATGATCGCGACCAAAAGGGGATGTTCTCATCTAGACATTATTTAGAGTCATCCTACCAAGGTACAATGAAATCCCTTCATAAATATCACCTGTGGACTGTGCTAAAGATTTTCGGGCTTTGGGCCCCTGTAGCCAACACAGTTATCTAATGATGTCCAAAAGGGGCTGTTCTCATCTAGACATTATATGAAGTCAACCTGCCAAGTTACAATGAAATCCCTTCATAAATATGATCTGCAGACTGTGCTAAAGGTTTTCGGGCTTTAGGCTTGGGCAGCCATCATAGTTGAATGATCGCAACCAAAAGGGAACATTCTCATCTGGACATCATCTGGAGTGATCCTATGAAGTAACAATGAAATCCCTTCATAAATATGACCTGTAGACTGTGGTCAAGATTTTCGGGCTTCAGGCACCTGTAGCCATCACAGTTGACCAACCACGACCAAAAGGGGATGTCATCATCTAGGCATTATATGGAGTCAACCTAACAAGTTACAATGAAATCCTTCCAAAAATACGACCTAGAGACATGCTAAAGGTTTTTTGGCTCGGGCAGCCATCAAGGCTGAATGATCGTGACCAAAAGGGGGCGTTCTCATCTGGACACTATTTGGAGTCATTCTACCAAGCTACAATAAAATCCCTTCGTAATTATGACCTGTAGACTGTTCTAAAGGTTTTCGGGCTTTGGGCCCCTGAAGCCGTCGCAGTTGCCCAATCGTGTCCAAAAGGGGACGTTCTAATCTATACATTATATGAAGTCAACCTACCAAGTTACAATGAAATCCCTTCATAAATATGACCTGTAGACTGTGCTAAAGGTTTTCGGGCTTCGGGCTCGGGCAGCCATCACGGTTGAATGATCGCAACCAAAGGGGACAATCTCATCTAGAGTGATCCTGCGAAGTCACAATGAAATCCCTTCATAAATATGACCTGTAGACTGTGCTCAAGTTTTTCGGGCTTCGGGCACCTGTAGCCATCACAGTTGACCAATCACGACCAAAAGGGGATGTCATCATCTAGGCATTATATGGAGTCAACCTAACAATGTTACAATGAAATCCTTCTATAAATATAACCTTTTGCCTATGCTAAAGGTTTTTGGGCTCGGGCACCCATCAAGGCTGAATGATCACGGCCAAAATGGAACGTTCTCATCTAGACATTATTTGGAGTCAACCTACCAAGTTACAATGAAATCCCTTCATAAATATGACCTGTAGACAGTGCTAAAGGTGTTCGGGCTTCGGGCACCTTTAGCCATCAAAGTTGCCCAATCATGTCCCAAAGGGGACGTTCTCATCTAGACATTATATGAAGAGACCAGGCTCTAGAACGAATATGATCAATATGGTCGTCCCATGTACAAGTGTTATATAGTATGACTCTTAAGTTTTTATGGTTAGAGATATCTGAGAATCGCCTAAAATAAGAATGGATGGATGGGGCTGCTTTTACGGGATATTAATATGTTTTGTTTGAATCGAACTCCACCAACCATCTTTTAGGCAAATATTCGATTGTAGCCAGATCAAGATTGATTGAAGTCGAGCCTTGTTCAGAGTTCTCTATAATTAGATATAAGAAGGTATTGTCTGCAAAGTGGCGTATACTGCTCAGTAGATCTTTGGTTATGTAGTTAATGTATATAAAGAACAACAACGGCCCGAGAATCGACACCTGTTGAACACCACCATTGATGGTTCTCCATGAAGATGTCTCCTACAAAAATTACAACTCATTGCAATCTATCAGCAAGATACGATTTTAAGAACAGCAGAAGTTCACCCGGAACGCTTATACTCTCCAGCTTGTAAATGAGGCCAGCATGCCATACTTTATTGAAGGCCTTACTGACTTCACAGGGTGTAAGCATTCGAGCCGCCAACTATTGAGATAGAACTGAAGTATTCATTTCACACTTCAGTTTTGCAACACTTGAAGAATATATTTTGTTTGAGTGGATGAGTAGGAATTCCTACTGCATTACTACTACCGATGTATGTCTTCGGGGTCTTTGAACAAGCCTGTACTTCTTGATTATTCAGTCAATATCAGGGAGCGCCTCCAAATAGGTGGTTACCAATAGGATCTCCATTGTCGTACCTTGGCTTTCGTTCACTTTGGTCTACAGGCAACGACTTTCGTTCCAGTGCCGTTTCATTTATTGAAATAAAATGGTTTGGTTTGACAAAACAGTTTAGCATTTGGTCGGTTAGCCATGCTATCAACATTGAGGGTGAAAATTCACAAGAACTGCATAGGTGCACCATTTATCCACACGCAGGAATTGGGACTTTTCTCTGAAAACAAGGATATCACATTAATGTTTTTTTGGAAGAAGTTTATGTACAGTGTATCTTTAAAAGGAATGCGTTAAATTTTCAGGGCAAGTTTTTTATTTTAATTTCTTTGTACTTCATCTGTGTTTTGTGAAATAGCTGGGTCATACATCCTATTTTCGAATTCCTGGTTTTCAACTTTCCATTGTCCATTGTTAGAAGTGATAAATTTGGATTAAAGTAAATATTACTCATTGGTACTATTTGTGACATGTGCCTTGGAAATAAACAAAATTCGGTCACGCACAACCATAAATGAAAGTGCCAATGATGCTGTAGCTCAACTTGTTTCAGACATGTACATGTATAATATGTGACACAGCAATGACAAACATATAGGTAATGACCTGATAGCAAAGGTACATGCAAAGTATTGTAACGGTCTGTACATAGATGCTGACCATAGCCTGTAACAAATATATAGGTAAAGTATTGTAAAGGTGGGGACAGTTAGATGCTAAACTAGAAAAGAAATCTTTGAGTCCCAGAGTGGGTCTGACTGAACCCTAAAATATTTGTTCTCATAGCACAGTGATAACCAAGGCACCCACGTACACTCGTTCCTGTCACAAAGTGATAACAAAGGTACCCCAAGAAGTTTCGTGAAGATCGGTTCATAAATACAGACTCTAGCCCGAGCCGTATTGACATGTGCACTTACTGTGTATAAGTAGCACTGAATAAATCAAAGTTCATCTAATTTGCATAATTTATGCACGAGAAAAAAACGTATTAAATGTGATGTATTCCATGTTACATTCATACAAAAATTTATTCAAATCAGAGCTTTCATACAGAAGTTCTGTACAAAAAACGGATTGCACTAATTTTGGTACAAAATGGCTTCTGGCGGCCATCTTGAATTTTGGACTGCACCCCAAAACACTCGTTCTCATCCCACGGTAATAACAAAGGTTTTCAAGAAGTTTCGTAACGATCGGTTTATAAATACAGCCTCTAGCACGAGCCATATTGGCATTTGTAGTAACAGTGCTGAAAGTAACATTAAATAGATCAAAGTTAGTCTAATTGACATAATTCATACACGAGAAAAAAACCTGTATTATATGTGATGTATCCCATGGTACTAAACATTTACACAAAAAAATATTCAAATTAGCGCTTTCAAATGGAAGTTCTGTGCAAAAATCTGATTGCACTTAATTTTGTACAAAATGGCTGCCAGCGGCCATCTTGAATTTCGGACCGGACCTCAAAACACTCGTTCTGGTCCCACGGTGATAACAAAGGTACCCGAGAAGTTTCGTAAAGATCGGTTCATAAATATGGCCTCTAGCCCGAGCCGTATTGGCATTTACACTTACAGTGTTGAAAGTAACACTAAATAAATCAAAGTTAGTCTAATTTGCATAATTTACGCACGAGAAAAAAAAAGTAATATATGTGATGTATACCATGGTGCTAAACATTCATACAAAATATTATTCAAATCAGAGCTTTCATGTGGAAGTTCTGTACAAAAATCTGATTGCACCAAATTTTGTAAATCAGTATACTTTTCACTTATACCACACTAATTTCCCATATACAACCCCTATGAACTAAGTTGCTGCTTACCAATATTTCTTTCCTTGATGAGCAAAATAATACATGTAACAACCATATTTGGGATCTTTAGAATAAAGGTCTTCTCTTTCTTTAGCAGTTTTTGCATCTATCAAATCACCCTCGTATTCAACGATGAAGTCTCCTTTATAAAAGTCCTTCTCAGCAATTACACCACGACCTTTACCTTCTATATACACAACCTGCAAATGATGTTTAGTGTCATTTAATAAATACATTTTTTTTATCTAAATTACTTTTTTTTTGTTTAACTAATATGTTATTTGATACATTAAATGAATTGTTGTAATACTATTTTGAAAGAAGCGTTAAACTGATGCTTTTCTGATCTGACCAAACTGGTCAGCTTCAGCTGCAAGTGAATGTCGCACATCTTTAACAAGCAATGGAGTCAATTAATTAGAAAGATTATGAATACTACTCAATGTAGTCATTCTTTCTAACATCACTGTTAGTTTTGTGGGGTTTTTTTTGTTTGTTTGTTTGTTTGTTTTTTTTTGACAGACGTACCAGTCATTAATTTCTGTTACAAGTCAGTACATTATTACCTAACATCCAATGTGCAATTGGGGTTTAACAGGAATTGCCTCCAATCATACAAACCATTTCAAATTAATATCGCTGTGAGACCATTGGATCGGTCATAATTGAAGATCCATCCTCTTAAAATACAAGTCCTGGCCTTACTGGAGAATATTTGTAAACATTTCTGTATTTTAAGGGTGTCTTCTAATTAATTCTGAGACATTGGTGTGTGTGTGGGGGGTGGGGGGGGGTCTTGTGGGAGTAGAGTAGAGTAGTTAATCATGAGCTGATGGTTACATTTACTCCTGGAATGGAAAACTACATCACATCTATGTGAAGGATCCGGTAAGCCAAAAAGTCTGATTAAATTCACCTCCAATTTCATATTGGATACTTCAGAGGTGATGTTATTAGTGATTATGCTATTTGCACGTAAAATAAAACGAGTTTTGCTTCACCCTGTCAAGAGTTGAAATTATCTAAATGCAAAGGTTTTTTGAGGTCTTCAAATGTCTTCAAATGCCAAGTGTGTACTTGGCCTTCAGTCTATGGACCCTAAATCTAGTTGCTTAATGTCTATACCCATAAATATGGTTTAGTGAAAGTCTATCCAGGCAGTGTTATGACATTTAAATGGTTTATTTGATTTTCAAATTCTTCTTTTCATCTTGAAACTGACAGTACGAACCCATTTTTATGTACCATACAATGTGTTCTGGTAGTGCACATGGCGATAACAGACGTTGTGGGAAAAATAAACTCAGAACGTACCGCTTATTTAAAGCAGAATATAGAATAGAGCCTTATTTGGTGCATTCTTGGGGCATAGAAGCAAGAACATGTTTTACACGGTTACGAATAAGTAGCCACACTCTCGTGATTGAACAGAGTCACCATGTACAATCCCCGGTCCCGGTTGTAGAACGGCTGTGTAAAGTATGTAACCTTGGAGAAATCGAGGATGAGATGCACTTTGTGATGGACTGTCCAGCCTGTTCATCCCTGATAAATGAACTGTTTGTTCTTTTGTTGCACAATAATGGAGAGTTCAATGGGATGAATAGGGAAAGTCAGTTCACTAGTATTAGGCAAAACAATCCAATAACTACGGGGACATCAGTCTGTACCATGATCTACAGGTTTTTCAAATTAAGGAAGTCAGTTATGACTTCTGTACCGCCTAACGCCATATGGTAGATTATGTGTTCAAGAAAATTCTTTCCCCTCAATGAACATTTAAACTCTTGATTATATTGATAATTGTTTGTAGTTAAGATGCTCTGATGGCTGATGCCAATGTTATATTATTATGTAGCAACATGCTTTTTTAAGGGCGTACACTTGCAAATAAACTATCTATCTATCTATTCATATAACATAAAATGTCCTCTGACTAATAGTGATTTTAATATTAGGACTACTAATGCGTGGCCATGTGAACGTTGTTAGCTGTGCTCATCGCTATTTTTATTTCAGAAGTGATAAACATAAAAACAGAGTAGTGAGCCCAAAATGTTCACCTCGATTAAGGTGCCCCAACAGAATAAGGGTATTAAGGTTTGGGGGAATTAGAAATACAGAGGCAAGAAAAAGTATTACCTTGAATTGACCAATGGAAGAAGAGGATGTTAATTATGGGATTAATGTTTTTCCCATTACCCTCAGTGTTAAAAGATGAGGCCCAATGAATCCTTGTATAATAGGTTAATTTGAAGGAGGAAAACACGATTACAATTATGTTGCATACCAAATATGAAGGTATTTAAGGCAGTCATTTGGAAGAAGTAAACTTTTGAAGGTTTTCCCATTCCCCACAGTGAATCAGAGGCCAATAAATCCCTTAAATATCCCCAACAGGTTTATTTGGACAAATGTGGAAATCATCCTTGCAATAATGTAATGTATCAAATATGAAGGGTTTGGGAGCAGCGGTTTATTAGAAGTTTTTTAAGGTTTTCTCATCACTCTCAGTATTAAAATCTGAGACCCTGTTTAACCCATAAATATGCCCCAAAAGGGTTAATTTAAACAAATCATTCCTACAATGATGTTATATATTGAATATGAGCGCATTTAGGACAATGGTTTGGGAGAAAAATCCTTATTTTTTTTCCCCCTTTCCAAACAGTGCTATAATATGCTGACTCAGGATTTTTTTTAAAGTCTGCAACAGTTCATTACAACAAAACTAATACCAATTTTTTTTTACTATTTCTTCCGATTAGCAGAAGAAATGTTCACACCAAATCAAAATGTTCGGTGCCATGTTGTTTGGGAGATAAAGGCGTTTCAAATCTTTTCTATTTTTTGACTCCTTTGCTTTCTACGGGGTTGTGGAAAAATTGTTTTTGTACTATTCAAGAATTTTACAACCTAATAATATCTTATATCAAATTTAGTTCAAATGGACCTCTCAATTTGGAAAATACAAATTTCGGGCGAGGCTCAAAACTGGGATCCTTCACAGCAAGGCCGAGTATCGACCGAAACAATTTTTTGAACAAATTTTACTATTGAGCATCAAAGGAAGTTCATATTCCAAATATCAAAGCATTCTGACTGGTGGTTCACGAGGAAAAGATTTTTAAAGAAATATAAGTTTTGGGGCATTACCCCTTACCCAAATAGGGGTACCAAGTTCATTTTAACAAACTAGAAAGAAAATACCATTAACATAGTGTATGCCAAATTTGTTTTTGATTAGCCCTCTGGTTTTGAAGGTGAAAACTGATTTCAAAAGTTAAAGGATGACGCACGACTGATGACAGACGACGGACGACGGACGCCAATTGACGGCAAAAACACACCTTGACTTTTAGTTAGATGAGCTAACAAAGCAATATTGTGGGAGATAAAGGCGTTTCAAATCTGGTGTACCCCAGGGATCTATACTTGGACCTTTACTATTTTTGATATACATAAATGATATAACCAATAACTTACTCAGCAGTATTCGTCTCTTTGCAGATGACACGTCCTTGTATCTAATTATTGAAAACCCAGAGCAAGCCGCGGTAATAATTAATAACGATTTGGCTACAATCGAGCATTGGGCAAAAACATGGTTGGTTGAGTTCAATCCGAACAAAACTGAAAGTATGTGTATATCACGTAAAAGAAATCCTAACTCTCACCCACCCTTATATTTAGGCGACTCTCAGATAACAGAAGTTTCTGACCACAAACATTTGGGTCTCATACTAAATAGTGCATGTACATGGAACAATCACATCGACCATATTTGCTCCAAAGCCTGGTCTCGTTTAGACATGCTGAGGAAGCATAAATTTGACCTCGATCGCAGTGTCCTGGAAAAAATATATTTTGCCTTCATTAGGCCTCTTCTCGAATACGCCGACACTGTCTGGGATAATTGTTCTGTGACCAATGTCGCTGAACTCGAAAGAATACAAATTGCAGCAGCAAGAATCATCACCGGAGCAACCATTAGTGCCAGTAAGTCTTTGTTATATTCGGAAACACGGTGGGAATCCTTGCAAGATAGACGCCACAAACACAAACTAATTCAGTTCTTCAAAATGTATCATCACATGTCACCCCCATACATCTCCAACAAAGTTCCACCGCTTGTCTCCTCGGCAAATTCATCACGTACATGCAATCTCGGATCTAGTCAAAACCACCGCGTTCCTTTTTGTCGTACGCAATTGTATCAGTCTTCATTTGTACCCAGTGTTACTGACCAGTGGAACAAGTTGCCGTTACCTGTTCGCGAGAACTCATCATTGATTAATTTCAAAACATTTCTCAGTAATGGTAACCTAAGACCACCTAGGTTCTATAGTAACGCGAAATCTCGTAGGGCTCAAATATACCATTGTCGGCTGCGGTTGGGTTGTAGTAATCTTAATTCACACCTTTTTGACAATCATTTATCACCCAGTCCCTTCTGTCAGTGTGGTGAACGCGAAACAACTGATCACTTTTTCTTTCATTGTCCCTTGTTTTTAAACGCTCGTAATTATACGATTCATTTACTCCCATATGTAGTAGATACATCCATACTTCTATTTGGTTCTGAATTTTTAAATTACGAGGACAACCACCTTATTTCCGAAGTTGTACATGACTTCATTTTATCAAGCAAACGATTTCAATAAGTTGAAACTTAATACTACGCCCCCACCCCCACTCCTCTTGTAAAAGTTAACATTGAAATAGCGATTGTGCATTGTATCAAACAGACTTTGATTACCTGTAACAATAGAACTCATTGACCAATGCCTGTCGTGGAATACCCCTTCACGCCTTCAAACTTGTAACACCCCCTAGGTTTATTTACGACTGATTCGCAATTAAATGAACAAAAGTTGTCCACCTACGATTCTCATGAGTGCTAATTTTAAACAACTTATATTCAACATGTGCTTCGCCTGTTTGAGCTCTGACTTATTCTCAAGTTATTGTTTGATAATCATATTATTACCAACTGTGAGTATGTGCAATGTGTGTATGTGCACCGTGGGGGTGTCTGTCGTGGGCTTGCTCCGGTTTCTAGGGTGAGATCTTGATTTGTCTTTGACTCGTCGTGAGCTGTCCTTGAAGACCCGAGCGTGATCTCGATAATGCCCATGGTGATATTTTCTAAGTGTCATGTATTCAGGCTGGTTTCATCTTACTAGTTTATCTTTTCTTCTCCTTTCTATTTATTAGTACCCGTGTTTTTTCTTCTTTCTTTCTTTTGCTTTTACCTTGAAGTTTAAACAACCCCGCATGTTGTTGACTGGCGGCCGATGCGACTTCGTATGCTCGGTATCTACTTATGTGACGCCTAAACGAACCGTCTCTCCATCTCCAGGCGTAGCAACTAGCTTGTAATACAATGCCCAACCGAGTGAGAGTCTCGGCCGTCATGTGACGACGTGTGGGATCTTCCGCTGATTTATACCACCTGCAGGTGTAAGTTATACATTGCCAGGGAGACGACTTATATAAGCTCTAGCTTTCTGTCGAATCCCTCTCCCAAATAATCTGCTTTCCTTGTTCTGTGTATACCACTGTATTTAGTGTTGTTCATACTTGTTTTTTAACTTTATAGTTATTGTAAAATGTATACACATGTCAAATACTTAATAAATACTGTTTAAACTAAAGCAATATTGTAATTTCGTATGTGCATATCCCCAAATTCCGACAACATTTTCATCATTAGTGACAATGCAGAATTATAAATGAGTGCAACGTATACCTTTAAACCATCTGCACAGTGAGACAAAATGTTATGATGTAGCTCCTTAATTTTGTCTTTTTCAACATCAGATGTGCATTTTCTCTTGCTTCTCCGCAATGGCATAATATCAGGCTCGAGTTTATTGCACTCTCCCCCTGGAACATAAAACAAAATAAAAACTTATCACTTCAATGTAATAGTCATATCTATTTCAGTGGTTAGCGTTATGGCTTAGTACTGGGGTTAGGGGTTGTGGTTGACTGCAGCTTAACTTATCTGTTTGTTGTGCTTGACGAAAAAGATAATGTTCAATGTTTATGAAAGGATTATGAAATAAGACAAGAATTGTGATAATTGGGAATATGTTAATTTCTATTCTCTGCATGATATGTTTTTAATAAAAAATAATATGAGGCGTACACTGTACTAAAGGGCGGAGGGGTGGGTTAATATGACCTCACAGTTAATGTATGTGGCCCTCACAGTTAACGTATATTAACGAAAGTTACCAAGTTACAGTGAAATTATTCCAAACCGGGTCACCCTATCAAACTACAATGAAATCCTTTCATAAATATGGCCTGTAGACTGTGCTAATGGTTTTCAGGCATCTGTAGCCATGACAGTTGACGGATCACTACAAAGAGGGGACGTCCTCATCTCGAAATTATACTGGGTCACTCTACTAAGTTACAATGAAATCCTTTCACAATTACGACCTGTAGTCTGTACTAAAATTTTTCGGCTTTTGGGCTCGGGAAACCATCATGGTTGAATGATCACAATCAAAGGGAGACGTTGTTATCTGCACATAATCTGGAGTGATCGTACGAAGTTACAATGAAATCCCTTCATAAATATGACCCGTAGACTGTGTTTAAGGTTTTTGGCCTTCCGGCCCCTGTAGCTGTCTCAGTTGAAATCACGATCAAAAGGAGACGTCACCATCTAGGCATTATATGGAGTCAACCTAACAAGTTACAATGAAATTCTTCCATCAGTACGACCTATAGACTGTGCAAAACGTTTTTGGCCTCGGGCAGCCATAAAGGCTGAATGATCATGACCAAAAGGAGTCGTTCTCATCTAGACATTATTTGGAGTCATCCAACCAATCTACAACGAAATCCCTTCATAAATATGACATGTCGACTGTGCTAACTATTTTCGGGCGTCGGGCCCCTGCAACCTTCACAGTTACCCAATTGTGTCCAAAAGGGAACGTTCTCATCTGGACTTTATATGAAGTCAACCTACCAAGTTACAACGAAATCCCTTCATGAATGTGATCTGTATACTGTGCTAAAATTTTCGTGCTTCGGGCTGGGGCAGCAATCATTGTTGAATGATCGCAACCAAAAGGGGACATTCTCATCTGGGCATCATGTGGAGTGATCCTAAAAGTTACAATGAAATCCCTTCATAAATATGACCTGTAGACTTTGCTCAAGGTTTTCGGGCTTCGGGCACCTGTAGCCATCACAGTTGACCAATCACGACCAAAAGGGGATGTCATCATCTAGGCATTATATGGAGTCAACCTAACAGGTTACAATGAAATCCTTCTACAAATATAACCTTTTGCCTTTGCTAAAGGTTTTTGGGCTCTGGCACCCATCAAGGCTGAATGATCACGGCCAAAATGGGACGTTCGCATCTAGACATTATTTGGAGTCATCCTACCAAGTTACAATGAAATCCCTTGATAAATAGGACCTGTAGACTGTGCTAAAGGTTTTCGGGCTTCGGGCACCTTTAGCCGTCACAGTAGCCCAATCATGTCCAAAAGGAGACGTTCTCATCTCGACATTATATGAAGTTAACCTACCAAGTTACAATGAAATCCCTTCGTAAATATATGTAGACTGTGCTAAAGGTTTTCGGGCTTCGGGCTCGGGCAGCCATCATGGCTGAATAATGGCAACCATAGGGGACAATCTCATCTGGGCATCATTTGCAGTGATCCTAAGAAGTTACAATGAAATCCCTTCATAAATATGACCTCTAGACTGTGCTAAAGGTTTTCGGACTTTGGGCCCCTGTAGCCGTCACAGTTGCCCAATCACGCCCCAAAGGTGACTTTCTCATCTAGATATTGTATGAAGTCAACCCACCAAATTACAATGAAATTCCTCAATAAATATGACCTGTAGACTGTGATAAAGGTTTTCGGGTTTTGGGCTCGGGCAGTCGTCACGGTTGGAAAATCATGCCCAAATGGGGAAATTCTCATCTAGACATCATAAAGAGTCATCCTACCAAGTTACAATGAAATCCCTCCACATTAAACATGACATGCAGACTGTGCCAAAAGTTTTTAGGTTTCGGGCTTGGGCAGCCATCACGGTTGATAGATCATGCCCAAAAGGGGACGTTCTCATCTAGGCATTATACAGAGGCATCCTACCAAGTTACAATGAAATCCCTTCATAAATACGACCTGTAGACTGTGCTAATGGTTTTCGGATTTTGGGCTCGGGCAGCCATACCGGTTGCCCGATCGCGACCAAAAGGGGACGTTCTCATCTAGACATGACCCCAAACCTGCATATGAAATTTTGTGACGATCAGACGAGAACTGCGGGGTGTAGCCCGTGCTAAAGGAAAATGTGAACAGACTCACAGACTCACAGACTTCCGCACGCGTGATGGCAATAGCTTATCTTGACTATGTCAAGTTAAGCTAAAAACTGATTGCACTAATTTTGTACAAAATGGCTGCCAGCGGCCATCTTGAATTTCAGCCCGGACCCCAAAACACTCGTTCTCGTCCCACGGTTATAACAAAGGTACCCAAGAAGTTTCGTAAAGATTGGTTCATAAATACGGCCTCTAGCCCGAGCCGATTGAATTGTTGACGGACAGACGGACGACTGGCCATGGCAAAAGCTCAAATTTGACTTACGTTAAAGTTGAGCTAAAAATCGTGTTCGAAGATTTCGGTCATAGTCGGGTCCGTTTTGGGTACTTCCTGATACTCCGTTTCAGTCGAACACATCCTCAAAACACACCCATATTCTATTGTATGCCATTGGGTTCTATAACAAATGCGTATCTCCATAGAAATCTAATAATTATGTAGTATGGAAACGTACATTATTCTAACAACACGAGCTGTGCGCGAGCACTCACATCACCCATCACCATGACAATGACGTCACAACAAGGCTGCTTTCATAGGCTACAATGACTGCTACGCGATGCCCACGGTGCACTTTGATATGACGTCACTTCCAAGATCCACAGGCTAGATCCAGAGGATGAAGGACGGCTGGGCACATTTTCAACAACTTCGGTAGACAGCAGGCGTGTAAGGGTCGGGGGGGGATTATTGTGTGGGTCAGTGAGGCCTATTAATCAGCGTTTTCATAAGGGTATTACATATTTAAATAAAGAACATGCTTCGAAGAAAAAAAAATCTTCCACAACACACTCTTGATATTATGTGGTCGACGTCTGTCCGAAATGTTGTCATTGTTCCCCCTTTTTTTGGGGTGGGGGGGGGGGGTGGGTTAGAGATTTAGTCTCATTTATACAAATCGTGGCATAACGGCTAGACTCAACCTTTTCTGAGATGCCAATGGGCTGTAGTTTACGGTGATATATAAATTATATGGGTATGTAGTCTTAATATTTTTTCAGAGAGATTGAAAAATAGTGGTGACTTTGGACCAATCGACAAGCGTTTTTGACAAGTGACATCTTTCTTCACATGCTGACGTGACACACATGCTGCTTATATGACGAATTCAGCGTTTCTGCGCGCGACTGCCACACCACCACAGGAAAACAAGTAAGTAGCACGAGAACTTTAAAATGGGTACATGATCAGGTTTTCAAAAAATCGGTCTTCTACGATTTACAGATTTTTTTTAGGAGAATGCCTCAAGGAAGTGACCAAATGAGTAAAATGAGTCCTATTACGCTTGGGTAACATTCGGATCATGACACTGCAATAATTCAGCTATAGGAAAATGCTGGTCCCATAAATTAACGTCTCGGGTTACACTCCACCACAACTGATGCCTATACTATTAGGACTCATTAATACCGCGCGCTAAATCGGGTTAAAATCGACGTATCGGTAATGATTTTGGAGCATTACTCCCACCCCAATAAGGGCATCAAGTTCATTTTAACAAATTGGAAAGAAGATATCTGCAGGATGGAGTACGCTAAATTTGTTTCGCTGTGGCCCAATGGTCTTGAAGGAGAAAACTAATTTCCAAAGTTGAAGGAGGAAGACGAGGACTAAAAATGCTGTCGGGTAAGCTGATGAGGACGATGACAACAAAATGATGGTCGCATCTCCTCCTCTGATAGATTTGAAAGCGTGAGTCATGTATGGCCAATATGGAAAATATCACAAAACAACTTGATATTTCTCAGTGCACCAGAGAATGCTGACCACTTGGATTCAGTTAGAAGCAGTATTTTATTGTTTTGTTGTTCAGTCTTTTTCCAACTCGTACATAGATTTGGGCTGCTACTAAATAGTGTAAAGTCACTGCGAAGGATCTTAAGATCAATGATAAATATATATTAATCCACAATTAATATGAATGTACAAAATATATCAGAGTCGAGCTCTTGTGTCTGAGGTTATATCTTGACTAGTCGAATATCAATTGAGATGTACCTGAGAAACAAGAGCGAGGCTCAGTTAACTCTACTTTGTGCATGAACATATTGGTTCACAATTGTTGTTGGTTTTTTTGTTATTGTTTGTTTTGGGGGGTGGGGGTTGGTTTTTTATTATTATTCTTTGCACAGTCTCAGTAAAACGCTTACTGTTCTGTGCACTAAACTGTATTCTGAATACGAACCACAATGTAAACAAACGCGCTTAGAAAACTTCAAGCAAGCTACACATACTCAGCTGCCTTGAATTTTCCTGTACACTTCTGTTCTTCTTTTCTCTAATGCTTTTCTAAAGCGATCTTTACTTTATTAATTTGCTAATACCTTATTCTTTTCAGTACACGCGGAAACAAATTTTATGTCCAATTGCTCAAGTGTGCCGTCTCTTATACAGGCAGTTAACAAAAGACGCTAGAAAAGCCATTCGGGGGTGGGGGGGAGGTAAGATATCTCAGCCAACAAGACTGAGTGGAATTACGCCTGAATCAGCCTCCGTCCAAAACACGACTCCACAATTTCACCCCAACTGACCTTCACAATTCCACCCAACCCGGCCTCCACAATGTAATTTTTACGCCAAGCAACATCGACTGATATATTATTTTGCGATTAATGTTCCATTGCACCATTTTTGGACGATTAGAAACACTTTGGTTTGGGTTTATTCGAGACAGTGGAATTTTGGCTTTTGCCACACAACTGGTCAAAGGAGTTAAAATGCTGAATACAGGTTCAGCTGGGCACACATGTTTGCGGTTACGGCGACGAATTTTTCCGGATCCGTTCATTGAATGCGTTTGTCTTCTGAAACAACCCACACATGTTCCCGGTTTCGTCCCGTTGGGGTCGTATGGAAGTTGTCCAATAGGCGCGCGTTTCAGTAATGTTCAGCATGGATATCGAGGGAGATGAAAGGGAATATCAATAAAGCGTTTATCCAAGTTTTTGAGAATAATATTTTCTATTCATTGACAAAACATGATTAAATATGAATAAAGAAAAGAAAAACACACTGAGCTGGAGAACAGCTAAAATTTATTTATTCGTTGGTCTTTAGGGTCACTTTCAGTACCAATCGCTATATCATGTACAACGATAGAAAAAGTGGCAGCATACATATAGATTGCGAAGAATTATTCTTATTTTTATATATTAGTGGAAAAATTCACTAGTTATCACTCATTGTACTTTTAGTAATTTTTTAAACTTGTATCGAAAGTCCATAATAAAATTTTATATAATTTTTCGGTTTGGTACGTACAAAGGACGTTCCAAAAACAAAACTTATATTACGGAATTTGGGTAGAAGTTTGGATAAAATGGACAGCGACGCCGACAGTATAAAGTTGCTAATTTTGTTAGAACAATTACTATCTCCCACAGTCAATGTGACCATAGGAGACGCGCGGGTTATGTCAGAATACGTCCTGTTAGGGTACCCACATAATTGGTGAAAAAAGTGTAGGGGCATGCCACCTGTCTCCTCCCGTCCAGGCTCCACCGCTCCCGATTCCAAATATATGTCGCACTGTCTTTCGTAATCTCCGGTTGTGAGACAAACGATTTCGTCCAACCATTTCGTGTTACACGAAACAGACGTCGAACTTTCGTCCCATCGAATTCAGTTCCAATTAGAGCCGACCTTAATTTATGATACGTGTTCAGTTTGAAAGAAACATTGCACTTTTGTGACCTCAAATTCAATTATCTGCCCCCCCCCCCCCTTAAACCCGGGATTGCATGCCACGGGTGTATTCTTTTAAAACATGGGTGAAGGGGCTAGGATGGGGCTATCAAAAATACATTATGTTTCCACCTAATCACAGTTTATCATGCCCAGACATAATTTCTTCTTTTGTGTGAATATGGAGATGGGTGGAGGGGGGGGGGGGGGTCATCCATGTTTTGCAATCGATGATTCTTTGCCGAGGGTTCGACTCCCGGCCGGGGACAAAAAGCTAACATTGGCATTCCACCGAAACATGATTGAGTCCTTTAAAATCTGCACACAGGCCTGTACTTCAGCTAAACTACTAGACTTCAACCATCGTTATTGCCATGCGGTGTTGCCGAGGGTTCGACTCCCGGCCGGGGACGAGAAGCAAACATTGGCATTCCACCAAAACATTATTGTGTCCTTTAAAATATTTATACAGGGCTGAGTCAGTCTTCGTCTGATGCCACCCATTGCACTTTTCGTTGTACTGTAGCCTGGGGGTTTCGCACTTTCATGAAGCTACCGTGCGAAAGATCGAGCCAAGTGATCATGAGAAACTTTAGCTAAAATACTGGACTCCAGACATCATTACTGGTGGTGTGCAACGGCCCAGTGGTTTAGATGTTGGACTCACGACTGACAGGCGGTGTTGATGAGGGTTCGACTCCTAGCCGGGGACGAGAAGCCAACATTGACATTCACCGAAATATGATCGTGTCCTTTAAAATATACAAACAAACAGACAAACAGAATCTATTCCTTCCATAGTATAGATACCAAGTTGTTATTCATTTAATTGCGTTAACCTTCATATCATCCGATGCGACCTTTTTCGTGGATCCCAACCCGGAAAGGCACAGCGGCTTGCAGCAACAAGAAACTCATCCATAGTTACCATGGTTAGAGATGGATATGAGTAGCGCCTGGTGCAAACAGTAACAACAAATAAATCTACACAAATGTTCATTTTAATTAGTCTATCATTTGAAAACAAAAGAATATTTTGAAGCACAATAAACTATAACCACGTTATTTTTATATATAGACGTCAACCATACCTGCACAGACACTTACACATCCAACACGCCTGAGTGAGAGTGATTACAAACTACGACACTCTCCTTGAAACAAGCACACACCTACACACACACTCACACACCCTCAAACACACACACATACACACACACACACACACACACACACACACACACACACACACACAAACACACACACACACACACACACACACACACACACACACACACACACACTCACACACACACACACACACACACACACACACACACACACACACACACACACACACACACAAATTTACTTCCATAATTCCGCTGGGGTCTTGCGCAACAAATATTTCAATTTGTTTTACGAATTTTTTTTGGCTGGTCCAAGGGAAGCTTCACACCAAAACTAATTCACAGTGCCAATTAGTTTTGGAGTTCTGAGCATTTTATTTTTTATTTTTTCTGTTTTTTGCGCATGCAGTTACTATGGGGGACGGTAAAAACTGTTTGCGCACAAGTTAAGTCCTTACAATCCAATAAACACTCATCTCAAATTTGGTTCAAATCGGTCTCTCGGTTTGGAAAATATATATATATATTTGAGCGGGGCAAAAATTCTTGCCTCCCCATGAGGTCGGCAATTATAACCCCCTCCAACTGCTCTTGAACAAAACTGAGTCCACACCTCCAAACTGCATATCAAATATTAAGTTCTGCTGGTTCATGAGGAGAATATTTTTATTTAAGATTTGGGTACACCTTTAAGGTGTGGCACTACCCTCGAGGTCCGACAACTTGGTTTAAACAAATTCGAAATGCTATATCTTAACAAACAGTCATCTCAAATGTCGCTTAAATTGGATTGGCAGTTTTGGAGGAGAAGTTGTAAGCACCATGTTCGTGGAGTTACGTCCCTTATTCTAAATACCACAATACTCTGAAGGTACGATAATCAGAAGTTCCAATACTCCAAAGGTTCAATACTCAGAAGGTCCAATAATCCGAAGGTCCAATACTCTGAAATAATACTTCGAAGGTTCAATACTCCGAAGATCCGATACTTCGAAGGTCCGTTATTCCGAAAGTGTCCTTAGGTAACAACCTTTTTATTTACCACATGCTGTTTTAGTTAAAAGATTTTTACGGCAACGGAGAAACGCCAGATGCAGTTTGGTTAAAAACGGTCACTAACGAGATAACAACCCAGCTGTAAGAACGCGTAATTACGAGATAACTAGCGCGTAATGACCAGATATTGACACGTAATAACGAGATAATTGAGGCGTAACAACAAGATACTAACGCATAATAACGGGATTCTTAATTACAAGAGGAGTATCGCGAAATTACGTTATAGATACTACCACCACACACATGCTCACACTGAGTTCTTCTCATTTTTCTTATGAAACGGCTCCGGTTCAGGCCCAAGTCAGCCCTCCGAACGCAACCCATTTACTAACCTCTTGTTGCCTCCAGACATTATGGACTTTCTTGAACTATCTGCGACCCTTGACCAATCAAAACGAGTCTTTTCAGTTTTAAGTGTCCTCGGTGTCCACCGCTTACATGCACCCCCAAAACGTCATTCGGCTTGTGTGTGCTCCACTTTTTCCCAATTCCCTCAAATTCTCGGGGTCGCGTCTTAAGAACTTCGGAGTATTGGACCTTCAGAGTATTGGGTCTTCTTAGTATGGGATCTTCGGAGTATGAGGCCTTTGGAGTATTGGGCCTTCAGAGTATCGGACATCCAGAGTATTGGACCTTTGGAGTATTGGGTCTTCAGAATAAAGGGACGACGCCGTTCACGGGTGATGGCGGCAGTAGATGGATGATGACCCACGATGAAAGACAATGGACAATGGACAAAGGGTGATCACAAAAGCTCATCCTGGCTTACAGTCAGGTGAGCTAAAACTATATGAACTGGTGGTTTACAGGGACGTTAAGGAGATCTCAATTGCATTAATTTTGCACAAAATGAGAAAAAATGAAAGTGTCAATGACACTATAGCTCAACTTGTTTAAGACATGTACATGTATAGTATGTGACACAGCAATGACAAACATCCAGGTAATGACCTGATAACAAAGGTACATGCAAAGTATTGTAACAGTTTGTACATAAATGCTGGCCGTAGCCTGTAAAAATATATAGGTAAAGTATTGTAAAGGTGGGGGACAGTTAAATGCTAAACTAGAAAAGAAATCTTTGAGTCCCAGAGTAGGTCTGACTGAACCCAAAAATATTTGTTCTAATAGCACAGTGATAACGAAGGCACCCAAATACACTCGTTCCTGTCACAAGGTGATAACAAAGATACCCCAAGAAGATCGGGTCATAAATACAGCCTCCAGCCCTAGCCGTATTGATATGTGCACTTACAGTGTATAAGTAGTACTGAATAAATCAAAATTCATCTAATTTGCATACTTTCTGCACGAGAAAACCCGTATTATATGTGATTTATTCCATGTTACTAAACATTCATACAAAAATTTATTCAAATCAGAGCTTCCGTACAGAAGTTTTGTACAAAAAACTGATTGCACTAATTTTGGTACAAAATGGCTGCTGCCAGCCATCTTGAATTTTGGACTGCACCCAAAAACACTCGTTCTCGTCCCACGGTGATAGCAAAGGTACCCAAGAAGTTTCGTGAAGATCGGTTCATAAATACAATCTGTAGCCTTAGCTGTATAGAAGTCGTGTACAAAACCTGATTGGACCTAATTTCGGTACAAAATGGCCTCTGGCAGCCATCTCGAATTTTGGACCGACCAAGGTAATATAACAAAGGTACCCAAGAAGTTTCGTGAAGATTGGTTCATAAGTACAGACTCTAGTCCGAGCCGTATTGACATGTGCACTTACTGTGTATAAGTAGCACTGAATAAATCAAAGTTCTTCTAATTTGCAAAATTTTTGCACGAGAAAAAACCCGTATTATATGTGATGTATTTCATGTTACTAAACATTCATACAAAAATTTATTCAAATCAGAACTTTCATACAGTAGTTCTGTACAAAAAACTGATTGCACTAACTAAAGTACAAAATGGCTGCCGGTGGCCATCTTGAATTTCGGACCGCACGCAAAACCACTCCTTCTTGTTCCACGGTGATAATAAAGGTATCCGAACAGTTTCGTAAAGATCGGTTCATAAATACAGCATTTAGCCAGAGCCGTATTGGCATTTGCACTTACAGTGCTGAAAGTAACACTAAATAAATCAAAGTTAGCTTAATTTGCATAATTTACGCACGAGAAAAAAACATGTATTATATGTGATGCAATTCATGGTACCAAACATTCATACAACAGATTATTCAAATCAGAGCTTTCATATGGAAGCTCTGCGCAAAAATCTGATTGCCCCCAATTTTGTACAAAATGGCTGCCAGCGGCCATCTTGAATTTCGTACTGGACCCAAAAACAATCGTTCTTGTTCCACAGTGATAACAAAGGTACCCAACAAGTTTCATAAAGATCGGTTCATAAATACGGCCTCTAGTCCGAGCCGCGTTGACGGCGCGACGGACGGACAGACGGACGACGGACCATGACAATACATCAGATTTGGCTTCGCCAAAGTTGTGCTAATTATGTACAATTGATGTTCTTAAGATTTTTCAAAATCGGAATGAGTATACCTCCCCAAAATTTTGCATTCCAAGTCAGTCAGGATTTGATCAAGTGGTTCTGAAGAAGAAGGGTGTGTTTGAGTTTATTGTGTTTTACCAACAGTGTTAAAATGGCCATTCTCGTACACTACCATATTTATTTATTTATTTATTTATTTATTTATTGGTGTTTAAGGTCACATATTTCTGCACAATGGCTAATCATGACCGTGACAGTTTTACGGGTGGAGGAAGCCGGAGTACCCGGAGAGAACCACCGAGCAACGGCGAGCAACTGTCAACTCCCCAACATACCAACTCCACACAAGCAGGGTTAGCATTGGTTGAAGACAGGTGCACCATCGACGTGCAGTACGCCTTAGTACACAGCGTCACCGTGCCCCCACGTGGGCAATGGGGGTGAAGTGTCTTGCCCAAGGACACAACGCGGTTGCCGCAGGTGGGATTCGAACCGAGGACCTCTCGGCTTGCAGCCTGCACCTCTACCAACTGAGCCACCGCGCCCCCCGCACACTACCATATAACACAACCGGTAGCAATTGTCTGAAAACTAAATTACACCCGTCTTAAGCAAGTTTCATACTAAAAAGCAATTCTCTTATCCAAGTAGGTTGACAAATATGCTCGTTTGAAAATATTTCTATTTTTACCTCCCAGGGTACCCATGGTGATGCCGAATTTTTATTTCACATAAATTAAGTACATATAACCCAATGGTACCTGTAACAACATATCAACTTTGGACCCAATTGACTTGCCAGTTCTGAGAATAGGAGTTTGGAACATTTCCAAAATTGGGATTCTCCCCTGGCCAGGAAACTTGAATATCTTCACAGTGGAAGGAAATCGTTTTTACAGGTGGTTCATGAAGGACGATTTTGAAGAATGTCGGCTTTTTGCACATCACATCTATACAAGGGGTAGAAATCACCTTTTTAAGCCTACATTCTTCAAAATCGTTCTTCATGAACAAATGGAAAAGGATGTGTTGCACTTTAGTTCAAATTTGGCCGAATCGTTTTGAAGATAGGCAGCAGAGGTTTATGAAAGCCAGAGGCTTAAGTGAGCATTAACGTTTCGAATTAATACCCAAGGAGCCTTTCAATGAAAACTGATTTTCTAACGATAAAAGTGGTTCCACTGGAACCACCTGGGGCAAAATCAAAATTCCGAAACCTTCATGCGCATCTAGAGATGTTACCTGAACACATTAGCATAGTTTAAGCGTTTCGAATTAAATACCCTAGGAGCCTTTCGATGAAAACTGATTTTGTAACGATAAAAGTAGGTTAGGGTTAGTTAGGGTTAGACTGGAACCACCGCGGGGAAAATCAAAATTCCGAAACCTTCATGCACATCTAGAGATGTTACCTGAACACATTAGCATAGTTTAAGCGTTTCGAATTAAATACCCTGGGAGCCTTTCGATGAAAACTGATTTTGTAACGATAAAAGTGGTTCCTCTGGAACCACCGGGGGCAAAATCAAAATTCCGAAACCTTCATGCACATCTGCAGATGTTACCTGAACTCATTAGCATAGTTTAAACGTTTCAAATTGAATACCCTAGGAGCCTTTCAGGACGGACGGACGGACGGAGATCACGACAATATCCCCGCATTTTTGTAAATGCGGGGATAATAAAAATTTCAGTACCGTGTAGTTTCGGAGATATGGACGTTTTAGATTTTTTGCTCTATTATAAGCTTCTGCGGTTCCCATGGGGTGGCAGAAAAATCAGGTACCCATGACCCAATAGGCCCTCGTTTCAAATTCGGTCAGAAAAATAAAAAAATTGGTATAATTCGGGCTCCGAAAGTGAGCCCAAATATGAACCTAGGAACTTGGCTTTACCAAACTTCAATCTCTACCCCCTCGCCCTCCACCCCTCCAAAAAAAAACCCCGATGTTGTTAACCAAATACCAAAAGATTCCATGCATTAGCAGATTAACAATAACAGATTTTCAAGGAACATTCCTCATAGTGAACTAAGTTATAATTTGGGCTCCCACAGGACGCCTATATATGAACTCATGCACTTGGCTTCAGCAAACGTGTATCTCATCTCCTAAGGATGCTACATGCTAAATTTCTAAAAATTCTGATTGGTGGATCTGAAGAAGAAGATTTGTAAATCAAAATTATATTTATCATATTATACTAATTTAAACATTCCCCCACCCCTCCCCTACCCCCATAAAGTGACCAAATATGGACCGAGGGATTTGATTTCAACAAACCTGTTCCAAAGATGTTATATGTGAAATATTGAAGTTTTTCAAGAAGATTCTTTAATGTTTTTCCCATTACCTACAGTGTTAGAAAATGATGACTCGGTACTTTGAAAAGTGCCCGAGACAATGATAAAACCTATGGCCATTTATTTAACAAATCCTTTCTGCTGGTCCTAATTTGGGAACTTAATATGTTCAACCTCGCCGCTTTGCGGTTCCAACATAAGTTCTTAACCACTAACAGCACACCATGTTACCGTCAGAATAACTCATCATGTTCCAAAGTAAGTAAAATTGTGTCCTCTGATTGGAAGAGAGCTCGCATAGTTTTTTTTTCTTTGTTGGTGGCTCCAGTGGGATATGTTACTGTCTGATGTAAGTAAGTAAGTAAGTATTTATTTATTTACGTGACATGTGCATACAAAATTTTAAATCAGAATCAGTTCATTACAGATCGCACCTGCCAATTTGGCCAATATGTCACGGGTTAGTCATGATTACAGCCCGATAGCGCATACTCTCTCTCTCTCTCTCTCTCTCTCTCTCTCTCTCTCTCTCTCTCTCTCTCTCTCTCTCTCTCTCTCTCTCTCTCTCTCTCTCTCTCGCCCACCCACCCACTCACCCAACACCCACCCACGCCCCACCCACCCACCCATACACACCCACACATACACACAACCTCTCTATCTCTCACACACACGCATGCACACATGAGACCTGCAGAGAACTGAAAGTCCTATAAACAGAACACTCCGATAGCTGCTACTCTGAATTTGATCAAATGGGCTGCATACACCAATTGCCCATGCGCTGAAAATGTAACTGGGTCGCGACTTCCCCGACACGGTGCTTTGCATGAAAAATTATTCGGCGCATTATGTATGAACGTCAATGTTGACGATTGTTCGGCGTGCTGTATTGTTTATTTCACCACCGATGTGGCATCGGAGTGGGGTAGACTGTGGGTCAGGATTCTTTGGAACATATGCGTTATCGTGGTTGATTGGTGGTAACAAACAATTTAGTGTTTTTAGACTTTTATCTCTACATCGGTATGTTCATGTTTGACGAGGAAATGAATCTTACGATATTATTTGTTCTAAATTACGGCACTAAAATGAAGAAGTCGGATTGGAATTGTCACATCGTTTAAGGGTTTAGATGCATGTCATTTTAGCACAATAAACTGTACTTTTCAGAATTTTGTTTTGTTCTAGATTGGAACATATACGTTTTTGTGGTTGTCTGACGGTAACTTGGTGATGTTGGAGGTTTGGAACTTATGTACAACCTCACCGCGAAGCATGACTTCATATTTATGTTGTGTCACGATAAGAATTTGGGTTCGACGATTTACTCCACAGAACCCCAAAGAACTCTATAGATACCCCAAAGAGCATCACAGATACCCCATAGATACCCCATAGAACATCATGGAACCATACACAAACATTATCGCACCTTTCAAGTGCCAGTTGACGAGAGTTACTTTTCATTTGGTCGAGTCGATGGAATAGGACGGCAAAGTGAAACGGAACGTGTACAAATAACGAAAAACAGGTTTACATTATTATATTTATCTACAACTAAATTACCAAATATTTTCGATTTTATCTTAACAACATGAAGACATGACCATTCGGCGGTGTTCACGATGTACCTGCATGAGTGTGTGTGTGGACGGAGAGGCGGGGGAGAACGTTCAGACTATATGGGGACCACTTCAGTCCAGTAATCTTTATGTTAATGTGAAGGTGGTATTCCCTCCCATACCATCCCCTGCCTCAGGCCTAAAGATATTCTTCTGACATGTCCCCAGTCTATTGAAATTAGGCCCGACCTCTTATTTAAAATTCGGGCTTTGCCACCGAACCATGGTTTCCTCGGTGAACGTGTGGAATATTCCAACCTGCCGTAGATGATTGGTCTTAGTTGTATGATGATTTAGTTTTTAAACAATATTTTTATTTGAAGAAATCACGACCTAAAGATTACTGGACTAAAGTGTCCCTGTAGTCTCAACATTCACTACCCCCCCCCCCCCCCCACCCCCACCCCCACTTCCACTCACGCAGGTATATCGTGAACTCTGTCCTCTGTCGAATGAGCATGTCTTGATGTTTCTAGAATAAAACTGAAAATATTTGGTTATTTAGTTGCGGATATATATTTATAAACTTGTTTTATGGGGTATCTATGGGGAAATTCGCCGAACAGAAGAATTTATTATTTAAAATTTTGATTGCTGAGTCTTACTGATGTTGTTTATTTTGTCGACAACTCTTAATTTCCATTCAGTACTAGTGTTCCATAACTTTTTGTCCAAACCAATTTTAAATGCTTCACGCTTAACAGTAGCGCTTCTCGAGTAGTTATGCTCTTTGCAAAATTCAAGTAAGAATCTCTGCCCTTCAGGATTTTCCTTTCCCCACGAGTACTTTTTCTTCTGTTCTGGCACGTCTTCTATACGAATTCTTTTTGTAGTAATTGGTAGATCTTCTGGCACTGAAATAACACAATTGAAGGGATCATGAAAATTGAGAAGAGTTGTTATCAAGTTCTATATAGTGCAGGTGCAACTATTTTATTTATTATTTCTATATAACTATTTACACGTTGTAAAGCTTAATTTGATTACAAAAATACAATGCACTGCATGTATATTTCAATGCATTCCCTAATCAGCTCCCTTACCCATTCTTATTTAACTCGTATCTCCACTCGCCGACAATTCTCACAGAATCGTCAAGAAAGTGTCCGGCTGTAAATGCACCCCAACCCAATTGCTCTCTGTAAAGTGAGGTACATCTTTCTCCTTGCGCTAACAGCTCACTTTATAGAGAGAAATTGGGTGTGGTGCATTTACAGCAGGACACTTTTTAGACGATCCTGCAAGAAATTCTGAAGATGGAAGTAAATGGACGAGTAAAGTACGAATGGGTATGCGAACAGGTTACGGTTTTGAAAAGGATTGTGCGAGAAAAAAAAAAAAATTAAATGGACACACAAGTTACATCTCAAAGAGAAGGATATTATTAAGGCAATATAGGAAGCAATGGAAACAAGTCTGTGTGAAGCTGATAATACTGGACGCACCTTCGCTTCTCTGACAATACGTAATCTGTGGCAATTTGGAAAGATGTGAAAAGCAAGATTAGATTTGCGCTGAGTACTTCTTTGCAACAACCATACAGGGTTGGACTTGATGACAAGAACTGATAATTGGTTCCGGGATCCGTTTGGGATTCAGCATGATATGGCGGCACAGGTGTTGCGGAGAAGAATGAGAGGGGATGCCCCATTGGTGAATGTCGGCATAGGTTTGGGACATTTCACACCTACAACATACTATCTGAAGATGTTATATTGCTTGCTGTACATAATTGTCATTTAAAAGGTATATAAAATGAAAGTGTCAATGACACTGTAGCTCAACTTGTCAAGACATGTACAGGTATAATATGTGACACAGCAATGACAAACATCTAGGTAATGACCTCATAACAAAGGTACATATAAAGTATTGTAACGGCCTGTACATAAATACTGACCGTAGCCTGTAACAAATGTATAGGTAAAGTATTGTAAAGGTGGGTGACAGTCAGATGCTAAACTAGAAAAGAAATCTTTGAGTCCCAGAGTGGGTCTGACTGAACCCCAAAATATTTGTTCTCATGGCACAGTGATAACAACGGCACCCTAAAACACATTCATTCCTGCCCCATTGTGAAAACAAAGGTACCCAAGAAGTTTCGTGAAGATCAGTTCATAAATACGAGCTGTATAGAAGTTGTGACAAAAAACTGATTGGACCTAATTTCGGTACAAAATGGCCACTGGCAGCCATCTTGAATTTTGGACCGCACTCAGAAACACTCGTCCCAAGGTGATAACAAAGGTACCCAAGAAGTTTCGTGAAGATCGGTTGATAAATACAGCCTCTAGCCCCAGCCGTATTGAGATGTGCACTTACAGTGTATAAGTAGCACTAAATAAATCAAAATTCATCTAATTTGCATAATTTCTGCACGAGAAAAACCCGTATGTGATGTATTCAATTTTACTAAACATTCATACAAAAATTTATTCAAATCAGAACTTTCATACAGAAGTTTTGTACAAAAGACTGGTTGCACTAATTTTGGTACAAAATGGCTGTGGTGGCCATCTTGAATTTCGGACCACACCCAAAAACACCCGTTCTCATCCCACGGTGAGAACAAAGGTACCCAAGAAGTGTCGTAAAGATCGGTTCATAAATACGGCCTCTAGCCTGAGCCGTATAGAAGCTGTCTACAAAAAACTGATTAGACCTAATTTCGGTACAAAAGGCCACTGGCAGCAATCTTGAATTTCTGACCGCACTCAGAAACACCCGTTCTCGTCCCAAGATGATAGCAGAGGTACCCAAGAAGTTTCGTGAAGATCGGTTGATAAATTACAGCCTATAGCCCGAGTCGTATTGACATGTGTACTTACTGTGTGTAAATGGCACTGAAAAACTCAAAGTTCATCTAATTTGCATAATTTATGCACGAGAAAAAAACCCGTATTATATGTGATGTATCCCATGGTATTAAACATACATACAAAAAATTATTCAAATCAGAGGTTTCATGTGGAAGTTCTGCGCAAAAATCTGATTGCCCCTAATTTTGAACAAAATGGCTGTCAGCCGCCATCTTGAATTTCGGACCGCACCCAAAAACACTCTTTCTCGTCCCACGGTGATACCAAAGGTACCCAAGAAGTTTTGTAAAGATCGGTTCACAAATGCGGCCTCTAGACTGAGCCGTATTGGCATTTGCACTGACAGTGCTGAAAGTAACACTAAATAAATCAAAGTTAGTCTAATTTGCATAATTTACGTACGAGAAAAAAAACCGTATTATAAATATGTGATGTATCCCATGGTACTAAACATTCATACAAAAAATTATTCAAATCAGCGCTTTCATATGGAAGTTCTGTGCAAAAACAGATTTCTGCATCGTCGGTACAAAATAGCGGCTGGCAGCCATCTTGAATTTTGGACCGCACCCAAAAACACTTGTTCTCGTCCTACGGTCATAATAAAGATACCCAAGAAGTTTCGTAAAGATCGGTTCATAAATGCGGCCTCTAGCCCGAGCCGTATCCAATTGTTGACGTGCTGACAGACAGACAGACGGACGACGAGCCATGACGAAAGCTCAAATTTGGCTTCGCCAAAGTTGAGCTAATAATGCGGGATCTTTTTTTAAATGGTGGATGTTTTTCTGAGAAGAGTTGGGGAAACGATAATAATTATAGTTTGCGTCCTGTTTGACCTGTTCAACATCTGGATTGTCTTACCTGCATAATTCATCTACACGAAAAAGTGGGTGACAGAAATTATTCGCAGCTAGGGGGGCACCTTGTGTTCTGTGGCACCTAGACTAATAAACTCATGCTGCAATTCTTTAGCACTTAAAAAAATAATAATACTTTATTGCACAACCATTAGTTTAAACGGTATGGCATTTACATAATAAAGAGAGAGAGAGGGAGAGAGAGAGAGAGAGAGAGAGAGCGAGAGAGAGAATATACAACGAAAGTGTCAGTCACACTGTAGTCTAACTTGTCTGTGTGTTTGATGAAAAAGGATAATGCTCAATGTTTATTAAAGGATTATGAAATAAGTCAAGAATTGTGATAATCGGAATATGTTAATTTCTGTTATGTTATATTGTAATACAACAATATGAGGTGTACACTGTACTAAAGAGATGAGGGGTTGGTTAATATGACCCCACAGTTAACGTATGTGACCCTCGCAGTTAACGTATGTCAACGAAAGTTGCCAAGTTACAGTGAAATTATTCCAAAACGAGTCATCCTATCAATTCACATTCAAATCCCTTCATAAATATGGCTTGTAGGCTGTGCTAAAGGTTTTCGGGCTTCAGGCCTGTGTAGCCATGATGGTTAACCGATTGCAACTAAAAGAGGATGTCCTCATCTCGACATTATACTGAGTCATTCTACTAAATTACAATGAAATCCCTTCACAAATACGACCTGTAGTCTGTACTAAAATTTTGGGGGTTTGGGGCTCGGAAAGTCATCATGGTTAAATGATCGCGACTAAAAGGGGATGTTGTCATCTGGGCTTCATCTAGAGTGATCCTAGGAAATTACAATGAAATCCCTTCATAAATATGACCTGTAGGGGGTGCTCAAGTTTTGCGGGCTTCGGGCCCCTGAAGGCGTCACAGTTGACCAATCACGACCAAAAGGGTACGTCATCTTCTAGGCATTATATGGAGTCAACCTAACAAGTTACAATGAAATCCTTTCATAAACACGACCTGCAGACCATGCTAAAGGTTTTGGGGGTTTGGGCTGGCAGCCATAAAGGTGCATAATCGCGACTAAAAGGGGACGTTCTCATCTAGACATTATTTGGAGTCATCCTACCAAGTTACAATGAAATATGACCTGTAGACTGTGTTAAAGGTTTTTTGGGCTTCGGGCCCCAGTAGCCGTCACAGTTGCCTAATCGCGCCCAAAAGGGGACGTTCAAATCTAGACATTATATGAAGTCAACCTAAGAAAGTTACAATGAAATCCCTTCATAAATACGACCTGCAGACTGTGCTAAACGTTTTCGGGCTTTGGGAGAGGGCAGCCATCGTGGTTGAACGATCGCAACCAAAAGGGGACTCTTTGATCTGGGCATCATCTGTGTAACCAAAAGGAAACATTCTCATCTGAGCGACGTCTGGGGTGATCCCACGAAGTTACAATGAAATCCCGTCATCAATATGACCTATAGACTGTGCTAAATGTTTTCGGGATTCGGGCCCCTGTAGCCATCACAGTTGCCCAATCGTGTCCAAAGGGGGTCATTTTCATATCTAAACATGATATGAAGTCAACCTATCAAGTTACAATGAAATTCCTTCGTAAATATGATCTGTTGACAGTGCTAAAGGTTTTGGGGCTTCGGGCTCGAACAGCCACCATGGTTAAATGATCGCAACCAAAACGGGACAGTCTCATCTGGGTATCATCTGGAGTGATCCTATGAAGTTACAATGAAATTCTTTCATAAATATGACCTGTAGACAGTGCTCAAGGTTTTCGGGCTTTGGGCACCTATAGCCATCACAGTTGATCAATCACAACCAAAAGGGGATGTCTTCATCTAGGCATTATATGGAGTCAAGCTAACATGTCACAATGAAATCCTTCCATAAATACGACCTATACACTATGCTAAAGGTTTATGGGCTCGAGCAGCTATCAAGGCTAAATGATCGTGACCAAATGGGGACGTTCTCATCTAGACATTACATGAAGTCAACCTCCCAAGTTACAATGCAATCCCTCTATAAATATGACCCGTAGACTGTGCTAAAGGGTTTCGGGTTTTGAGCTCGGGCAGTCGTTACGGTTGACAGATCACGACCAAATGGGGAAGTTCTCATCTGTTCATCATACGGTGTCATCTTACCAAGCTACAATGAAATCCCTCCATATTAAATATGACCTGCAGACTGTGCTAAACGTTTTTGGGTTTCGGGCTTGGGCAGCCATCACGGTTGGCAGATCATGACCAAAAGAGGACGTTCTTATCTGGGCATTATGCAGAGGAATCCTACCAAGTTACAATGAAATCCCTTCATAGATACAACCTGTAGACTGTGCTAATGGTTTTCGTGTTTTGGGCTCGGGCAGCCATACCGATTGACCGATCGCGACCAAAAAGGGACGGTCTCATCTAAGCGTGATCCCAAACCTGCATATAAAATTTCGTGACGATCAGACACGAACTTCGGGATGTAGCCTGTGTTGAAGAAAAATGTGAACAGACTCACAGACTAACATACTTCTTCACGTGTGACGGCAATAGCTTATCTTGGCTTTGTCAAGTTAAGCTAAAAATGATACATGGAAAGTAATTAAAGAGAAAGCATCACCACTCACTCCTCACCCCCCCCCCCCCCACCCCACCCCAACAACACACACTCACCTCATACCCCTCTACTCCACCCCCACACACAGCGGATAGTATACTATACTACATAGTGGAGACACGAATCAAGTGACAAATCACCCACACATTGCGAAAACTCAGATCACGCAAACTTTCTTCATTGATGAAACACTTGGACTGGATGAGCGGGTGACTTCTCTGATTTAGCGCTATGATACGCGATTTACGACATGGGAAAACAATTCAATCCAACGAGATCTGCATTGTCAGCACACAACAGCACACACCGCAATGACTTCAATTGTCTTGCCATGTCTTAACGAAATGTTCGTTGTCAACAGTCTCATGTTGATGGGAAAAGATCTCAGAAAATGTATATTTTTAGATATCTGAGTCTGGTAGCCCATCAAGCCACGACTACCGACAACAGTCATGACTTGCTCTCCACTATGAATTCATAATATTAGATTACCAGATAAACTGCTCGACAAGGAAAAATGAAAGTGTCAATGACACTGTAGGTCAACTTGTCCAGACAAAGACATGTACATGTATAGTATGTGACACAGCAATGACAAACATCTAGGTAATGACCTGATAACAAAGGTACATATAAAATATTGTAACGGTCTGTACATAAATACTGACCGTTGCCTGTAACAAATGTATAGGTAAAGTATTGTAAAGGTGGGTGACAGTCAGATGCTAAACTAGAAAAAAATCTTTGAGTCCCAGAGTGGGTCTGACTGAACCCCAAAATATTTGTTCTCATAGCACAGCGATAACAAAGGCACCCCCAACACACACTCATTCCTGTCTCAAGGTGAAAACAAAGGTACCCAAGAAGTTTCGTGAAGATCAGTTCACAAATATGAGCTGTGTAGAAGTTGTGACAAAAAACTGATTGGACCTAATTTCGGTACAAAATGGCCACTGGCAGCCATCTTGAATTCTGGACTGCACCCAGAAACACTCGTTCTCGTCCCAAGGAGATAACAAAGGTACCCAAGAAATTTTGTGAAGATCGGTTCATAAATACAGCCTCTAGCCCGAGCCGTATTGACATGTGCACTTACAGTGTATAAGTAGCACTGAATAAATCAAAGTTCATCTAATTTGCATAATTTCTGCACGAGAAAAAAAAAACGTACTATATGTGATGTATTCCATGTTACTAAACATTCATACAAAAATATATTCAAATCAGAACTTTCATACAGAAGTTCTGTACAAAAGACTGATTGCACTAATTTTGGTACAAAATGGCGGCTGGTGGCCATCTTGAATTTTGGACCACACCCAAAAACACTCGTTCTCATCCCACGGTGATAACAAAGGTACCCAAGAAGTTTCGTAAAGATCGGTTCATAAATACGGCCTCTAGCCTGAGCCGTATATAGAAGTTGTGTACAAAAAACTGATTAGACCTAATTTTGGTACAAAATGGCCACTGGCAGCCATCTTGAATTTTGAACCGCACCCAGAAACACTCGTTCTCGTCCCAAGGTGATAGATAACAAAGGTACACAAGACGTTTCGTGAAGATCGGTTCATAAATACAGACTCTATCCCGAGCGTATTGGCATGTGTACTTACTGTGTGTAAGTAGCACTGAAAAATTCAAAGTTCATCTACTTTGCATAATTTCTGCACGAGAAAACAAAACCGTATTATATGTGATGTATCCCATGGTACTAAACATTCACACAAAAAATTATTCAAATCAGCGCTTTCATATGGAAGTTCTGTGCAAAAATCTGATTGCACCAAATTTTGTACAAAATGGCTGCCATCGGCCATCTTGAATTTCGGACCGGACCCAAAAACACTCGTTCTCGTCCCACGGTGATAACAAAGGTACCCAAGGAATTTCGTAAAGATCGGTTCATAAATACGGCCTCTAGCCCGAGCCGTATTGGCATTTGCACTTTCAGTGCTGAAAGTAACACCAAAAAACATCAAAGTTAGTCTAATTTGCATAATTTACGCACGAGAAAAAAAACCCGTGTTATATGTGATGTATCCCATGCTACTAAACATTCATACAAAAAATTATTCAAATCATAACTTTCATATGGAAGTTATGTACAAAAAACAGATTTCTGCATCGTCGGTACAAAATGGCGGCTGGCAGCCATCTTGAATTTCGGACCAAACCCCAAAACACTCGTTCTCGTCCCACGGTCATAACAAAGGTACCCAAGAAGTTTCGTAAAGATCGGTTCATAAATACGGCCTCTAGCCCGAGCCGTATCCAATTGTTGACGGACAGACGGATGACGGGCCATGGCATAAGCTCAAATTTGGCTTCGCCAAAGTTGAGCTAATAAAGCAATACAATTCTCGAGAGATGTTCTCCTTTCCATTTTCCGTTATCTACATTTTTTAACATAAAGGCCAAGTTCTTATATTGTGAGGTAAATTTCCAAAACCTATTGATTAAAACTTAAATCATGAACCACCGTCAGATTGCTTTCTATTTCAAATGGTAATGTCTGTACTCAAACTTTCTATTTTTAAAACCGATAATTCGATTTGAATCCAATTTTGCCTTGTAGTATTATTGCAGCATGTGCCTCATCATTGTAATAACCCCAAGAGCTAAAAACGTGAATGAGATTTCACACCCTAAATGTGGGTTTTCAAATAACTTGCACTACATCTCGTACGATATGGATGAGTCCATGCATTTTGTACATTGAGATGTAAAATATAGTTACTATTTATGAATTTGGACAACTTTTCTGTATTTTTCATATTTTTATTCGGATACCTGTTTGTTGTACTGTAGCCCGCGCGTTTCACACTTTCATAAGCTGCCGTACGAAAGATCGAGCCAAATAATCACGAGAAACTTCTGCTAAAATACTCCAGCCATCGTTATAAGCTGTGTGCAATGATGGCCCAGTGGTTTATATGTTTTACTCATGATTGCCAGGCGGTGTTGCCGAGGATTCGACTCCCGACCGGGAACGAGAAGCCAACATTGGCATTCCACCGAAACATGATTGTGTCCTTTAAAATGTACACGTGCGTGTCGCAATACGGAACAACATCTGAAAATATATTTACATCGTATGATCATTTATGTGTGAGTATATTTTAAAGGACACAATTATGTTTCGGTGGAATGTTAGTGTTGGTTTCTCATCCCCGGCCGGGAGTCGAGCCGTCGGCAACGCCGCTTGGCGATCATGGGTCCAACATCTAAACCACTGGGTCATTGCATACTGCTAAAACCCGATGACAGTAGTCCATTATTTTAGCTAAAGTTTCTCATGATTACTTGATTCAACGTTCCGCGTGATTGCTTCATGAATGTACGAAACACGCGGGCTTGGAAACAAGCACTGCTTCACGTCCCGGGGTTCCCACAGGGAATGTCGGGGATGGTTGTAAAGAATCGATTCGGTCTCATATTCTTCACACAACGTTATAACATCGTTCTAAAACTGCACCAAAGCAAAGATTGTTTTCATTCCCCTTTGTTGGGTTGTTGTGTCAGCAGAGACGGGCGTTTTATGAGCAGTGCAAATGTATTCCACATTGTGTTCAATTGGGTATTTTCACCCAATTCGATTTGTCAATCATCCTAATAACACATACCATTTTTTTTCTTCTGTAAGTCGTCTTTTGGAAGCTTAGCTGCTTCTTCTCCTTCTTCTTCGCTTTCTCCGCCTTCTTCATCCTGTCTGTCTTCTATTTCCAAGTGTGTCAACGCATTGTTCATCAAAGTTTTAATTTCGGACTTCACTTCATTCTTGATTTTATAATCATTGGTTTCCTTTGTCTGTTCGTGCACGATTAAGCGTTCTTTTATTTCTATTGCAATTTCTTTCCTCAGGTCGTCCCTGATCTCTTTCTTGATTTCTGATATATCAAGTTCAACACTTTGCTGTATTTGTTTCAGCTGTGACGCGAAGTCACTTCTGATGCTGTGAATAATTTCCGTGACTTCTTCTTTTATATCAGTGGTATAGAACTGAATGACATCCGTCACCGCACTTATGGTCACACCTTCTGAAATATCAAATTGATCGTAATTAAGATATTTCAGAATTAGTTTTATCTTTTTTATGCACAGTTAATGCTGTTAGAGTCAAGATTTTCCTACTGTTGCTTTGTATTGTGTGTCCTGTTAATTGAATATCCACTTTGTTATCTAAAATTATTCAAATAACAGGAGTATTCAATTAACAGTAATTTGGTCATTTTCCTGTTTTCAAGCAATGACTGAGCATTTAGTCCATTATATCTTGTTTAACAGAGTTTATGAATCTCTGCCAAACAAAATATGGCAGATTAAATGCTTGTATTTAATGTTTTGAGCTCAAGTATGTCAATAAATAAGAGAAATGTGCTGACTGTCACAGTATTTTTTCGACATTCTACTAAATCTAAATTTCTTGCACAATTATATGGTAAATGATTTTGTGTTTGCAAATTGTATTAAATTAACAGGGCTACTCATTTAAAAGATATCCAATTAAGTAGACTACACTGTAACACATTGGCTATGTAGAGTCAGTCCCTAAGCATATAATTCAGAAGCACCTACAGTTTATTTTCCAGGTTATTGTAGCTTTTCTAATTATACAATGAACTTTATTTCCGTGTAATTTGTGTTTGGGGATGGTGGTTTGAATTCAACACCGATTCATTCGAGGCTTATATGTTAAAATAATACATGTTGTACTTGGCAGAAGTTTCTCTTGGTGCGTCAAAAAGGATCATCAGTGATGGGTTATTGTAGACGTTGAGCCACCTCATTCTAATACTTAATCTTTCCAACACACAGTGGCAGACTCTGGTATTAACATGAAATTTGATTCCCCAAGAAATATAATCTCACGATGTTCCAAGGTATGTGAAGAAACCCAGCACAAACCCGCCTCATTTCAGCACTTCAGCTTTAAGCCAAGGATGACAAAGCCTGTCATTGTGCCGGAGAAGTTACATTAATGCTTTCCATGACACAGTGACAGACTCTGGTATTGTTGACACAACACTTTGATTTACCTGGCAGAAAGCCATTGGAGGCTTTCCATAACACAACTGCAGACTCTGGTATTGTTAACACAACACTTTCTATATGCATCATGGTGTTCAAAACATCATTAGTGATTGTGCAGTTGCAGGAGTTGAGCGAACGCATTTTAATACTCAAGCTTTCCACCTCACAGTGGCAGATCGTAGTATTAACATGAAATTCTATCCCCCCTCCACCCACCCCCCCCCCCCCCAAAAAAAAATAATCTCACGATGTTCCAAGATCCCATGGTACTAAACATTCATTCACACACAAAATTATTCAAATCAGCGCTTTCATATGGAAGTTCTGCACAAAAATCTGATTGCACCTAATTTTGTACAAAATCGCTGCCAGCGGCCATATTGAATTTCAGACCGGACCCAAAAACACTCGTTCTCGACTCACGTTGATAACAAAGGTACATGCACCCTAGAAGTTTCGTAAAGATCGGTTAAAAAATACGGCCTGTATCCTGAGCCGTGTTAACGCGCGATGGAGGACGGACGGACTGCCGACGGGCCATGACAATACCTCAAATTTGGCTTCGCCAAAGTTGAGCTAAAAATAATTATTTATCCTGTAAATGAATGTATTTAATTCGATAAAATTGATATACCGGGTATTATGTATACTTCTAATTATTAATACTTAATGTACTTACCACTATAATCATCTATGTCTTCCATTTCTGAAACATAAAAAAAATTAAAATGGTGAGGAAGACAAGTTTATTCTTAAAAAAATGCCTCTCTTTGCTGTCCTTAAAAAGAAAACACCTCCATCTGCAGCTGAAACTGTTCAATACTCTACGGCGTATTTACCATGAAATCGTTCGATAATATCACCAACTGAGAGTATATATTGTTCTTAAAGGGGTGATGCGCAAAGCGAATCTAACTTTCATGGGTTTTATATAATTTTGAGAAATATAAAAATTCCCCATTCAAATAATGTTAATTTTTTTCTACCAATTCTTAGCAATCAGAGGAGATATCCTTTTCGTGAGTCAACGTGAATGATGAGAACAGTTTGCCATGTCTCACCCGAGAGCAAGATATTTGTCTCACCTGAGAGCAAAAGTGTCTGGTCCAAATATCTTGTCCCGAGCGGGCGATTTTCCCACCCCACACCCGTACCCATCATGGACTAATTTTCTCTCACCCACACCACCGACTATACAACGATAACGTTAGCCAGAGGTGATAGAGGGTCGCGTGCTGATATAATCAACTCATTTGGTATTCGTTATTTATAAGCCTATACCAAAAGTATATATCCCGAAATCAGTTCGGAACGGTGGCAGCTTGGGGGTTTAACGAGTTTTAAAGCAACAAACTTTGATCACACGACATTCCGATGACGTCAAAATGAATAAATCACACGGCATTCCGATAACGTTAACCCGTCAACGTGGGTGGGATGAGATACATTTTTCTCCCCCCACTGCATGTGTAACATTCGTCTGTCCAGAGGGAGATAGCAGGGAGAGACAGATGTATCCCACCCCACCCACGTGACGTTATACATTTATAACGTTATTATGACGTTATGCATATCGTATCAGTTTTTTGCTACCAACTAATTCACATTGACGTCATCAGAATGCCGTGTGATCAAAGTTTGATGCTCTAAAACTCGTTAAACCCCAAGATGCCACCGTTCCAAATTTATTTCGTGGTATATACCTTTGGTATACGTAACTTTTGCATGCTCTTTCCGATGGTTTCATTAGTTTTTTCAAAACAACGAATACCAAATGAGTTGATTATTTCAGCACGTGACCGCCTATTACCTCTGGCTAACGTTACCGCTGTATGGTGGGGGAAGAAAAATAATCCCTGATGGGTACGGGTGTGGGATGGGAAAACCTCACCCTCGGGACAAGATATTTGGTCCAGACACTCGGCAAGCCTCGTGTCTGGCCCACATATCTTGCCTTCGGGGGAGATTTTCCCATCCCACACCCGTACCCACCAGGGATTATAATATTCCCCCCCCCCCCCCCACTGAATGTGTAGCATACGTGTGTCCCGGTGGGATAGCAGAGAGAGACTATATTATAATCCATAATTGGGTACGGGTGTGGGATAGAAAAATCCCACCAGAGGGCACGATAATTAGGTACCTTCTATCCAAACGTATGTTACATACATATGCAGTGTGGGATAAGAATGTATAGCGTCAAGTGGGATCTGTAGGCCTGTCTCACATAGCTGTCTCGCGTGTCCATTGTGTACTGGTGGGGGTCAAGTGTGATCTGTAGGCCTGTCTCACATAGCTGTCTCGCATGACCTTTTGTGTATTTGTCCCAGCGGTACGGAAAAAAATGCAGGCGAAGTGGTCTACGAGACGTCTGTACAAAGTGTGTTGGGGGGGGGGGGGGCATGTATAACCTCACTTGGTGTGTGTGGGATAGCCCTGCCTCACATAGCTGTCTCACATGACTTTTGTGTACGGATGGGGCCGAAATTGCCTTCCCAACGGTACACAAAACAAACAGGCAGATTGATCTACGGGGCGTCTGTAGAAAGTGTGAGGGTTTATTACCATTTGATGTGGGTGGGTGTGAACAATATGATAAGAAAGATGGCCATCAGACTCCCTTCCCATCGCAGACCCAGTGATGTACTGGACTCGTTCAATGTCGCAACAGACCATATTTTTTTTATTTTTCACTCGATTCGACAAGCAGAGAATAAAACGCCGAGAGACTTCTTTTTTGCCTTCTGAGGGTTCAATTCTTTTAGGGGGCACACCTCCCTCTCTCTAAATATTAAATTGTAGACCAAACATTTTATTTTTTCGCTATCGTGTACCACAGTTTACTGTCTGTAACCAGGAACCGCGTCTTCCAATTTTGATACTGTAGAGCTTCATTAATCCCCATTCAAATCAGAGTCTATATATCATTTTTCTTTCCAAAATACGGTGTGTATGGCACTTCAACGGAATGAGCTCGTCGAAATCATTCCATTGAGGAGTCTTCTGCAATGTTTTCAATCCTTTACCTAACGTGACTTATAGACGATACTTGCCAAAAACATTCTTGTTTAACTACAAAAAAAATCATTTTTTCTTCCCAAAACATAGGTTATGACCCTCGTTGGAAGGGTAGGGTTAGGGTTAGGGTTAGGGTTAACCCTAACCCTAACCCTAACCCTACCAGTTTCAATGAGGGGTCGTAACCCATGTTTTAGAAGCGAAAATAAAATCTAAAAAGGTGAATAGCAATTTTCGTGTGTAGCGCTGGTTTGGGTTGTTACGTTTGGTTTGGTTAATAGGCCTATGCAATGAAAGTGTCAATGACACTGTAGCTTAACTTGTCTGTGTGTTGTGTTTGATGAAAAGGATAATGTTCAAAGTTGATGAACGGATTATGAAATAAGACAAGAATTGTAATAATCGGGAATATGTTAGTTAATCTCTTTTCCATGTATGCTATGTTTTTAATAAAGATAATATGAGGTGTACACTGTTCTAAAGGACGGAGGGGTGGGTTAAAATGACCTCACAGTTAATGTATGTGGCCCTCACAATTAACGTATGTCAACGAAAGTTACCAAAAGTTACAATGAAAGTGTTCCAAAACGAGTCATCCTATCAAGTTACATTGAAATTTCCTTCATAAATATGGCCTGTAGACTGTGCTAAAGGTTCTCGGGCTTCAGGCCTGTGTAGCCATGACGGTTGACCGATTACTACTAAAAGGGGACGTCCTCATCTCGACATTATACTGAATCATTCTACTAAGTTACAATAAAATCCCTTCACAAATACGACCTGAAGTCTGTACTAAAGTTTCTCGGGTTTTAGGCTCGGGAAGCCAACATGGTTGAATGATCGCGACCAAAAGGGGCACGTTGTCGTCGGGGCATCATCTGGAGTGATCTTACAAAGTTACAACGAATCCCCTTCATAAATATGACCTGTAGACTGCGCTCAAGGTTTGTGGGCTTCGGGTCCCTGAAGCTGTCACAATTGACCAATCCCGACCAAAAGGGGATGTCATAATCTAGGCATTATATGGAGTCAACCTAACAAGTTACAATGAAATTCTTCCATGAATACGAGCTAAAGGTTTTGGGGCTCGGGCAGCCATAAAAGCTGAATGATCGCGACCCAAAGGGGACGTTCTACCAAGCTGCAATGAAATCCCTTCAAAAATATAACCTGTTGACTGTGCTAAAGGTTTTCGGTCTTCGGGCCCCTGTAGCCGTCACAGTTGCCCAATCGTGTCCGAAATGGGACGTTCTGGTCTAGACATTATTTTTGAATTCTGGACCGCACTCGGAAACACTCGTTCTCGTCCCAAGGTGATAACAAAGGTACCCAAGAAGTTTCGTGAAGGTCGGTTGATAAATACAGCCTCTAGCCCGAGCCGTATTGACATGTGCACTTACAGTGTATAAGTACCACTAAATAAATCAAAATTCATCTAATTTGCATAATTTCTGCGCGAGAAAAAAATCCGTACTGTATGTGATGTATTCCATTTTACTAAATATTCATACAAAAATTTATTCAAATCAGTTCAGACAGAAGTTCTGTATAAAAGACTGACTGCACTAATTTTGGTACAAAATGGCTGTGGTGGCCATCTAAAATTTCGGACTACACCCAAAAACACTCGTTCTCATCCCACGGTGATAACAATGGTACCCAAGAAGTTTTGTAAAGATCGGTTCATAACTACGGCCTCTAGCCTGAGCCGAAAAGAAGTTGCGTACAAAAAATCGATTAGACCGAATTTCGGTACAAAATGGCCACTGGCAGCCATCTTGAATTCTGGACCACACTCAGAAACACTCGTTCTCGTCCCAAGGTGACAACAGAGGTACCCAAGAAGTTTCGTGAAGATCGGTTGATAAATACAGCCTCCTCTAGCCCGAACCGTATTGACATGTGTAAGTAGCACTAAATAAATCAAAGTTCATCTAATTTGCATAATTTCTGCACGAGAAAAAAAAAACCGTTTTATATGTAATGTATCCAATGGTACTAAACATTCACACACAAAAAAAAATTTCAAGTCATCGCTTTCATGTGGAAGTTATGAGCAAAAATCTGATTGCACCTAATTTTGAACAAAATGGCTGCCATCGGCCATCTTGAATTTCGGACCGCATCCAAAAACACTCGTTCTTGTCCCACGGTGATACCAAAGGTACCCAAGAAGTTTCCTAAAGATCGGTTTATAAATACAGCCTCTAGCCCGAACCATATTGGCATTTAGACTTACAGTGCAGAAATTAACACTAAATACATCAAAGTTAGTCTAATTTGCATAATTTACCTACGAGAAAAAAAACCCGTATTATATGTGATGTATCCCATGGTACTAAACATTCATACAAAAAATTATTCAAATCAGCGCTTTCATATGGAAGTTCTGCGCAAAAATCTGATTTCGCCTAAGTCTGTACAAAATGGCCGCCAGCGGCCAACTTGAATTTCGGTCGGACCCCAAAACACTCGTTCTCGTTCCACGGTCATAACAAAGGTACCCAAGAAGTTTCGTAAAGATCGGTTCATAAATACGGCCTCCAGACCGAGCCGTATTGAATTGTTGACGGACAGATGGCCAGAAGGACGACTGGCCATGGCATAAGCTCAAATTTGGCTTCGCCAAAGTTGAGCTAACAAATGAAATAGTGGCCACACTGAGTATCGGTGGGTGTCTCCGCCCAAATATTGCGCGTACCTGCTACCACAACCGATTGGGGGAGGCAGGACATGATGAGGGGGTGGACGGCAGGAAACCAAATTAGCTGATTGTAAAATTCTTCTTCACTCCACTTCGGTAAAACGATGAATGATCTGACTTGCTCCAAGGGGCTTCGATCGGTACCCGGTGCTGCTGGCGCCCCCTGGAGAGAATATACTTTGATTGGACAATTACTGAACACAATTGGTGTTAAGTGTTATGTGCCAGAGAGGACATCCAAGTACATTACTGTGGGTTAATTAGCGGTCAATAAGCATTGTTCAAAGAATTTGTTTATTACACGTGTAATAAGATACTGGACAAATGAACTCTACTAAGATCGCCCGGGGACACAAATTGGTTTACTTTGTAAAACGTAGTTATGCTTGGACTCTCTAAGGAACTAAGTATTTTATAACAAGAAGTAAACACGTTTGGGACAACACCGATGAATCAAATGTGCGTGTCTATTTATTATTTTTCTGATCGTTCTCATGTTCAAAACATTTTTATAATTAATGCAAAATAATATCAAGCTGGAGCATGAGGGGTGTGATTATCAGTGTTTAACGTTTAGTAGTAATTCACAATCGTTTTTCAGTACGATATTATTTTGTAGTAATTTACTGTGAAGCACTGAGCCATGCTTTCCAATAAATTACTGTAAAATAATATCAAGCTGGAGCATGTGGGATGTGATTATCAGTGTTTAACATTTAGTAGTAATTCACAATCATTTTTCAGTTCGATATTATTTGTAGTAATGTACAGTGAAGCACAGCGCCGTGCTTTCCAATAAATTACTGCAAAATAATATCAAGCTGGGGCATGAGGGATGTCATTATCAGTGATTTCAGTGCTTAACCATTAATGGTAATTCACAATCATTTTTCAGTTCGATATTATTTTGTTGTAATTTACTGTGAAGCACTGAGCAGTGCTTTCCAATAAATTACTGCAAAATAATATCAAGCTGGAGCATGAGGGATGTGATTATCAGTTTTTAACATTTAGTTGTAATTCATAATCATTTTTCAGTTCGATATTATTTTGTGAATACAGGAGAAGTCAGCCCAAAACAAAGAGAGCAGTTGTCCCAAAACAAAGTCAGCCCGCGAGAGAAGTTGTTCCAAAACAAAGTCGGCCCACAAGAGAAGCCGGTCCATGTGGTAAGTCAGCCCCAAACGAAGTCGAAACATAGTTGGCCCACTAAAGAAGTCGGCCCATAGGAGATGTCGGCCCGAGACTAAGTGGTTGTTTTTTCCTAAAATTATTTTTCCAGTGCTGCAGCTAAGTTAATTGTCCTAAACCATATTCAACAACTGTACAGTTTGAACTAATTTCTCCAAATGAAAATAAAATATTTCATTCGAGTGTTTTATAATTTTAACAATAGGCAATCTCGTGCACCCCCTGTAAAAGGTTAACATTAAATTCACCAAATGTGCGGAAGCAGGTCCCTGTGTTTTATTCAAGACCTTGACGATCGGGCGTTTTGGTCCGACTTCCCCAAGGGGCCGTGCTCTCCAGTACTTCGTGGAGCCGACTTCTCCAAAAACGTTCGGACCGACTTCTCCGGAGCGGAGTTCGCAATGGACCGACTTCTCAGCACATCTATTTTGTAATACTTTACTGTAAAGCACTGAGGCGTGCTTTCCAATAAATTACTGCAAAATAATATCAAGCTGGAGCATGAGTGATGTGATTAACGGTGTTTAACATTCAGTAGTAATTCACAATCATTTTTCGGTAGATATTATTTTGTAGTAATTTACTGTGAAGCACTAAGCCGTGCTTTCTAATACAATTCTGCAAAATAATATCAAGCTGGGGCATGATGGATGTGATGGACGTGATTATCAGTGTTCAACATTTAGTTGTGATTCACAATCATTTTTCAATTCGATATTATTTTGTAGTAATTTATTGTGAAGCACTGAGTCATGCTTTCCAATAAATTACTGCAAAATAATATCAAGCTGGGGCACTAAGGATGTGATTATCAGTGTTTAACATTTAATAATAATTCACAATCATTTTTCAGTTTGATATTATTTTGCAGTAATTTACTGTGAAGCACTGAGCCGTGTTTTCCAATAAATTACTGCAAAATAATATCAAGCTGGACCATGCGGGATGTGATTTCAGTGTTTAACATTTAGTAGTATTTTACATTATTTCTTGCCAAAACACGTCTGCAATGTTTGGTTGCAGCATGTAAATTCTAGAAGGTTTAAATGATTAAACATTATTTAATTAAATTACTGCACAGAAATCAGTGTGGAAAAGTTTTCGGGAATGGACAAATTGGTTGGTGGGGTGGGGAGATGACCAAGTCTTTGTAAGACTGTGATCTAGGGTCCCCTCCCCTCTCAGCCCTGGAGGGGGCCCAAGGTCAGTCTTACAAAGACAAGGAAAGACCAACAGGGACGGACTTCTTTTTTTGGGGGGGGGGGCAATGTCTACTTTTGGGGAAATAACAAATTGGGGGGGGGTGACTACTTTGGGGGAAATGATCAATTTGGGGGGGGGGGGGGGGGGGAAGTGACAGGGTGGGGGAATTGTAAGGGAGAAGTGTCTGACATTCCCACTGAATCTCTCAGGGCAGGGGACTGATAACATAGGGTGCTAGCTCATAATTTTTTGAAATTTTGCTTTCCTTTTTTAACATTTTGTTGGTTATTTATATGTTTAGAACATATTTTTTGTGTTAGTTCAGTATCTCTTGTAATATTAGATTTCCCACCCCCCCCCCCCCCCCCCCCTATTTTTACACATTAAGTAGGCGACATTTTCGTTTAGTTTCAGTAATATTTATTGTTATTTTGGATTTTTAAAAAAAAAATTCATTCACTTTGTTGGCTTTTATTCCTCCAGTTAATTTTGCCTTGAAACGTAGCTGATGCTCCCTCCTTGAAATTATGAGCTATGTATTGTAACAAACAAATCCGATTATTACGGTAAGTATTTTTTAAAGTATTTTTTTTATATGTGAGCGTTGAGGGTTAAATTATTTAGTAAATGGTAATTTTTTTGTCTTTTCTTCCTTCAGTATTGCATTAACACATAGCTCATGCCCCCTCCTTGAAACGAACTCAATTGAGGCCGTTTCAATGATGAAGCATGAGCTATGTTTTGGGGCAAACGTGAGAAAAATTTCCGATTATTAAGTATTTCTTTGTGAAGAGTTAATTTATGTGATAAATGATAAATTTGTCGGCTTTTATTCTTTCAGTGTGTTGCCTTTAAACATAGCTCACTTACCGTCCATGAAAAGAACAGTCAACTCAATTGAGGTTGTTTCATTGAGGAATCTTGAGTTATGATTTGGGGCAAATGAGACAAACATTTTCGATTATTCAGTATTTTTTTATTTCTATGCAGTGAGGGTTAACTTATTTGGTAAAGGGTAGATTTGTTTTGCCTATTTTTTTATTTTTCTCATCGTTCTCATGTTCAAAACATCTTTTGCAGTCATAATTAAATAAATTAAGTTTATAACACAGATAAATATTATTAATAATGAAAGTGTCAATGACACTGTAGCTCAACTTGTCAAGACATGTACATGTATAGTATGTGACACAGCAATGACAAACTTCTAGGTAATGACCTGATAACAAAGGTACATATAAAGAATTGCAACGGTCTGTAGATAAATACTGGGCGTAGCCTGTAACAAATGTATAGGTAAAGTATTGTAAAGGTGGGTGACAGTCAGATGCTAAACTAGAAAAGAAATCTTTGAGTTCCAGAGTGGGTCTGACTGAACCCCAAAATATTTGTTCTCATTGCACAGTGATAACAAAGGCACCCCAAAACACATTCATTCCTGCCCAAAGGTGAAAACAAAGGTACCCAAGAAGTTTCGTGAAGATCAGTTCATAAATACGAGCTGTATAGAAGTTGTGACAAAAAACTGATTGGACCTAATTTCGGTACAAAATTGCCACTGGCAGTCATCTTGAATTTTGGACCGCATTCAGAAACACTCGTTCTCGTCCCAAGGTGATAACAAAGGTACCCAAGAGGTTTCGTGAAGATCGGTTGATAAATACAGCCTCTATAGCCCGAGCCGTATTGACATGTGCACTAACAGTGTATAAGTAGCACTAAATAAATCAAAGTTCATCTAATTTGCATAATTTCTGCACGAGAAAAAAAACCGTACCATATGTGATGTATTCCATGTTACTAAACATTCATACAAAAATTTATTCAAATCAGAACTTTCATACAGAAGTTCTGGACAAAAGACTGATTCAACTAATTTTGGTACAAAATGGCTGCTGGAGGCCATCTTGAATTTCGGACCACACCCAAAAACACTCGTTCTCCTCCCACGGTGATAACAAAGAAGTTTCGTAAAGATCGTTTCATAAATACGGCCTCTAGCCTGAGCCGTCTAGAAGTTTTGTACAAAAAACTGGTTAGACCTAATTTCGGTACAAAATGGCCACTGGCAGCCATCTTGAATTTTGGACCGCACTCAGAAACACTCGTTCTCGTCCCAAGGGGATAACAGAGGTACCCAAGAAGTTTCGAGAAGATCGGTTGATAAATACAACCTCTGGCCCTAGACGTATTGACATGTGTACTTCCTGTGTGTAAGTAGTACTGAAAATATCAAAGTTCATGTAATTTGCATAATTTCTGCATGAGAAAAAAACCCGTATTATATGTGATGTATCCCATGGTACTAAACATTCACACAAAAAAATTATTCAAATCAGCACTTTCATATGGAAGTTCAACGCAAAATTCTGATTACACGTAAAATTGTACAAAATGGTTGCCATCGGCCATCTTGAATTTCGGACCGCATCCAAAAACACTCGTTCTCGTCCCACGGTGATAACAAAGGTACCCAAGAAGTTTCGTAAAGATCGGCTCATAAATGCGGCCTCTAGCCCGAGCTGTATTGGCATTTGCACTGACAGTGCTGAAAGTAACACTAAATAAATCAAAGTTAGTCTAATTTGCATAATTTAAGCACGAGAAAAAACCTGTATGATATGTAATGTATATCATGGTACTAAACATTCATACAAAAAATTATTCAAATCAGAGCTTTCATATGGAAGTTCTGTACAAAAAACAGATTTCTGCATCGTCGGTACAAAATGGCGGCTGGCAGCCATCTTGAATTTCGGAACGCACCCAAAAACACTCTTTCTCGTCCCACAGTCATAACAAAGGTACCCAAGAAGTTTCGTAAAGATCGGTTTATAAATACGGCCTCCAGCCCATGCCGTATCCAATTGTTGGCGTACGGACAGACAGACAGACGGGCCATGACAAAAGCTCAAATTTGGTTTCGCTAAAGCTGAGCTAAAAACAGTACTCACACAATTAATAGTTTAAAAGACTAGCAAATGGGCGGTCGTCAATCTGAAACACTTGCGACTTCACTTTAGGCTACACCCAGCTGATATATCATGTTTTAATAATATATTCAAAATACCCAAAATCAAAGAATTAGAATACTTTGTACAAACACGAAGTGTTGCGAAGTTAATTTGGCTGATGTCCTCAATAATTGATTTGATACATATTAAAGGATGTATTTTATTAATTTCGCTGTAAAATAAATTATCAGTTGAGTTTTTCAAACTAAATGGTTCAAGTTTTTTGCGTTTAACCAATGAAATAATTGCCTGAAATAGGCCACTCCCACTTTACTGACATATTTCGGCAACCGATTTTCTTGCGTTTTGACATTCATACGGGATTCAGTATCCAAAATTCAGTCTAAAACATTTATTTTCTCCTTGCATAAAATATAAACGTACTATATGTTCATAAATGATGATTTGAAACCAAATTATTTTCCCTTCTCTTTTCGTTTCGGCATATATACACAGATGGTATAAGGCAGTGAATAAAATAATAGAAATTCTAAAACAAAAAAAAATTCCACATCTTTCGATACAAATTTTACCTGTTAAATGCATATAGGCTATAGAGCAATCTCCTGTAAATTGAATAAAATTCATTCATAGTTTTGTAATGTTAACAAATTGCCATTTCCCTTGTTTATAGACATATTTAACCTCAGTACATCCAATACAGTCATTCAATCTATTATATCTTGTTTGACAAGATAAAATAGAAAAAAAAAAACGCTCGGTTTATCTCTAGAATACAGGAAAATTACCCAAATCCCTGTTAATTGAATACTCTTGTTAATTGATTTTTTTTTGGGGGGGGGCTCTATTCAATTAACAGGGTTCCACTGTATCCCAACTGCGTTTTGGGGATCAGCACACTCTAGATACCTTAACGTACTACAAAAATAGAGATCGGAGGCCCCACTAGGCAATTTAACCGTGTATTAACAACTGAATAAACTATTTGTAAACTGGCTACATTCGTTTTCTACACCCCCCCCCCCCCCGACACACAAACACACACACACACACACACACACACCCTCACACACACACACACACACACACACACACACACACACACACACACACACAGGTGAATGGACCAGAAATATATTAGATGAAAACGTACTGAGGGCGTGGGTACGTACTGAGAAAACATTATATGAAAACGTACTGAGGCAGGGCTTGCATTTTCACATGGCCTATCAGCCTTGGCCTGGTAATCAGCCTCAAAACATTTCTGACCAGTCAGCCTGGGGGTGTAGCATTCGGAATAATTGGTGCTGTCGTCGAACCCAGCGTTAAGTAACTTTCATCTTCATAAAGCAGAGGCGGACCCAGGATTGTTTAAAGGAGGCGCGCTAATTACCTTCACAGTTAGTCCAAACCTGGACCCAAAGTCCGCAATATAATTTTTTTTTGATTTAGTATGTCTACGTGGGTCTGCACAAAAGGTCCGATTGCCAAAATGTCCGAGACAAAATGTCCGATTTTCTGGACGAAATGTCCGATTTTTTTTGGACATAATGTCCGATTCTTTTTGGACATAATGTCCGATTGCTGGTCGAATTGTCAGATTTTTTTGGACATAATGTGGCCTAAAAACATCGGACATTTTGTCCAAAAGAATCGGACATTTCGTCCAATAAGTGCTGCCCTGAGTGTTTTCTCCCAGGGAAAATGGGTTGAGCAATATTAAATAACAACAAAACGTTTCCTGACTTGACTTAATATATAGAAAATTATGTACGGTACACTGGCATAACAGTATGTGGAGAGTGGATTGTAACTAAATCACCTACAGAGTGGAGTTATCACCCAAGCTATAACTTTCAACTTTTGTACATATTGACAAAAACACAAGCAATGTTTGATCCAATGGACCTCTGGGTTTAACCCGGAGGTCCATTGACTGAAACTTTGCTTGTACTGGTTATGCTTTGCAACGAATTTGCAATTATTGCTTGGGTGGAATCTCCACCCTGTGGGTGATTTAGTGATAATACACTCTCCACGTACTGTAATGTCTACAAAAATCGGACATTATGTCCAAAAAAATCGGACATTTAGTCCAATGAGTGCTGTTCTGAGTGTTTTCTCCCAGGGAAAATGGGTTGAGCAATATTAAATAACAACAAAACGTTTGCTGACTAGACTTAATATATAGAAAATGTCTACCGACAATACAAATAAAGTCCCTAAAAAATGTGTATTCCGGCAACTTGTTGGTATCAGTTTAATGACTACTCGACCATGTTGTTATAGTCAAGTTTACATTAAATTGACTGCAACAAATTGAACCTATAATATCATTTATCATGGAGGATTAAATTCCAATATTCAGGCTACATTGGGATACACTTAACCAAAAAAGTTAAGTCAGTAACCGAATCTTGTTTTCGTACATTTTGTCTAATGATCAACGGACAGTTTGTCTAAAACTATCGGACATTTTGTCTAAAAGATCGGACATTCTGTCCAACCATCAGACATTTTGGCAATCGGACATTTTGGCGATCGGACATTTTGTCTAGTAATCCGTCCACGGGCCAAGCAGAACAGAACAGGCCTCAATTTTTTAGGGTGCAAGACACCCCCCCCCCCCTCAAATTGGTCATTCCCCCCCCCCCCCAAAAAAATAGTCATCCCCCCACAAAGTAGTCATTTCCCTCCAAAGTTGGTGATCATTCAAAAGTGAAAAAAACAACAATTTCAAGTCTTTTATTCTCTTCAAAACATGCTCAACATATAAAATAAACATCATAAAATGTAGCACACTCACAAGAAAATAATACTCAGTAGAGGTGGGGGTTTGAAAAATTACGATTCATAGAACTACATAGATTAGATAGCACTTAGCACACAGGTATGATATAGCTGTATACATAATACAGATTGTTACATTCCCTAAACATTCCTTGAATTTGTTTGTTTGTTCATCTAGTTGGAATTTTAAACAGCCATTTAATTTGGGACTCCATCAGTCCCAAATTAAATGGCTGTATAAAATTCCAACTAAATGAAAAAACAAATCCATTTTTTTTGTTTTTACCCCCTCCAACTTTTTTCAACATTTTTTTCAGTCCTCCCTTTTTTAACATTTTTTTCAGTGTACTGTAATTTTAGTTGAAAAATCTAGAATTTACATGCTGCAGTCAAACATTGCTGACCTGTTTTTTCGAGAAGGAATGAAAAAAGGTCATGAAAAGCCCCAAGTGGGAATGAGAGAATGCACATCATTAATAGACGTATTGCTGTAAAAGCACTAAACCGTCAATTTGACTGTGAAAACTGTAATGAAACTAGTCAACATAATCCTTTGATGTTTGTAAAAACTGTTGCAGTTCATCCATTGCTCTGAAAACATATACTGTCAGCTAACTATTACTCTTCACACATTTTACAAGCAGAATTTTAATTTCTGAAGAGAGAAACCAAACAGGGATTATATTTGAAGATTTGGGCTTCAGTAACATGGAGTGGATGTTGTCGATCATGATGAAGAACAGAATGAGCAACAAGCTACAAGTTAGCAGATTGAAGAAGAAGGCACATCAAAGGGCAAATGTAAATTAACAGACAACAAAGGCTTTGGCATTTTTAGTGGCGAATTGGGAAGAGGCTAGTAGAATGTGGGAGAGGCTAGGGAATCTGGGGTACGGACCCCCACCCCCCCCCCCGGGAAAAAAAACTCCTTAGGAAAAAAGCCCTTGGTAAAAAACCCCTTGGAAGAAACCCCTTGAGAAAAGAAAAACCTTGGAAAAAAAAACCCATCATATTGACAACAGAAAAACGTTTTCCTTAGTGACTTTATTTTTGTATGACAAAATGTTCATTAATGAAAAATACATTAACATAATATCATCCGGTCCTACTATTTAACGAACACAAACGAACATAAACGAACAGAAGATAAAATAATAAGAAATACAAGTTAAAAATGATTGAGGGTGCATATGCAGGTATATGTGGGTATATATTATTCGTCTGATGAGTATTTTAGTGATAAATAAAGATTATAGCCATTATTTGGATTGACAAACATGCATCAAACTCTCGCTTTGGATTCCGAGGACGCATCACGTCGAGTCGGGAACAAACCGTGATCTACCCTTAGAAAGCGGAGCAAGACTCGGATACATGTAGCATATTGTACACCCACATAATGATAATAATCTAAAGATCTTACAATATCTTGGGGATAAGTCATTAAAGCCCAGTTTAAGCTTTCCTGAAAACTTTCCCCGAACAAGCTCACCCTCCACCTAACGAGAGAGGACAACCAGGCGCGTAGCCAGGAAAAAGTTTCCTGGCTGGGGGGGGGGGGGGGGGGGGGGGGGGGGCGATAGCCATCAAATGCACGAAAGGCGGGGGGGGGGTGGGGGTCTGGGGATCCTTCCCCAGGATTTTTTTTTTAGGGGGGTGGGGGGTATGGGGAAAATTTCCCAGGAAAATTTTAAAATCTAAGTCTAACTACTGGCGGTAAACATTTGGAAGGGGGTACAGCTACATTTTGGGGAGGGGGCACCTGCCCCCTGTGGCAACGACAAATCCCGGGACACCTCCACCCACAGACTCTCACCAACGAGCCCCATCCACCCCGTTTCTTTCCAGGAAACGCGTTCCGTGATACAGTAGGCCTAACCGCTTCGCGATAAATGTTAGCCCAATAATATTAGCCTTCGCCTGTGCTCCGAATTTATTATTATTTTTTTTTTTTAATATGTCGCACCGGTGCGACATATTAAAAAATTAAAAAATAATAAATTCGGAGCACAGGCGAAGGCTAATAGTATTGGACTAGATAAATATTAAACTCCCCTCATCCTTTGCCCGGGCTACTGCTACTGCCTTACTATAATTATATTTAATGTGAAATGAAAGTGTCAATGACACTGTAGCTCAACTTGTCAAGACAAAGACATGTACATGTTTAGTATGTGACACAGCAATGACAAACATCTAGGTAATGACCTGATAACAAAGGTACATATAAAGTATTGTAATGGTCTGTACATAAATACTGACCGTAGCCTGTAACAAATGTATAGGTAAAGTATTGTAAAGGTGGGTGACAGTCAGATGCTAAACTAGAAAAAATCTTTGAGTCCCAGAGTGGGTCTGACTGAACCCCAAAATATTTGTTCTCATAGCACAGTGACAACAGAGGCACCCCAAAACACACTCATTCCTGTCCCAAGGTGAAAACAAAGGTACCCAAGAAGTTTCGTGAAGATCAGTTCACAAATATGAGCTATGTAGAAGTTGTGACAAAAAACTGATTGGACCTAATTTCGGTACAAAATGGCCACTGGCAGCCATCTTGAATTTTGGACCGCGCCCAGAAACACTCGTTCTCGTCCCAAGGTGATAACAAAGGTACCCAAGAAGTTTTGTGAAGATCGGTTCATAAATACAGCCTCTAGCCCGAGCCGTATTGACATGTGCACTTACAGAGTATAAGTAGCACTGAATAAAACAAAGTTCATCTAATTTGCATAATTTCTGCACGAGAAAAAACCCCGTACTATATGTGATGTATTCCATGTTACTAAACATTCATACAAAAATTTATTAAAATCAGAACTTTCCTACAGAAGTTCTGTACAAAAGACTGATTGCACTAATTTTGGTACAAAATGGCTGCTGGTGGCCATCTTGAATTTCGGACCACACCCAGAAACACTCATTCTCACCCCACGGTAATAACAAAGGTACCCAAGAAGTTTCGTAATGATCGGTTCATAAATACGGCATCTAGCCTGAGCCGTATAGAAGTTGTGTACAAAAAACTGATTAGACCTAATTTCGATACAAAATGGCCACTGGCAGCCATCTTAAATTTTGGACCGCACCCAGAAACACTCGTTCTCGTCCCAAGGTGATAACAAAGGTACCCAAGACGTTTCATGAAGATCGGTTCATAAATACAGACTCTAGCCCGAGCCGTATTGACATGTGTACTTACTGTGTGTAAGCAGCACTGAAAAAATCAAAGTTCATCTAATTTGCATAATTTCTGCACGAGAAAAAAAACCGTATTATATGTGATGCATCCCATGGTACTAAACATTCACACAAAATAATTATTCAAATCAGGGCTTTCATATGGAAGTTCTGTGCAAAAATCTGATTGCACCTAATTTTGTACAAAATGGCTGCCATCGGCCATCTTGAATTTCGGACCGGACCCCAAAACACTCGTTCACGTCCCACGGTGATACCAAAGGTACCCAAGAAGTTTCGTAAAGATCGGTTCATAAATACGGCCTCTAGCCCGAGCCGTATTGGCATTTGCACTTACAGTGCTGAAAGTAACCCCAAAAAACATCAAAATTAGTCTAATTTGCACAATTTACGTACGAGAAAAAAACCCGTATTATATGTGATGTATCCCATGGTACTAAACATTCATACAAAAAATTATTCAAATCAGAGCTTTCATATGGAAATTCTGTACAAAAAACAGATTTCTGCATCGTCTGTACAAAATGGCGGCTGGCAGCCATCTTGAATTTCGGACCGCACCCAAAAACACTCGTTCTCGTCCCACGGTCATAACAAAGGTACCCAAGAAGTTTCGTAAAGATCGGTTCATAAATACGGCCTCTAGCCCGAGCCATAGCAGCTTGGCACTTACAGCTCTGAAAGTAACACTAAATAAATCAAAGTCAGTCTAATTTGCATAATTTACGCACGAGAAAAAAACCCGTATTATATGTGATGTATCCCATGGTACTAAACATTTATACAAAACTTTATTCAAATCAGAACTTTCATACAGAAGTTCTGTACAAAAAAACTGATTTTTGCATCATCGGTACAAAATGGCCACTGGCAGCCATCTTGAATTTCGGACCACACCTAAAAACACTCGTTCCCGTCCCAGGGTCATAACAAAGGTACACAAGAAGTTTCGTAAAGATCGGTTCATAAATACGACCTCTAGCCCGAGCCATAGCCAATTGTTGACGTACGGACAGACGGACAGACGGACGACGGGCCATGACAATAGCTCAAATTTGACTTCGTGAAAGTTGAGCTAAAAAATTATTCAAATCAGAGCTTTCATATGGAAGTTCTGTACAAAAAAACAGATTTCTGCATCGTCGGTACAAAATGGCAGCTGGCAGCCATCTTGAATTGCGGACCGCACCCAAAAACACTCGTTCTCGTCCCGGGGTCATAACAAAGGTACCCAAGAAGTTTCGTAAAGATAAATACGGCCTCTAGCCCGAGCCATAGCAGCTTGGCACTTACAGCTCTGAAAGTAACACTAAATAAATCAAAGTCAGTCTAATTTGCATAATTTACGCACGAGAAAAAAACCCGTATTATATGTGATGTATCCCATGGTACTAAACATTTATACAAAACTTTATTCAAATCAGAACTTTCATACAGAAGTTCTGTACAAAAAACTGATTTTAGCATCATCGGTACAAAATGGCCACTGGCAGCCATCTTGAATTTCGGACCACACCTAAAAACACTCGTTCCCGTCCCAGCGTCATAACAAAGGTACACAAGAAGTTTCGTAAAGATCGGTTCATAAATACGACCTCTAGCCCGAGCCATAGCCAACTGTTGACGTACGGACAGACGGACAGACGCACAGACGGACGGACGGACGGACGACGGACGATGGGCCATGACAATAGCGACAAAAGCTCAACTTTGACTTCGTCAAAGTTGAGCTAAAAATGAGTTATCCAAAATAAATTTAAGAATTCTTTTTTCTTTTTGACAAACAGTACAAGCCGCGGAAATAAGTTGTATGATACCCACTAAAATGAAAGTGACCATTTTAGTGGGTAACATACAACTTATTTTCGCTAATACTGCAGCAGTGCTATTTGGCTACTGTTAGCAGTGTGTTTCGTACATCTCCTGCGATGCGATGCACATTTTCTTTTGCTACCGCTGCGGTGCAACTTTTGGCAACTGCGGGCAGTGCACTTTGGCTACTGTCCTCTTTACCATCATTTAGATATAACTTTTTTGCATATTTCATTCTGCAATTTTTATTTTTTTTTTTAAACTTTTTTAATGGGGTGGGGTGTATGTAGGAGACATCACCGCGAAGCGGTTACTGTATCATGGAACCCGCTTCCTGGAAAGATCCCGGGTGTCCCCCTCGTTGGAGAGAGTCAGTGTGGGGCGGGGGGGTGGGGGGGTGCCCAGGTTTTTTTTCTCGGGTCGCGTTTCTAGGAGAGTATGGGTAGGGTTGTCCCCAATGTCGTAGCCACATGGGGCGGGGGGGGGGCACTTACCCCCTCCCCAAAATCTAGCTGTGTCCCCTTCCAAATGTTTTCCGCCAGTAGACTTAGATTTTAAAATTTTCCTGGGGGAGAACCCCCCCCCCCTCCCGAAAAAAATTCCCCTGGAGAAGGACCCCTCAGCACCCTCGCCTTTCGCGCATCTGAAGGCTATACCCCCCCCCCCCCTCCCTGTTATCCCCCCCCCCCCCCCCCCCCCCGTGGAAACTTTTTTCCTGGCTACGCGCCTGGTTGTCCTCTCTCGTTAGTGGGAGCCCGCGTTGGTGGAGGGTGAGCTTGTTCGGGAAAAGTGTTCAGGAAAGCTTAAACTGGACTTTAATGACTTATCCCCAAGATATTTTAAGATCTTTAGATTATTATCATTATGTGGGTGTACAATATGCTACATGTATCCGAGTCTTGCTCCGCTTTCTAAGGGTAGATCACGGTTTGTCCCCGACTCGCCGTGATGCGTCCTCGGAATCCAAAGCGAGAGTTTGATGCATGTTTGTTAACCCAAATAATGGCTATAATCTTTATTTATCACTAAAATACTCATCAGACGTGGATACAATTTTACACACGATTAAAATAGGCGCTTGCCATCCTCTTAAACCTAAATTTCGCTGTTTTCCTCAGCGACATTCTTCCTCAGAAAGACAGCTAATTGATTTCACACCTTTGTCGCATCTTGTCGACAGCTTCAAGCAGGCTACTACTTAACGAACACAAGAATTTCACGCCCTCGTACATTTTATAAACCTTATTAATCATCAAAATACTCATCAGAAGTGAATAAAATTTTACAAACGAATAATATATACCCACATATACCTTCATATGCACCCTCAATCATTTTTAACTTGTATTTCCTATTATTTTCTCTTCTGTTCGTTTATGTTCGTTAAATAGTAGGACCGGGGTCTGGACGATTCGGACCATGTACGATTCGGACCAGATTTTTTTTGGACGATTCGGACCAGATGTATGGACGATTCGGACCAGATGTATGGACGATTCGGACCAGATAGCTGGACGATTCGGACCAGATAGTTGGACGATTCGGACCAGATGTCTGGACGATTCGGACCAGATGGCTGGACGATTCGGACCACATTAATGTTTCCCAAATCGCCCATTGATTTACACAATATGAACCAAATCTCATTTATAAATGACATTTATAAACGGGTTGGGTTCATTTTGTGTAAATTATTGGACGATCGAGACAACGTGACGGGTTCAAATTTTCTGGACGATTCGGACCACATTAATGCTTCCCAAAATCGCCCATTGATTTATACAATATGAACCAAATCTCGTTTATAAATGACATTTATAAATGGGTTGGGTTCATTTTGTGTAAATTATTGGACGATATATTTTTTAACCCATGTGGACAAATTATTGGATGATAAAAAAAGCAACAACTTCAAAGACAGTTTACCAGACTTTTATTAATATAACAACTAATTACATAGCACATATAAATAGCACAATGGTATAATACGCACTACCAACTGAATATGGGTTACATTGTCTATAACTAATTATTATATCTTGTTTGTCAGAGCTCAGCGACCCTACCCATCCCGCAACCCACAATAACCCACAATAATTCTCACAATAAGAACTCATTATTATATATATTTACTTGATGTCTGATAAAATGAAAATTTTAATCAATGATGATAAATTGTGCGCACAATAGCAGCCATGTCAATATCAATACACTATTCTTTTACTTACAGGATTATATGTTAATTAATGACAATAGATTCCCTACACGAATTTGCAATAAGTCTGCCGTGTCACACCTCACACAAACAATCAATTAGCAATGTTACTAAATTATGCAACATTCATTCGTCCATTCACTATTCACTCACCCACCCACTCACTCACTCACTCGCTCGCTCGCTCGCTCAATCACTCACTCACTCACTCACTCACTCACAAAAATACTAAGATAATTACTTTTTTGTAATCTTTCTTGCTCTTTCCTGACATTATGCAGAAGCACAGGGGTAAGGAGCTCTTGTTGTTTTTTTGTACAAAAAATAATGTGTCGTTTGTCACGTACATGCAAGTCTTTTTGTAAAAACGTTTCCTTGAAGTTTTCATCCATAAAGTCATTATTTAATTCAAAAGACAAGTCTGTAGGATTTTGTGGGCGCTTGCTGGCTCTAGAACGATTGACCATTCTTATTAAATTGGAGACGTCTGGGCGAGAAGCTTCGGGTAAAAGTGAAGTGTCCCTATTTGTTGTGGCTTGCGTTACTAAAGTTTGAGCAGACTCAAATAAATTCGACGTTACAGAATTCTTAAGATCTGTTTTTATTTCTATTGCAGCCAATACACCTGGAGTTGATTGGTGTGTGTGAGTTTGAGTTCCAGTGCTAAAGTTCCCACCCTTTTGTTTTACCACAGCTGGGCATCCAGTTTTCCTACCACGAACACTACAACGCCATTCAATAGTTCCGCTGACTAATGTTCTCTTGTACACATAGGTGAATCCATCGGAGGAGACAAGCTTTCGCTTCCCTCTCTCGCTGCCTCCCTCAACAACATGAAATGTGATGCTAGCTTCTTGATCAATAATGTCATCTCCACGCACTGACTCGTCAGCTATTGACGCCTCCATGACTTCTGTAACGACAGATCTCTCAGATCGCGAGACATCAAATGTAGAGTCATCTGCGTCTGTGTTAGCCTGGGCAGTTTGTGTGCCTGTGTTGTGTTGTGATGTATTCATGTCAGCACCACCTTGTGCCGATGTTTGTGTGTCTGTGCTGTCTTGTGATGCATGTACATCTGTGTCAGCGCTACCTTGTGCTGATGTTTGTGTGTTTGTGCTGTCTTGTGACGTATGCGTGTCAGAACTACCTTGTGCCGATGTCTGTGTATTTGTGCTGTCTTGTGATGCATGTATATCTGTGTCAGCACTACCTTGTGCAGATGTCTCTGTGTTTGTGCTGTCTTGTGACGTATGTGTGTCGACACTGCCTTGTGCAGATGTTTGTATGTCTGTACTAACCTGTGTGGATGTTTGTGTGTCTGTGTTGCCCTGGCACATTTCACAGATAAACTCATGAGAGATCTCCCCTCGTCTTAAACGTCCATACATGTACTTTGAAAGTCCAGTGTTTCCACAACCACGATGTTGCCAGCCACCACAACTGTCACAATCTATTGCCTGGTGACGCAAAGTCACTGATCTATTGCAGTGTAGGCATAAAATTGCTATGTCCGCCAACTCAATTTCAGGAAACCAGAATGATAAGATCGATGAATGAAAGGTTTTAGCGCGCCGAAGGCGCGCAGGGACGATGTGGGATTTACAAATCCCTTGCGACCCGGTTAGCCTTATTTTATTCCCTTGGATCTTGGATCACACAGGCCTAGCCTTCCTATTGCCTCGAATGGGGTCTGAAGGGGTATGCACGCGGTTAGAATTCCTGGCAGTTTGCATTGGAGTGATAGATTGTCAAAGACCAAACCCACAACGCCATTAAGACTATTGGAAGTGGGCTCTATTCGGTTCCAGCTTGGCGATGGTAGAGGTTTGAGTCCCACCATGGTGGCGAGCCAGAATATAAAGTTGTGCGATGGCAATTTTAAGGGAAAAAGAAAAAAGAAAACCAAACAGCAACGCCGGTTTGGTAGCGGCCCCGGTATATGACCATAGCGGTTACAAAAAAGGAATGGAGAAAGCTCCAACAGTTTAGTTTGAAAAAAAACCGGGAGTCATCCATCAAGCCTTCTGGGAGATAGGATGCCGTATGAGATTTTGAGGTATCTGGTTATCCTTCGGGAATTCCAAATGACCTCCACCCCCCCCCCTCACAAAAAAAAAAAAAAAAAAAAAAAAAAAAAAAAAAAAAAAAAAAAAAAAAGCCCTTAAAAGGGCTGTTTCCTGGCAAGATTGTTTCAATCCTTGCCTTGGTCTTGTTAGGTTTTCTGCACATCTTTGCTTGAGGGTTGTTTCAATCCCTCATAGTTTGTCATTCAGTTTGGTCGTGTGTCTGATGAGATAGAGGAGGTAGAAAAGATAGAGAGCTGGAAATTAGAGCAATTCGGTTTTTAATTTACACCTTTTCCGTCCTTTTGGATGGGGAAGCCAGCATTTTTTCCCCGAGATTTGTATCTCAAGGAGGGGAGACCCGGCAGCAGGTGGAGATTTTCCTCGCTGTTTGCAACTCCCACTGGTAACAGAGGCAAGCTTTCGTGCGTATCGTGTCACCCGCAGCCAGTTCTAAATTTAGGTCACAGAATGCCTGGCTCACCCCATCACAATGATGTAATCTTTAACCCTTTCGATAGACACGCCCCAGATTATTTAGTTTTCCTATTGAGGATGCGATGCGCATTGAGTTCTATTATTAATTCGCTGTCTTGAAGTCTATTTAGAGTTTTGCTTTGAAGATCTTTTAAGCGCATTGCTATAGTGTCTATTTTTGCTATCTCGTGAAGTTGTTTTATCGATGTCCACGTGGGCTTGCGCAGAGCCACGCGCAAGGCATGATTTTGGACCCGTTGTAGTTTTTCAATGTTGGTTTTATTCAGGTCACTTGTTATTATGGCCCCATACTCTAGCACTGGGCGTATATATGATTTGTAAAGATTGAGGAGAATTTCTTTATTGGCTCCCCAATTTTTACCTCTGATCATTTTCAGGAAATTGATGCGTTTAGTGGCTTTGACGGTGACTGAGTTTATGTGATTGTTTAGATTGAGACTGCTATCCAGGTTGAATCCTAGAAACTTTGCCTCATTACTAGCTTCAAGTTTATGATCGTAAAGCTTAAGCTCAATATTAGGGACAGGCTTTTTCCTTTGTTTTTTATAGAACGTGATTCTTTGTGTTTTCGTGGCATTTAGCTTGATGCGCCACAGAGCACACCAGTCTTGCAGGTCGCGGATGGTATCCTGCAGGCGGTTTTGTATTATGTTTCCAGACTTACTGGCCGTCCACATTCCTTTGTCGTCTGAGAATTGAGATAGTTGAACATGGTTCTTCCCTAGTTTGTCAATGTCATTCACATATATTATAAATAGAAGCGGGCTGAGGACCGAACCCTGTGGAGTGCCCGCTTCGAGTTTTACCTCGGCTGACACTTCGCGGTTGACTCTCACTTTGATTTTTCGATCAGATAAAAATGATGATATGATCCTTAGAATTTTGGTAGGTAGCCCCATTTTAGCTAGCTTGTATCTCATGCCATTGTGCCAGACAGAGTCAAACGCTTTTTCTACGTCGAGTAATAGCGCGGTTCCTATTTCATTTTGATTGAACGCCGTTTTCATATAATCTACCAGTCTATAAACATGCTCGATTCCCTCTCTTTGGCTCCTGTATGCCCTTTGCCACTTATTGAAAAAGCTGATTGATTCGAGATGGCTGCGGAGTCTAGTCGTGAGAATCCGTTCGAAAATTTTTCCAATACAGCTGAGTAGGCTGATTGGGCGGTAATTAGCTGGGTTGCTCAAATCCTTGTCGGGTTTGGGTATCATGACTCCTGTAGCTACTTTCCAACATTTTGGGAAGTATCCACTAGAGAGACAGATAAGATCAGTATAATCTAGTCTTTTATATATGACAAGCAAACAAATAAATTCCACATCAAAGAGATCAAGCCACACAAACGGCTTTCCGTAGACAAGAGACAATAAAAACACCATGTGCATATCACAAGAGGTACAAACAGACTCGACAGAATGTTGTTATAGTGCATAGAGTCGTTGTGGCAAATGCTCTATAAACAGTGTTCTTTAATCTACCCGCAGTTGCAATATATGCAGCCAGTGTACTAATGATCTTATAAATAAGGTTTTTAACGACTTCTGGATAGATATTTACGTAGTTTTTCTTTTAATTTATCACACTTATTTTAATTTCTTACATATCAGATCATATTGAGATCATATTAAATATGATACGAAACGTGAACACATTTGGGCCATATCACTAAGGGTTAAAGCGTGAGATAATTCTAAACAAGTTTTACATCATATTAAATATGGTCCGAATCGTTCAGACATCTGGTCCGAATCGTCCAACTATCTGGTCCGAATCGTCCAGCTATCTGGTCCGAATCGTCCATACATCTGGTCCGAATCGTCCAAAAAAAATCTGGTCCGAATCGTACATGGTCCGAATTGTCCATACTCCGTAGGACCCATATTATCTGTATGTTCTATAGTACAAGATATCTGCATGTTATATAGTAAAAAAAAGTATGCAAATATGAAAATCATTGGAATTAGCTGCTCCAGCCAGTTCCAATGGTATCCATATTTGCATACTTTCAAAAAAAGCTGCATTGGGTAAAGGATTATTTAACGTATTCAGTGCTGTAGGGCATCTTGCCATACAAATTAAATGTTAGACATATTTAATGTATTTATTTAGTGCTGTATTTAATGTTGTAGGGTCTATATAAAGTAATTAACGATTGAAAGTATGCAAATATGAAAATCATTGGAATTAGCTGCTTCAGCCAGTTCCAATGGTATCCATATTCGCATACTTTCAAAAAAAGGCTGCATTGGGTAAAGGGTTATTTAACGTATTCAGTGCTGTAGGGCATCTTGCCATACAAATTAAATGTTAGACATATTTAATGTATTAGTGCTGTATATGAAGTGATTAACAGGTGAAAATATGCAAATTTGAATATCATTGGAATGTATGTTTTACTATAGAACATAGATATTTTGTACTATAGAACATACAGACAATATTATGTATTTTTCACTAATGAATAAATAATAAAGTCACTAAAGAAAACGTTTTTCTGTTGTCAATATGAAGGGGTAAAAATTTTTGCAAGGTTTTTCTTTTCTCGAGGGTGTTTCTTCCAAGGGTTTTTTTACCAAGGGGCTTTTTTCCTAAGGAGGTTTTTTCCAAGGTTTTTTTTTCCTACACTCAGGGAATCTGGGAGTCTGTATATGATGTGGTTTAGGTGAGCATTGTCGGCCAGCTAAAAATCAAGACTATTTTGATTTTTCAACTAAAATTACAGTACATTGAAAAAAAATGTTAAAAAAGGGGAGGACTGAAAAAAAATGTTAAAAAATGTTGGAGGGGGTAAAAACCAAAAAATTGGATTTGTTTGTTCATTTAGTTGGAATTTTAAACAGCCATTTAATTTGGGACTGATAGAGTACCAAATTAAATGGCTGTTTAAAATTCCAAATAGATGAACAAACAAACGAATTCAAGGAGTGTTTAGGGAATCTAACAGTCTGTATACAGCTATATGGTATCTGTGTGCTAAGTGCTATCTATGTAGTTCTATGAATCGTAATTTTTCGAACCCCACCTCTACTGAGTATTATTTTTTGTGAGTGTGCTACATTTTATGATGTTTATTTTATATGTTGAGCATGTTTTGAAGATAAGATAAGATAAGATATTTATTGTCTCAACATCAACAAAGATGAATGACAAAAAACAAAAAAGGTGTAACAAAATACAGTTAGGGCACTCCCCCATGTACGGCTAATCGTCACGGCAGTTTGACGTGTTAAACAGTCTGGACTGACCTCACAGGGATGGTTAATTTTTATTTTCGACACAATGATTAATAAAGATCGCTATAACGTGGTAAATCACCGGTAATTCAACAAAAAACTAAGCACTTAACTTGAGTCCGAGTCCTTGATTCAGTATGTGTTTTGAGTCCGAGTCTGAGTCCTCAATTCATATTTGAACTGATTTGAACCCCCCACCCCCCACCATGCTAAATTAACTGTTAATCTTGTTCATTGTGTTATGTTGGTTTTTTTCGCCATTATCTTTATATTCTGTTGATAATGTAATAGGATTTTCAATTCAAATCTAGTAAATAGAAAGTATTGATTTTTTCCCCTTTTTTCTGTTTGAGGTTTTTTTCCACCCCTGCGAGAAAGGTGAGGGCATTTTTCTGTTTTTTTCTGCCTGAGGGTTTATTTCCGTATACTATTTTGGAAGAGACGAAATATATATGCCAAAAAAGAAGTTTGTATTACAATTTTTTATGTTAGAAAACAATTTTTCTCTCTCCCACCACCCCCGCCCCCGCCCCCCCCCCCCCCCACCTTCGCGATGTTGCTTCGATAAAATATAACAAAAGATCAGCCCAATTTTTCTCAAAAATGCAAAGTTTCACTTACCTCTCCGTTCAAGTTTTCGATCCTCAATTTTCTCTCGAATGATACACCTCCCTGATCTACGACTGACTGACTGACTATAGTACTCAATACACACCTGTCACTATGTTATTTTGCTGGACGCCAGTCTCTATGACATCTGAGGATTGCCGCAGAATCATTGGTCAACTCCAAGTCTTTTAGATCTCCCGCACGTGTTACAGATGTGGCCAAAATTTGTGAAATTGTATTTGCGAGTATTAATTTTGCTGGAAATAATAATAATAACTCTTCGGTCAGCCGCTGGTTTCTCAGTGTGCGAAAAAAACCTCACGGAACAAAAAATCCTCACGGAAAAAACCCTCAAGAAAAAAATCCTCATTTTTTATAGGGTCTGAGATAGACGCTGGGACGGCAATACAGTTTGGGCTAAAGGCGGATTGCGGTATGATGGACAATATCAGCAATGTAGCAGAACAATATGGATAGATTGTAAGGCATTCAGGTATAGTCCACCCCAAGCTCTTCTGTTGGTGATCAATGGGTGGTCTCGGGTAGTGTTGGTCGGTATACCATACCATATTCAACAATTGTACAGTTTGAACTAATTTCCCCAAATGAAAATAAAATATTTCATTCGAGTGTTTTGTAATTTTAACAATAGGCAATCTCGTGCACCCCCTGCAAAAGGTTAACATTAAATTCACCAAATGGGCGGGAGCAGGTCCCTGTGTTTTATTCAAGACCTTGACGATCGGGCGTTTTGGTCCAACTTCCCCTAAGGGCCGTGGTCTCCCGTACTTCGTGGAACCGACATCTCTCGTGGGCCGACTTCTCCAAAAAAGTTCGGACCGACTTCTCCTAGGGGCCGACTTCTCCGGAGCGGAGTTCGCAATGGCCCGACTTCTCAGTACATCTATTTTGTAATACTTTACTGTAAAGCACTGAGCCGTGCTTTCCAATAAATTACTGCAAAATAATATTAAGCTGGAGCACGAGTGATGTGATTAACGGTGTTTAACATTCAGTAGTAATTCACAATCATTTTTCGGTAGATATTATTTTGTAGTAATTTACTGTGAAGCACTAAGCCGTGCTTTCTAATACAATTCTGCAAAATAATATCAAGCTGGGGCATGATGGATGTGATGGACGTGACTATCAGTGTTCAACATTTAGTTGTGATTCACAATCATTTTTCAGTTCGATATTATTTTGTAGTAATTTATTGTGAAGCACTGAGCCGTGCTTTCCAATAAATTATTGCAAAATAATACCAAGCTGGGGCACTAGGGATGTGATTATCAGTGTTTAACATTTAGTAATAATTCACAATCATTTTTCAGTTCGATATTATTTTGTAGAAATTTATTGTGAAGCACTGAGCCGTGCTTTCCAATAAATTATTGCAAAATAATATCAAGCTGGGGCACTAAGGATGTGATTATCAGTGTTTAACATTTAGTAATAATTCACAATCATTTTTCAGTTTGATATTATTTTGCAGTAATTTACTATGAAGCACTGAGCCGTGTTTTCCAATAAATTACTGCAAAATAATATCAAGCTGGGGCACTAGGGATGTGATTATCAGTGTTTAACATTTAGTAATAATTCACAATCATTTTTCAGTTTGATATTATTTTGTAGTAATTACTGTGAAGTACTGAGCCGTGCTTTCCAATAAATTACTGCAAAATAATACCAAGCTGGAGCATGAGGGATGTGATTATCAGTGTTTAACATTTAGTAGTAATTCACATTCATTTTCAGTTCGATATTCGATATTTTTTGTAGTAATTTACTGTGAAGCACTGAGCCGTGCTTTCCAATAAATTACTGCAAAATAATATCAAGCTGGAGCATGAGGGATGTGATTATCAGTGTTTAACGTTTAGTAGTAATTCACAATCATTTTTCAGTTCGATATTATTTTGTAGTAATTTACTGTGATGTACTGAGCCATGCTTTCCAATAAATTACTGTAAAATAATACCAAGCTGGAGCATGAGGGATGTGATTATCAGTGTTTAACATTTAGTAGTAATTCACATTCATTTTCAGTTCGATATTCGATATTTTTTGTAGTAATTTACTGTGAAGCACTGAGCCGTGCTTTCCAATAAATTACTTCCAAATAATATCAAGCTGGAGCATGTGGGATGTGATTATGAGTGTTTAACGTTTAGTAGTACTTCACATTCATTTTTTAGAACTATATTATTTTGTAATAATTTACTGTGAAGCACTGAGCCGTGCTTTCCAATAAATTACTTCAAAATAATATCAAGCTGGAGCATGTGGGATGTGATTGATTATCAGTGTTTAACATTTAATAGTAATCATTTTTCGGTTTGATGCTATTTCGTGGATGCAGAAGTCGGCCCAAAACAAAATCGACCCACGAGAGAAGTCGGTCCATGTGAGAAGTTGGCCCCAAACGAAATCGGCCCCAGACGAAGTGGCAGGTTTCTTCTAAAATTATTTTTCCAATGCTGCAGCTATGTTACTTGTCCTAAACCTTATTAAACAACTGTATGGTTTGAACTAATTTCCACAAATGAAAATATAATGTTTTGTTAGAGTGTTTTATAATTTTAAAGTATAGGCAATCTAGTGCACCCCCTGTAAAGGGTTAACATTAAATTCACCAAATGGATGCGAGCTGGTCCCTATGTCTGAATGTTTTATCCAAAACCATGATCATCGACGGTTTTGGGCCGAGTTCTCCTAGGGGCCAAGTTCTCCCATACTTTGTGGGGCCGACTTCTCTCATGGGCCGACTTCTCCAAAAAAGTTCGGGCCGACTTCTCCTAGAGGCCGAGTTTGCAAAGGGCACACCTATTTTGTAATAAATTTGAGCTTATGCCATGGCCAGTCGTCCGTCTGTCCGAATGCAATTCAATACGGCTCGGGCTAGACGCCATATTTATGAATAGATCTTTACGAAACTGCTTGGGTACTTTTGTAATGACCATGGGACGAGAACGAGTGTTTTGGGGTCCGATCCGAAATTCAAGTTGGCCGTTGGCAGCCATTTTGTACAAACTTAGGTGCAATCAGATTTTTGCGCAGAACTTCCTTATGAAAGCGCTGATTTGAATAATTTTAGTACCATGGGATACATCACATATAATACGGGGTTTTATCTTGTGTGTAAATTATGCAAATTAGACTAACTTTGATGTATTTAGTGTTACTTTCAGCACTGTAAGTGCAAATGCCAATACGGCTCGGGCTAGAGGCTGTATTTATGAACTGATCTTTATGAACTTCTTGGGCACCTTTGGTATCACTGTGGGATGAGAACAAGTGTTTTGGGGTCCGGTCCGAAATTCAAGATGGCCGATGGCAGCCATTTTGTACAAAATTAGGTGCAGTCAGATTTTTGCACAGAACTTCCATATGAAAGTGATGATTTGAATAATTTTTTTGTGTGAATGTTTAGTACATGTACCACGGGATACATCACATATAATACGGCTTTTTTTCTCGTGCAGAAATTATGCAAATTAGATGAACTTTGGTTTTTAGCTCACCCGACTGAAAGTCAGGGTGAGCTTTTCTTATCACTCTTCGTCCATCGTCTGTTGTGCGTCGTCCGTCGTCTGTCATCTGTCATCTGTCGTCCGTCGTCCGTCGTGAAGGTGGTGTTTGAGTCTCTTTCTCCTAAACCACTGGCCACATTTTAATTAAATTTCAGGTATGTAGTGGTTATATAGGGGCATTTTGATTTTTATCCAAAATAGGTTTCGGCTCATATTGAGCAGAGGTGTGAGTCAGCACTTTTTAACACTGTAGGCAATGGGAAAAGATTAAAAAATCTTCTTCTGATCCAGCAGGCAGAATCTTTTGATATTTGGTATGCAACATTGTTGGGTGGATCTGATTCAAGTTTGTTCAAATCGCCCCCCCCCCCCCCCCCCGGGTTCATATTTGGGCTCAGTGTAGGAGCCCGATTTCGAACTTAGTGCATTTCAGGCAAATTTCTTAAAAAAATCTTCTCCAGATCCAGCAGGCAGAATCTTTTGATATTTGGTATGCAACATTGTGAGGTAGATCTGATTGAAGTTTGTTCAAATTGGCTCCCTGGATTCATATTTGGGCTCACTATAGAAGCCCGAATTCGAACTTAGTGCATTTCAGGCAAATTTCTTAAAAAATCTTCTCCAGATCGAGCAGGCAGAATCTTTTGATATTTGGCATGCAACATTGTGGGGTAGATCTGATTCAAGTTTGTTCAAATTGGCCCCTTGGGTTTATATTTGGGCTCAGTATAGAAGCTCGAATTCGAACTTAGTGCATTTCAGGCAAATTTCTTAAAAAATCTTTTTCTCCAGATCCAGCAGGCAGAATCTTTTGATATTTGGAATGCAACATTGTGGGGTGGATCTGTTTCAAGTTTGTTCAAATCGGCCCCCTGGGTTTATATTTCGCCTCAGTATAGAAGCTCGAATTCGAACTTAGTGCATTTCAGGCAAATTTCTTAAAAACTCTTCTTCTCCAGATCCAGCAGGCAGAATCTTTTGATATTTGGTATGCAACATTGAGGGGTGGATCTGATTCAAGTTTGTTCAAATCGGCCCCCTGGATTCATATTTGGGCCCACTATAGAAGCTCAAATTCAAACTAAGTGCATTTCAGGCAAATTTCTTAAAAAATCTTCTTCTCCAGATCCAGCAGGCAGAATCTTTTGATATGTGGTAAATAACATTGTGGGGTGGATCTGATTCAAGTTTGTTCAAATCGGCCCCCCTGGATTCATATTTGGGCTCACTATAGAAGCCCGAATTCGAACTTAATGCATTTCAGGCAAATTTCTTAAAAAATCTTCTTCTCCAGATTCAGCAGGCAGAATCTTTTGATATTTGGTATGCAACATTGTGGGGTGGATCTAATTCAAGTTTGTTCAAATCGGCTCCCTAGATTCATATTTGAGAAGCTCGAATTCGAACTTAGTGCATTTCAGGTAAATTTCTTTGAAAATCTTCTTCTCAAGATCCAGCATGCTGAATCTTTTGATATTGGGTATGCACCATGCTTAGGGGGGTGAGATTCAAGTTTGTTCAATCCAAGTCCCTGTGTTCATATTTGGGTTCACTGTGGTAGCCCGAATTATAACTTAGTTCAAAATGAGAAATTTTCTTTAAAAATCTTCTTCAGATCCAGCAGGTGGAATGTTTTGATATTTGATATGCAGCATCCTTAGGGGGCGAGATTCAAGTTTGTTCAAGTCATGCCCTAGGTCCATATTTGGACTCACTGTGGGAGCTTGAATTGTAACTTAGTTCAAAATGAGGAATTTTCTTTAAAAATCTTCTTCAGATCCAGCAGTCGGAATGTATTGATATTTGGTGCGCAGCATCCTTATGGGGGTGAGATTTAAGTTTGTTAAAGCCAAGTCCCTGGGTTCATATATGGGTGCCCTGTGGGAGCCCGAATTATAACTTAGTTCAATGTGAGGAATATTCTTTAAAAATATTCTTTTTTCACTGGTAAGAATCTTTGGATATTTGGTATAAGCTTTTCTTAGGAGGAGCAGATGCAACTTGTTGAAATCAATTCTCTGGGTTGATATTTAGGCTACCATGTCAGGTGAGGGCCTTCAGGCCCCTTGGGGCCTCTTGTTTCAGTGCTACTTACACACAGTAAGTACACATGTCAATACGGCTCGGGCTAGAGTCTGTATTTATGAACCGATCTTCACGAAACATCTTGGGTACCTGTGTTATCACCTTGGGACGAGAACCGGTGTTTCTGCGTGCGGTCCAAAATTCAAGATGGCTGCCAGTAGCCATTTTGTACCGAAATTAGGTCTAATCAGTTTTTTATACACAACTTCTATACGGCTCAGGCTAGATGCCGTATTTATGAACCGATCTTTATGAAATTTCTTGGGTACCTTTGTTATCACCGTGGGATGAGAACGAGTGTTTTTGGGTGTGGTCCGAAATTCAAGATGGCCACCAGCAGCCATTTTGTACCAAAATTAGTGTAATCAGTCTTTTGTACAGAACTTCTGTATGGAAGTTCTGATTTGAATAAATTTTTGTATGAATGTTTGGTAACATGGAATACATCATATATAGTACAGGTTTTTTTCTCATGCAGAAATTATGCAAATTTGATGAACTTTGATTTATTTAGTGCTACTTATACACTGTAAGTGCAAATGTCAATACGGCTCGGGCTAGAGGCTGTATTTATCAACTGATCTTCACGAAACTTCTTGGGTACCTTTGTTATCACCTTGGGATGAGAACGAGTATTCTGGGTGCGGTCCAAAATTTAAGATGGCTGCCAGTGGCCATTTTGTACCGAAATTAGGTCCAATCAGTTTTCTATACAGCTCGTATTTATGAACTGATCTTCACAAAACTTCTTGGGTACCTTGGTTTTCACCTTGGGACAGGAATGAGTGTGTTTTGGGGTGCCTTTGTTATCACTGTGCTATAACAAATATTTTGGGGTTCAGTCAGACCCACTCTGGGACTCAAAGATTTCTTTTCTAGTTTGGCATCTGACTTTCACCCACCTTTACAATACTTTACCTATACATTTGTTACAGGCTACGGTCTGTATTTATGTACAGACCGTTACAATACTTTATATGTACCATTGTTATCAGGTCATTACCTAGATGTTTGTCATTGCTATGCATGTACATGTCTTAAACAAGTTTAGCTACAGTGTCAATGACACTTTCATTTTCTCTATTTTATGTTACCACCTCTGCCTCCGACATACTTCAAGCTACACCTTTCATATTTGATGCAGGGATGAGGACGTGTGTGGGGATTGTGCACGCTCAATATTTTTATTGAATGGCGTCCATTTTTGTTGTGTTTTGTAATGATTTTCCTGTTTTATGTTACCACCTCCCCTCTAACATGCTTCAAGCTACATCTTTCATATTTGGCACATGGATAATGGGTTGTGAGGGGAGTCTAGGAGAGATTTTTAGTGCATGTCAAATACTCTGGAATTCACAAAAAAATACCACACTTTCCCAAATGCGATTTTCCAGGCCTCAACATTCTACCAAATTAATGCCGCGGTGGAAAAAAATACACAGCTTTCATGGTGAAGGATGCAGGCTTGTCATCACTACTTAGTTGCATGTGTTATTTTTTTTTTTTTTTTTTTGCAAAACCATAAATTTTGATAATCAAACAGAAGAAACACTGAAATTTTTAGGGGTGTTTAGGAGTTGGAATTGATCCTCCAGAAGCCAGGAAATTGCCACTTTGCACCTTTTAATGACAAATTTTAAAATTGTGTTGAACAGGGGCCAATCATGTTCTCCCTGGCATGCCTCTGATCATCATGGTGTGCTCCATTAAGGGAAACTAGAAGCCATATTTAAAGAGAAAAATGTGCACAAGGAGGTGGTAGAGAGAGCTCTCCCCACCCACCCACCACCACATTAAAACTGTTCTAGCTACATCACTGGTTCAACTCACAACTTAAACAGCCTAAATCAGGCAGGAATAATTCTAGAAACACATTTGTTTGATGGCTTAATTCTTTGAAATCCAATTTTACTAAGCAGAGCTTGATTTATTTGAAAACTTTTAAATACCTGTTAGTGAAAATGGATTAGTAATTTTACAGACATCAGTTTTAGGTGCAGTTTTTCACATTTTCTGTAGCAACAGTGGCCATATGTTTGTCTTTGCTAGTATTTCAGGTTTAATTATTTGATTATCATTCCACTCAGAATTGCGCATATGGAATGCACAAAAAGTGAAGGACCGCATGTCTACCGAGGTAGATTTTGTTTTCCTCCATTTGTGAAATAGGCCCTGGTAACCATCGCTACTGGGGTGCAATTCCTCCAGTAAGTGGGCAACAAGCATAAATGATTGGCCAAACTTGATTTTATAATTATTTTGTGTCATTATATATATGGCCCAGATACTTTCAATGAGGTGAAACAGCAATAAATAAATAACTCTCAACTGATATTTATTGAATCTCAAAAGTCATTAATGGTCTTGCAAATTGAGTCCTGCTAGAACACAACTGAATTAGACTGAAACGACAAACTGATTAACATGTGAAAGTTTTTCATTACTGCTACATTGCTAAATTAAGCTGTTTTTAAACACAAATACCCATTTGTCTTTCAGATCTTTTGAATGGGCAAAGATACCAGGAGCACCACATGATGATGATGCAGTGGTTTTTATTCAAATTTTTATTGTCCATTAGAAGCCAGGGAGGGGCTGAAATGTTGTGAAACTGCCAAAAGATTCAACCAAGAAACATTTTTCCACAAAATAAAAGTTTAATTCCAATTTTCTGTTATCTGGTCCAAATGGCAAATATGAGGTATTAGGAAAGAGTTATCTCCCCTTCTCTGTAATTTCTCTTGAATTCACCAACAGATTAGTGGTTTGAAGTCAAAATGGGCAGCAGCTGTAATCGGTGTCCACCACCCAATGGATATACTCATTAAATATACTGCTAATGGAATTTATGACCATTCATAGAATTTTAAAATCAATTAACCAGTTTACCCTGGGTTGGAGTGAGCTAATAATCAGAAAATATACTGATAATGGAATTTCTAACCATTTACAGATTTTTAAATCAACTGACCAGTTTACCCTCTGTTGGAATGAGCTAATACTCATTAAAAATACTGCTAATGGAATTGATAACCATGTACAGAATTTTAGCTAATATTACTTGGCATTACATGTAGCCCAACTTATTACTGTAGACATGGCAGTCTTAAGGACCTATCAATATAAGAGGAGTGTTCTTTTCCTAGACAATTTATCAACCCAAACAATGTTACCTTTGAAAATGTATTTCCCCGTGTCAACTGTTCAAATGGCAGTTCGAATGCCATCCCACTGAAAATTTCAAAAGGCCAAAATAGACTCAAATCTCGCCAAAGCAAACAATCAAGGTCGAAATTGACAAAAAGTCTTCACCCCGTGGGTACCACGGGAAGTGAAGCAGTGCTTGTTTACTGTGGTAAACAAGCTCTTCTGTTTTACTGGTAAAATAGGACCCGGTAACCAATGTCTGGGGTGGAAGTCCTCATAAATGGGCAACATGGGTATAAACGATTGGCTTGAATTGACTTTATATCCATGTTGTGGTCAAGATTAGCCATTGTGCATAAGTATGTGACCTTGTGCACCAATAAATGAATACATTTTGTTTTTTCAAGTTTGCTCTGTGAAGGAAATTAATTAAATACATTTTGGGGGAATACCGATCAAATGAAAGTAATAATTTTGAGGTGTGACATTGTTAGTTCGTCAGAGACAAGTGTCTCATACATAAATTACAATAAAAGCCCAGTTTCCAATCCAAATTCAAGAATGGACAAAATAAATAAGAGGCCCCACGGGGCCTGAAGCACTCATCTTGAACAGAACACAATTTAAACAGAGTCCAAGAATGAGTCTACATTAAGCAAGCCATCTCCATAGGCTACATTGTCAATCCTTGAGTCCCTCAGGAGTGACAAAAATAATCTTGGCATCATACCTTTTCTTCAGTTGATCATAAAGTAAAATGTAGAGCTCCCCTATGAAGCCCCTTGATACAACCTATGTGGATTAATCGTAGTACCTCTAGAGGGTACTGAATACAAAATTTTTAATTCTTCAGCAAAATGGCCAATTCCGGCTCCCATAGAGAGCCCAAATATTATCCCAGGCTCTTGATTTGAACACAGTTAAATCTGACTTCCCTAGAGATGTTGTGTACCGAATATGAAAGAAATCTGACTGTTGGATCTGAAGAAGTGCCAGGGGTGTGCGAGCGGAAGTAGCGAACTGTGCCTGTTCAGATTGTGATATTATTTGTTGGAAAGTACTTTTGAGCACTTTCCAGCAAATGCTATCATGGCATGGGTGGGTGAGCGAAAGTAACAAACTGTGCATTGTGTGTGATGTTATTTATTGGAACGTACTTTACAGTGCAATGTAAGATACAGAATGGTTTGAGTTGCTCGCTTGTGGTAACTATTTTTAACGCATTGGTCGCATGGCGTAGTTTTATGCTTATATTTTTAAAATTAATTTTTCATTGATTTTCTAGTGTAACTATTTAGGCCCAGTAAATCCTCCCATTAGCTTTCATGTCGCCACCTGGGTATTTTACTAATTGTTTTCTCACTATTACCACACTTTGTCAGCTCAGGTTGTCATATTATTTGTTGGATAGTACTTTTGAGTACTTTCCAAGAAATAATATCATGATATGATATTATAGTGTATGTACAGAAATATACTAATTGTTTTCTCACTATTACCACACTTTGTCAGCTCAGGTTGTCATATTATTTGTTGGATAGTACTTTTGAGTACTTTCCAAGAAATAATATCATGATATGATATTATAGTGTATGTACAGAAATATCATTTGGTGTGAGTAAATTTTTAATTAACTCCGCTTCCTGTGTTGAATTGAGCCTGGCTCTCGTGAAAACGTTCATTCAAGTCGAATATAACTTAACAATTTCCTCGGTAAACAAGCTCAATAAATAATACCAATGCTGAGGGTGGGCGAACGGAACTATCGAGCTGTGAATGTTTAGATTGTGATATTATTTGTTGGAAAGTACTTCTGAGTGATTAATCGAATCGAATCTGAATTCTGGATCTGGTTAATCCAACTTGTGAACTGGAATTGTTTAAATGGGTGTGTTTTCCGCGTCAATTTGAGCCTGGCTCTCGTCAAAACGTTCATTCAAGTCGAACATAACTTAACAATTACCGATATGTAAATCGCGGCGCGGTCTCTGGTTACCTTCTCGAGCCCAATGGGTCGGCCAATGTTTCCAAAGCCTGTGCTGTACCAATATTTATTTATTTATTTATTTATTTATTTTTTTATTTATTTATTTATTTATTTATTTAAAAAAATAAACAGATGAATAAATAAATAAATAGATTAATAAATAAATGGAGGAATAAAGAAATAGATGAATGATTGGATTTATTTATTTATTTGTTTATAAATTCTGAGTGTTTAATTTAATTTGTTTTTCACTAAATCTAGAATTATATCCCTTCAACTGCACTGCGCCACTATGAATATTTATTTATTTATTTATTTATTTATTTATTTATTTATTTATTCATTTATTTATTTATTTATTTATTTGAACCAATAAATACATAAATAAGTGGATGAATGAAGGAGTGTAGGAGTTAGTTTAATAATGAGTAACGCACCTCCTGCCAAATTTGGGGTAATATGGGGAGAGTGAAAGGGTACATCTGTAAATTCAAACACGGAAACGGGCCGATGTTAAGACTGAACACTGAAACGTGATCAAATTTGACCTTGAATCGCTGTTTGACAAATGCCAAGCTGAATCTAACGACGTTGTCGTCTTCAATCTTGAACTGTTTCGTCCAACCGCGGCCCGTTTCTTAAAGTGCATATGCGTCAAATTATACTCCCTGGTATCTTGCACCCCAATGCCCCCATTTTGGTCAACCTCTGTCAAAATGTGCGTAATCACCGGCCTGAGAAATGGCATTAACCATTTAACCTCAAATGCTAGCATTCTTGATTTATTGGGCTTTAAAAATGTTTTCTCCAAAGGGGAGAACCAGGTATTCTTTTCGCGTTTCTGCGCCCTACCCCCGTTCCTAAGCGATTCAGCCCACAAATTTTTGCATCAACATTACCGCCTGAACGCCCTCTACTACATGGCACCAAAATAATCTGATTCCAAGGCCTAAAAATACTCGGGGAAAAGAAATGGGGAATGTGGGTTGCGAAAAGGCAACCCCTTTCTTTTTCGTTCTAGATTTGCCCCCTCGATAACATGTTCCTCCTTGCCCCGATTGCCCCCATACTTTGCCAAACATATCTCGACCCTAATGTAAATAAACTCCTGAAAGCATATTTCTATACCTGCTGTGGTTCCCGAACAGTGCATTGTTGAAAATTTCATTTTTACAGGGAGGAGTTGTTGAATTCGCCTGTTTTTTGGCTGCCAAATCGAGCTGGGTTACAGCAGGCGAAAATTGTCTGCACTGTCTGGTGGCCCTTGGTCCTGCGAACCTATCAGCCAAGCGAAATTTAAATATTCCGCCTTTTTAAATCCCGAAATCCTTCGTCCAACCGCGGCCCGGTTTTTCCGGTGGATATGCGTCAAATTATACCCCCGGTATCTTGCACCCCAATGCCCCCATTTTGGTCAAACTCTGTCGAAATGTGCGTAATCACCCGCCTGAGAAATGGCATTAACCAGTTAACCTCAAATGCAAGCGTTCCTGATTTATTGGGCTTTAAAAATGTTTTCTCCAAAGGGGAGAACCAGGTATTCTTTTCGCGTTTCTGCGCCCTAGCCCCGTTCCTAAGCGATTCAGCCCGCAATTTTTTGCATCAACATTACCGCCTGGGCGCCCTCTACTACATGGCACCAAAATAATCTGATTCTAAGGCCTAAAATACTCGGGGAAAAGAAATTGGGAATGTGGGTTGAAAAAAGGCAACCCCCTTCTTTTTCGTTCTAGATTTGCCCTCTCGATAAAATTTTACTCCTTGCCCCCAATTTTGCTAAAATTATTTTGACGGCAATGTAAATGAAAATCTAAAAGCATATTTCTGTACCTGATGCGGTTTCGGAACAATTCGTTGTTGAAATGTCGCTTTTCAAAAGGGGGGACCTGGTTGAATTGGGCGCTTTTTTGGCTGCCAGTTCGAATCCGGCCACTGTAGAATAGAAATTTTTACACCGTCTTGTGTGTCTACGTACGTGGGACTAGTGTGCCATAGAAATTTCGATTTTCGCGAAATTTTAGTACGGCGAAAAATCGGATGGTAACCGCGGCCCGTTTTCTGATCCATCAGTCTCTTTTCGGTACCCCACAGATCTCCCGCCCCAATGCCCCGAGTGCCCCCACACCTAGCCAAAATTTACACTGCTGTACTGTAAACAAACATCTCAAATGACAGCTCTTTGCCTGTTGATGCGCCAGAGAAATACGCTGTTCAAATTTCCATTTTGACAGGGGGGGGGGGGGGGGGGTGCCTGAATTGGCCCTTATTTTCTCTGCCTAATCGAGTAGGTGGCTTGCAGACGAAAAATTTTTCCACTAGCTAATGCGTCTAGATTCAGAGTAGCCCTATGCCAATCGAAAATAGTTTATCGCTAAAAATTAACCCCCCTGATCTTGCTGCAAACCCCGGTCCAGTTTTTCGCCTAATACCTTTCTTTCTGTGGCATGCCCAGATCTCGCGCCCCGATGTCCCGTTTTGGACGAAACTCCGCGCAAATATACTCCATCACAAGCCTAATGAAGGGTGTTAACCATTCGCCTGCAGCTGCAAGGGTCTCCGATTTATAGCACGTTGCAATATCTGCGCGGAAAGGGGGAGGGGTCCCATCGTAAAAACGATCTAGAGTCCGATTTCTCGCCCCTCATTGGGTATTTTCAAAAACTCTTAACGCCATCGTATTGGGTGCCCATAGACACGTAGAATGATGTGTAGAACGCTCGAATCGGAGCAGGGGTAAAAACGCTAGGACTAGTTGTAGGGAATTTAGGTTGCCATTTGGCAACTTTTCCCAGGGTCTTCTTTCTCTGTAAAATTTCAAGTCCCCCAAAACCACACCCTTCCGCGAACACCCGCCAATCGTCGTCTGTGGCTAGGCACTATACATACCCACCCACTGCAGGCCAGGCGCCGTGCCAAAACAAACGGGTCGCCCAAAACCGGCGCGTCAACGAGCGTCAACCAGTGTCAAATCGTGGAGAAAAATCTCTCGTCGGCCCCCAAAAATTTAGGATCGGTCCCAACTTTTGACTTTCATAGGCCCCCAATGACCCCACAGACGCGTTTTAACCCTTCGATTTTGCACGTTTTGGGAAAATTCCGGCTTTTCTGTCAACGTGGGCTTGACTTCCGACCCTATGGGAAATTAACATAGGAGAGTCAAGCTGACTTTAAGAGCCCCTAATTCCCAAACGGGTCGAGATCGCCGCCCAAGCGATGTTTCTTCTGGCTCGGGAGTCCAAGGGCTATCAGATGTTGAGCCTGAACGGTTGCTTTTTGGCAACCCAAGTTTTCCCCATAACGGAGTTTTCCGCGCCGCAAACCGGGCCGCGCAGCCGATATCGTAGTTTGACCAGCGCAGATATCTGAGGAGGTTTTTTCAAAAGCTGCGTTGTACCAGACCAACACCCGCTGAAGCCTCGTGGGGGTATTTAAGACCTTCGGGGTGCCAGGGGTAGTCTGAGACGGACCCCCGGACCGCTGGTGGCAAGGTAGGATGAGCGCCAAAATCGCCTTCCCAGCCACGAAAACCGGGCCGGGCAGTAGATTGCTGCGCAAGTTTTTCAAACCCGACCAACACCCGCTGAAGCCTCGTGGAGGTTTTTAAGACCTTCGGGGTGCCAGGGGAAGGTTTACAGCCCACCAAACGCCTGCAATGCAATGAAAATATTAACATTTTTCGTATTTTGCACTACTCCTCTCGTCGAGTAGAACTGATGGCTGAAATTTTCTAAGTAAATCGTGGCCCGTTCTTCGGTCAGAACTGATGGCCGAAATTGACTAAGTAAATCGCGGCCCGTTTTACAGCCCACCAAACGCCAGCAATGCTGTGCAAAATGAACTTTTTTTGTATTTTGCTTTTAATTATCGTCCAGCTTTCTTATGTTGTGACAGCTGCTTCGAAAATAACATATAAAACAATTCGAGCGAGGTCTCTACCTATTATTTAACGCCTGGCATCGATTGCCTGTAAAGATTGGAGTCTTCCAAATTGATTTACCTCCCCTGCACTGCTACTCCTCTCATCGAGTAACTGATGGCTGAAATTGTCTGAGTAAATCGCGGCGCGGCTCCTCGCGTCCTCAATGCAGTACAAATATTTAATTAGTATTTCGCTTTTAATTAAGGCCCAGCTTTTTTATCTCGTGATAGTGTTGCTTTGATAAGCATATATAAAACACGAAAGGCGGTTGGAATGATTTATCTACCGATTTTTAACGTCTGGCATTGATTGTCTACAAAATAGTGGCGTATTCCAGACTGAATTATCTCCCTTCCACTACTCCTCTCGTCGAGTTCAAGTGATTGCTGAAATTGACAAAGTACACAACTTCACGCGCCGACAATGCAATGCAAGTCGGGATTCTTTTTTTGTCCAGGACAACTGAAGCCAGCCTTTTTAGAACATGTGTTCTAAATTGCCTCTACGTGGTGTTGTCTAGAAACAAGCTCTTGGACGGCGTCCCCGTCTTAACTTGGCGAAAGCTGGCAGAGTTGTGGTCGTCACAACTAGTCTGAAACGAACGAAATGACGGGGCGTGCCGACTGTTCACCTGGGCCCGAAGCCGTCGCCTTGGACACCGGGTGTCCTAAACTTTTGTTCCTTGCAAATCAGGTAAAAATCCTGATGGGGTACGTAGTTTCCAGGATCTAGTGTAATGCTACCATGTGGACTCGGAGACGTATCCTTGGACAGCATCAGAACAGCAGTGCTTGTCCTAAACCGTGCACTTGGCTACAGCCAATCCCTTTCTTTGGTGGGGACTTTTCGACCTCAGAGTCGTAGTATTATAAGTCCCCAACCTGACTGGTACGATGACGGGGCGTGCAGACTGTTCATGGGGTGGCATATCGCCACCACGTGGGACCGAAGCCGTCGCCTTGGACACTGGGTGTCCTAAACTTTTGTTCCTTGCAGACCAGGTAAAAAACCTGATGGGGTACGTAGTTTCCAGGATCTAGTGTAATGCTACCATGTGGACTCGGAGACGTATCCTTGGACAGCATCAGAACAGCAGTGCTTGTCCTAAACCGTTCACTTGGCTGCAGCAATCCCTTTGTTTGGCGGGTCTTTTCGACCTCAGAGTCGTAGTATTATAAGTCCCCAACCTGACTGGTACGATGACGGGGCGTGCCGACTGTTCATGGGGTGGCATATCGCCACCACGTGGGCCCGAAGCCGTCGCTTTGGACACCGGGTGTCCTAAACTTTTGTTCCTTGCAAATCACGTAAAAAAACTGATGGGGTACGTAGTTTCCAGAATCTAGTGTAATGCTACCATGTGGACTCGGAGACGTATCCTTGGACAGCATCAGAACAGCAGTGCTTGTCCTAAACCGTTGGTTGATCAGCATGAGGACAGTAGTGATTGTCCTAAACCGTTGGTGGGTACCAGCGAGTGGCGTTGTGGCATTATTAAATTTGTCAGTATTTAATTAATAACTTGGAAAAAACAATAACCTACATGAAGTCGGCGGACAACTAAAGCCAGCCTTTTTAAAGCCTGTCTGATGGGCTTTTAGATTGCCTCTTCGTGGTGTTGTCTAGAAACAAGGTCTTCGATCTTGGCCAAAGCTGGCAGCTGCCTGTAGAGGAACCAAAGTCTTTGGGTTCCGGGGGGGGGGGGGGGGGTGTATGGTTGCAAAAGCTGACAAGCAAAAAAGGAATTGACGGAATGTTGTCCGCTGAAGACGGATCGATCCCTGTTCTGGTCCGATGGTGAGGCGGCGAAGAAGTGGTGGCTGTGGAGACGTGCAAAGTTTTCTTCTTTGAGGGTGAAAACGACAGAGTGGAACAGGCGGAGTTTGTAGAGAGGGGAGAGAAAAACGACAAAGTCCAACGGGCCGAGTTTTGGAACAGGCCGGTGTTTTATTGAAAGGGCAAAACGACAAAGTCCAACAGGCCGAGTTTTTTGGAATGGGAATTCATTTGCAAGATTTGTCACTCTTCAACAGGCCGCGTTTTTCCATCCTTCGACCAGTAATATAAGTTATATTTCTAAAAAATCGTACTTACTTAAATTTTAAAGGTTTTTTGAAAAAGGTGGTGGCGAAATCGCTCCCCCAAACGGGCCGCGATTTAGTCTACCCATATATAGGCTACAGCAAAGCTTGCAAATAACGAATTTTCCTGGCTTGGAAAAAATTATCCGGATTTATTTGCAACACCCATCTCATAAAGCATTTTCTATTCTATCGACCAGTAATATAAGTTATATTCTAAAAATCGTACTAACTTAAATTTTAAAGGTTTTTTGCAGAAGGTGGTGGCGAACTCGCTCCCCCATACAGGCTGCGATTAAATAAAAAAATATATGCTACTGACCTTGGTACGATAGATTTAAAGGGTCGCGTATTGCCAATCCCACCCATTTTAAGAAAAGCATTTAGGGTAAATTTATCGGATGGGTCAACTAAAGCTAGGAAACACGAAGAAACATGGCGAGACACATCGAGGCTGTTGTGCTTTATAGCTAGACATATGAGCAAGTCGACAACAAAAGCCAGATTTCACTACCTGAATCTCCAATATATGCCCCTCGTGGACAACTATTTATGTATTCTGAAAAAATGCGGATGCAAGAGTTCTACTATTACCGGTGTTATTGGCAGTTGGATTAGGACTCTCAGGGCAATTGATGAGTTTAGTCTAACCGAAGAAGGGCGCAAAATGGGATCGCAAATGGGGACACGTAACGAGGGGTTTCTGGATTGTCTCAGTAAACACCGGCGCGAATTTACGAAACAAAGTGAAGTAGAGGCCGGTCAAAAAAGCATATTGTCGAGAGAAGGCGAACCGACGTGATGCTACATGAGCAGCCATATTTATTCGAACATGGCACCATTGATGGGGAACCCTTAGAGGGATGGGCGGCCCGTGTAATGAATAAAACAAGACGGGATATTACAAATCGTGAACGGAAGTTATTCACCGAGCTCGTGGTGTGTCATTGGCTGCTGCAATACGGCATGTCGAGAAACACCATAATTCATAATTTAACAATGGATGAGTATAATAATGGTTCCTTTGAACATGATATGTACGTAGTAATGACATTCACGGGGAAAACCCAAAGTGATAAACAGGCTTTGACAAGTAGATTGAAAAAACAGACTTTTATATCCGCGAAATCCGAATGCCCAAGGAAGAATCCACTCCTCAAGTGTTTCTATTAGTGGGTGGGAAACCGATTCTGAACGCGTCAAAAATAATTAATCAGTTTCAAGTCACATGCAATGTTCCAGAGGAAAAACGCTTAACGACAACTTTTGCGCGCACAAAAACGGTAAACGCCGCGAACAAAACAGGGGATGGAGAGATAATAGAAGCGGGTCAGTTGGTCTGTGACCATACGCGAAACATTCAGGACAAATATTACCACCGGATAGAAATGCGAGACTCTCCCAGTAGAAGACAAAGTTTTAATTGACAATTACGTGGAGCATTTGAGGCCGTGCGGTATATCACATAACAATCGGTTATTCCTTAGCACAGTTTCAAAGGAAGTTCTCGTAGAAGCAAACAAAGTCTGGTCACATTTTGCTAAAAAAACATGAAGAGATACATGATCCAAGTACACTTAGTAAAATCAAAAGACAATTTGCATTTGAGAGGGAGGAGTACGTCCCACAATCTAGTTTAAGCTCAATAGTGTGGAAGCTAATAAAGTTAGACAATTAGACTAACTCACTCATTCCTTCATTCATTCACTTATTATCTGTTTAATCATACAAAATAAATTAATAAATAAATAAATAACAGTACGTTTATTATTTATCTATAAATAAATAAATAAATAAAAATTAAATGATCTGCTGGTCGTCACCGAGACATAATTTATGCCCCCCCCCCCCTCCCCCCGTAATAAACGTGCCGCAATTCCTAGTACTAACTCGGCGAGCCCTTTCAATAACGGCCATTTAAACAATATACTATTATTTACTTACAATAAATGATATTTATTTATAAAAATAAATAAATAAATAAATAGCTGGCGTTTGGTGGGCTGTAAACCTTAGTCAATTTCGGCCATCAGTTGTGACCGGGCCGCGATTTACTCAGACAATTTCAGCCATCAGTTCTACTCGACGAGAGGAGTAGTGCAGGGGAGGTAATTCAATTTGGAAAACTCCAATCTTTACAGACAGTCGATGCCAGACATCAAATAATAGGTAGAGAACTCACTCGAATTGTTTTATATGTTATTTTCGAAGCAGCTATCACAACATAAGAAAGCTGGACGATGCAGGCCGATGGATAACAGGCTCGAGTAATGCCGCAGCACTAGAAGCAATCAGGGGTGAGCTTGGGTGGATGAGGATCAAGGACAGGATAGACCTATCGAAACTCGGTTATCTTAATTATTTAGTAAATCTCCCCGATAGCCGATGGTGTAAAGTAATGTTCCTGAGAACTTTCAACTCAAATATCAAGACGGGGTGGATGGTCCAAGTGAGGGAGCTAGTAGAAAACTACTCAATGGAGATCTCGGACCTTGACGTTGGGGCAAACCAGGGCAAAAAGATCGTCAGAGAAAGGGTCATGGAGGATTGTAACCGTAATTGGCGAGAGGGGGGTCAAATCAAAGAGATCTTTGGGTGGCCTGCGTGATAAAGAGAAGCCTGGTTTTGAAGAGTACCTTGATGGCACCTTTGGGGGTCACTGTTGTTCAAGCTGAGGTCGCGGTCCCTGGAGCTGAGGGGAAAAATTGGGAAAAACAGTGAAAAGGAGTGCCAGATGTGTAACGTGGGCGTGGTGGAGACCCTGGAACACTTTCTTATAGAATGCCCAAAATACAAATCTAAAAGAACAAGATTCACGGGGAGTATAATGGAGAAGTGGGATGGGAGAATGAAGGACATGTGGTTAGGGGGCGACTCAAAGGAGAGGGTTAATATACTAATCGGAGAGATTGGGAAGAATGGGGCAAGGGATGCCATCAAGCAGTTCGTCTCCGAATGTTGGGAGGAGAGAAGAAGCGCGGGAATAGGGAGGCAGTTGGTAGAACATGGGTAACAAAGGCCTTCTTATACGAGAACCGTGACAAATCAGCGGCCGGCCGAAATATTATTATTATTACGATAATTAAAAGCAAAATACAAAAAAGTTAATATTTGCGGAGTTCCTTAGGCACACATGTACGATAAAATAAATAAATAAATAAATAAATAAATAAATAAATAAATAAATAAATAAATAAATAAATAAAAATATTCATAGTAGTGCAGTGCAGTTGAAGGGATATACTTCAAGATTTAGCAAAAAATAAATAAATAAAACACTCATTCATCCATTCCTTTATAACTCCATTTATTTATTAATCCATTTATTTATTTATTAATCTATTTATTTTTTAAATAAATAAATAAATAAATATTGAACCGCGTTTTATCTCATAAAAAACTAAGAAAATAAATTATAAGGCATGTTGATATTTAATCCCCGCAAAAAGAAGGAAATAAAATAGTCAGTCGGAATTTAAAAGTAATACATATCGCAATTAAAAAATCAAAATGAAAAACTTACCTCACGACCCATTCTGGAATTAATACAATACAAGTCAGACAAACGAAATTCTAAGCACAAGGTTAACAGAAGTACTTCACCAGTTGAGAACAACTTTGAAAGTGGAAAGATGAAATGAATGAAGTGGAAAGATGAATGAATGAATGAAAGGTTTTAGCGCGCCGAAGTCGCGCAGGGACGATGTGGGATTTTCAAATCCCTTGCAACCCGGTTAACCTTATTTTATTTTACTTAGATCACACAGGCCTAGCTTTCCTATTGCATCAAATGGAGTCTGAGGGGGGTATGCACGCGGTTAGAATTCCCGGCAGTTTACGTTGGAGTGTTAGATTGTCAATACTCAATCCCTCAACGTCATTAAACTATTAGAGAGTGGGCTCTATTCGGTTCCAGCTCGGCGATGGTAGAGGTTTGAGTCCCACCATGGTGGGGAGCCAGAATGTAATATTGTGCGATGGCAAATTTATGGGAAGAAGAGAAAAGAAAACCATACAGCAACGCCGGTTTGGTAGCGGCCCCGGTATATGACCATAGCGATTACAAAAAAGGAGTGGAGTAAGCTCCAACAGTTTAGTTTTGAAAAACCGGGAGTCATCCATCAAGCCTTCTGGGAGATAGGATGCCGTATGTGATTATGAGGTATCTGGTTATCCTTCTGGAATTTCAAATGACCTACTCCACCCTCACCCCCTCCCCAAAAAAAAACAAAAAAAAACCTCTCACAGACACAGACCTCAAGCCCTTAAAAGGGCTGTTAAATCTTTATTCAAATGTTTATTTATACAAGATATACACTCGTCCCCAGCCAGACAAGCTTGTTTCAATCCTTGCCTAGTGTTTGGTGGTTTCTTGTGTATGTTGCAGAAAGGTGGGTTGCACCAATTCCTCCTACGCTTTGTCTACCATTTCCATGCGTCTTCTTTATAAGAGTGTTGCAAGAAAATTTGAGAATGTTAATATAGAAAAGTTATAGGTAAAGAGAAAGATAGGTATCCGCTATTGTATATTGTGCCTGTTGTGTGAATGTTGCTATGGATGGGGAAGAGATGATGAATGAAAGGTTTTAGCGCACCGAAGGCGCGCAGGGACGATGTGGGATTTACAAATCCCTTGCGACCCAGTTAACCTTATTTTATTTCACTTGGATCACACAGGCCTAGCTTTCCTATTGCCCAAAATGGAGTCTGAGGGGTTATGCACGCGGTTAGAATACCCGGCAGTTTACGCAGGAGTGTTAGATGGTCAATACTCAATCCCTCAACGCCTTTAAAACTATTAGAGAGCGAGCTCTATTCGGTTCCAGTTCGGCGATGGTAGAGGTTTGAGTCCCACCATGGAGGTGAGCCAGAATGTAATGTTGTGCGATGGCAAGTTTAAGGGAAGAAGAGAAAAGAAAACCAAACAGCAACGCCGGTTTGGTAGCGGCCCCGGTATATGACCATAGCGGTTACAAAAAAAGAAGTGGAGAAAGCTCCAACAGTTTAGTTTTAAGAAACCGGGAGTCATCCATCAAGCCTTCTGGGAGATAGGATGCCGTATGTGATTTTGAGGTATCTGGTTATCCTTCGGGAATTCCCCACACGCAGAGTTGCGAGGCAATCCTCACAGACTCAATCCTAAAGATCTCAATGAGTAGCGAGGCAATCCTCACTGACTCCACGCAGTTTATTTCTATTGAGTAATTTTAATTTACTGTGGATTATTTTGTTTTTCTGTTTAGGGTTCGGTGTTCGTTCAGCTTCACCATTGATTCACTATCCTGGAGTATGTGGAGGGTTTTGTTATATAGATCTTATTAAACGCGTTTCAATCGCGCTTCAGCAGAGTTGCGAGGCAGTCCTCACAGACTCTATCCTAAAGTTCCCAATGAGTAGCGAGGCAATCCTCGCTGACTCCACGCGATTTAGTTATATTGGGAAGAGATTCGTTACAATTTGAGGTATAAATACAGAATTGTGAGTTCTCAAACTGTTGACACTGAGTGAATTTTCAAACAGTAAGTGTATCTTGTAAAAACTTACTACTCAGGCATCTGTCAGCAAGGCTGCCTAATTACTTGACTCGCTTTGTAGTGCCGAACTAAAAAACACACGCCGGAGTTGAACTTTCGACTGTGTAACAATATTCATTCTTGCGGACAGAAGTGTCATTCTCGTGAACACTGTTTGAACTTTTGAAATGAGTAAGTTTTAAAACGATATTCATTGTTGGGTGACTTTGTAAACACCTAATTGAGATAAAAACTCTGTGTTGTGGCCAAACGGCCTGCACTTGCAAAAAGTTGCTCATCGTGACAACATTGTCAATCATCATTGAATCGCATTCAACACGAAGTTCTTTCACCGAGAAAACTACAGTTACACTTACATTGTAATTGAATCGAGCTCACAAAAGGTTAGTGATATTTTGTAAGATTATTTTCAGTCCCATTCACTTTTAATTATTTGGTTACATTAATTCCCTGAAACTTAAAATAATTATGGATAAAATGGATTTCAGCCAATTTGCTCTTTCAATTAAAATGAAAGTTTTAAAGGTTGCTTCCCACATATCATTTCCGGACAAATTACCAAGAAACTTGTTAGAGTGTTTAAATTCAGATACAAATTATGCTTCCAAGTTGCCAATAGAATATGAAAACTGTTTAGATGAGTTTTTTAGTGAGCATATTATTGGAGAAATAGGGGGGCAACAATTAAATCCAACCGAATTGTTCAAATTACATGTATTCGTTTATGATGAATACCAAAAATTGCCTGCCAATCGTAAGTATTCGGAACTTTGGTCACGAGAAGAAACAGAAGTTGTACTCAAACTAAGTCAAGTGTTTAAAGGGGATTCGAGAATAAATAAAAAAATCAGAGAGCAACTTCCAAACAAAACCTTAAAGCAAATCAGTGATAAGAGGCGTCGATTGGACGGAGGGGCGCGTTGCCCCAGCAAGCGTAAAGCAGAAGAGGGAGAGACCAGACCCACCCCCAAAAGATGTAAATGGACAGAGGAAGAAGTAGACACGTTAAGACTATATAACAAATTTTATGAAGGGGATAAAAATATAAATAAAAAATTGCAATTCCTCCATTTGCCCAATAAAACAAATACTCAAATAGGAGAGAAAAGAAGGAGGCTAGAAGGCCGTTATAAAGTCGTTAAGCCCATCGCCAGGAGTACACCTGATTGAACACGCGGTACCTTTCGTTCATTCGTTCTGTTTCCGTCTCAGACTATCAGTTTCAGGCTGCAAACTTTTCCTATAATGCAACTAGAAATTTAACCATTATGGGACAAATGGCTACGTGGAATTTTGAAACTTTGACATCAGAGTGCAGGGGGTTAATGCAAGCAATTTTCGTGAAGGTAGCGAGGGGGAAAAGATAAATCCCCGACTACTCGGTGTTGTGTGCGCTTACGGGTTGCACCCGTGCAGCAATTTCCGGCAAAGTGGGGGGGGGGGGGGCGTGTTCATTCGTTCATTTTCTCTCTCAGACTATCAGTATTGGGTGAAGGTACTTAGGGGATAGAGATAAGCCCCCCCGTTACTCGGTGATTGTGTGCTCTTACGGGCTCAAACTCGTGCAACAATTCTGGCAAAGTGTGTAGGGGGGGGGGGGGGGGGCGTTAATTCGTTCATTTTCTCATGCGTTCGTTTTCCCTCTCAGACGATCAGTATTTGGCCCTATTGGCCCACATAATTTTCGTGAAGGTACTTAGGGGAAAGAGATAAGCTCCCACTACTCGGTGATTGTGTGCTTTTACGGGCTCAACCACCGTGCAACATTTTCCAGCAAAGTGAATGGTTCATTCGTTCATTTTCTCTCTCAGACTATCAGTATTGGGTATCAGTATTTTCATTCATTTATTACTTCATTTATTTTACCCATCTGTCTGTCATTTAGTTTCTTATTTCTTAACTGTTATTCATTTCTTCGTCCAAACATTCACCCATTTACCTAGTGAATTATTGTGCATCTATCTACAGCGCGATATTTCTGCCTGGATAAACCTCTATTTACCGATTCGCTGAATAACTAAGCGAAATAACATGTTTAAAAACAACACAGAAACACCCCTTGGTTTTTTTTCTTCTAGACGTTTTTTTTTGTTTTTTTTTATGTATCATTTAGCGTCTGTTTACAACAGATTAGACTCCTCGTCGCAATGTATTATATATTTCATTGTTCGCCATAACATCGTCCAGCTATAATCACGGCGCTAATCCCAATTAGTCCACCATAATCCCCATTAGTCGGCCATAAAACACTCGCGGCTTCTAAGCTATATACTGTGTTTCTAACAATCGCGGCATTGCTCCACCCCTAGGCTAATAACCAAACAATAAACGTGTGTGGACATCTTGTCCCACCCCTCGACAGATGGAATGGATGTATATATACATCCCAATCTACCTGTTGATTGTTTGGTATTGAAGTCGCCGAGTCGTCGTTTGTATTTACAAACACTGCATTTTCCTCAACAACTTCAGTGCCAAACACCTGTACTTTGGCTGCAACAAAACCAGCCCCAACGGTGAAGCCCTCCTCGAAATAACAAAAAAACATAACCTACATGTAGTTATGAACGACAACTCAGCAACCTATATCAGTAACAACCCACTATTTTCATCTGACAAACTAACCAAAGCAATGGCCGAGGAGAGAATAGCTGCCAACGAGAGGTTTATCGATTTGACAAACCAAATCAGTACCCTGTCAGCCCAACTGGGCTTGCAAAAACCACCAAATGCACCAGACAGCTGTGTTGCATCGGAGGCTACTGCACTGAGGGATGCTCCAGCAGCCACTGTGGCGTCGGTTGGGTCTCCACCTTGCAGCCCAATCCAAATTGTAGCAATTGCCAAGGTTCATGCTGAGGCAGAGGCCTTGGATAATTCTCTAGACAATTCCTTTATAAGAGAGATTCTACCCACCGATCTCCAGGTGGTTACTCCTGAGGGAGCTGTCCCCGAAGAGTCATCATCTGGTCGAGGGGACACAGGCCCTACTAATGCAGCACTCAAGGATCCAGCTGATCCCTGCTCTCTGGGCACTATCTGCCCAGATAAAAATCTAGATATAATGCTCACCACACAGCTGGTCAGTGCTCCTAGCAGCACTCTGACCCCGTCCCGCAACAAAGGCAAAATAAAGAATTCAATAGACCTTGAGAGTGAGTTGGTGGAGGTGGTGGACGGACAGGGCTTTTACCACACCGTTGACCGGCAAGTCAAGAAAGTGAGGAACTGCCCTACACCCACCACCTCACCCAAAGCACTCCATCATACTAACAATGAGCCTCAACCTAACCAGCCAGGGCCCCCCTCACTCATGGAGACACCCTGGACAACAGTGGTTAAAAGAAAGAAGATCCAGCCAGCTACCGCCCAATCAGCCTACTCAGCTGCATTGGTAAGACATTCGAACGAATCCTTACCAATCGGTTCAGGGGGCACCTTGAAGACATCAACTTCTTCAATAAATGGCAAAGAGCCTACAGAAATCGTAAAGAAGGCATCGAACATGTCTACCGACTAGTGACCCAAATGAAAACTGCTATCAACAATCAGCAAATAGGCGCGGCAGTCCTGCTAGACGTCGAAAAAGCATTCGACTCTGTTTGGCATAATGGAATGCGCTACAAATTATCAAAAATGAGACTCCCCGTGAAACTGATTAGATTACTATCCTCCTTAAATGATCGCGAAATTAAAGTCAGAGTGAACAATGTCCGACAGTGTCCCCTTAGAGAGTGAGTTGGTGGAGGTGGTGGACGGACAGGGCTTTTACCACACCGTTGACCGGCAGGTCAAGAAAGTGAAGAACTGCCCTACACCCACCACCTCACCCAAAGCACTCCATCATACTAACAATGAGCCTCAACCTAACCAGCCAGGGCCCCCCTCACTCATGGAGACACCCTGGACAACAGTGGTTAAAAGAAAGAAGGCAAAAACTAGCATGACAGCCAACAGCCAAAACCAAAAGGGGAGGGGGGTGGGGGCAAAATTCAAACAATAGTACCAACAGTACAAAAACAAAACAAACGGCAGCAGGGAGGGCAGGGGTAACAACTCGCCAAACCTTACTGCGGTTATAACTAGGGTCCACCCCGATACACCCAGTGGAACCATAAACCCCAGCCTTAATAACTGCAAATGGGAGACATTCCACTCCAGAGCCACGAGCAAGGCCACGTGGAAAATTAAAGTCACCTGTCCCAACAAGGAAACCAAAATAAAAATAATCAAAAATGGGACCCACATCAATGGCAGGTGGCACACTGGGGAGGAATACAATACCTCCCCAACGCCCATATAGTGCCACAAATGCCAAAAGTTCGGGCATATAGCCAACAAATGTACAGGGAATCTAACCTGCATGAATTGCGGAGAATCACATCTCACCAAGTCATGCAGGTTAAAATCCCCCTCTTGCCACAACTGTAAAGGAAGTCACCCCAGCAGCTACTGGGGGTGTTTCATTTCCAAAAAGTAAAAACTGCCATCGAGCTGAAAAACCTAAATCTCATCAAGTCTGACAATGCGTCATCTCCACATACTGTCTGCCCCCTTATCGCCGGATCCCTTTATTCGGTGTTAAGCGAACACGCTAAAACCAATCTGTCCGACATCTGCCAGGATGTCAGCCGATCGGCTTCCCGACTTTTCAAGACGCATATTTCGGAATCATTAATTAATCAAAGCCGCTATCAGCTCAGACTAAAGCACCTGTCCAAACCTATATCTAAAACACCGCTAACTAACTCCCAACCCCCGTCATGAATAAGCTACAAATAGCCGTGTGGAACGCTAGAAGCGTTAATAACAAAAAACTTCAAATGAGCCGATACTTCGAAGATACAGACATTATCTGTACCTGCGAAAGTTGGCTTCAACCCAGCAAAAATTTTTCAGTTAGCGGGTTCAGCACTATTAACTCAACCCTAAACGAAATATGCCCAAAAGAAGAAGTACGCCCCTGGAGAAATACTATCTCGGGCGACACACTCTCACTAATCAAAACTAAACGGAAAGCTCTTCGCGCTCTTAAAACCGAAACTGACCCCGGTAAGAAAGCTGACCTCAAAAAAACATACAACCGCCTTCATGGCGAGGTCAAAAAGCCCTCCAAGCTGAAAAACAAGCTAACTGGGAAAAGGCAACAGCCGATCTAAACGGAGTCCAGGATGCCAAAAAATTCTGGGACTCTTTCAAAACCCTAACTGGGCAAAAAAAAAACAAAAGCCGCAAAGCCGCAGGAAAACCTCTTAAGAAGGAAGACTGTTCCTTCATGCGCACCGACAAAGACAAGGATGACACCTTTGCCGACCTCCTAAGAAAAACGCATCGCCCGCATCAAGGTGCGGGCAACGATGAATCCGCAATAAACGCCATTGATGACTTCATCAATGCACACCCTGATATATTCCGTGACCCCAAATTCGATAACGAGCCAGAAGACGGGGATGTCGATGACCTCGTCATCCCCATCACTAATGACGAAATCATCAACGTCATAAAAAAAATGCAAAAACTCTTCCTCACCCGGCGAAGACGAAGTAAGCTACAAAATTCTAAAACAAAGCCCATACTCACTAATCGAAAAACTAAACAAACTGTTCAACGCATGCCTCACCCATGGCTACTTTCCCAAATGTTGGAAAAAAGCCATCGGTGTCATGATACCAAAACTGGACAAGGACCCCTCCGATCCAGCCAGTTACCGCCCAATCAGCCTACTCAGTTGCATTGGTAAGACATTCGAACGAATCCTTACCAATCGGTTCAGGGGGCACCTTGAACAATGAAATGTCCGACAGTGTCCCCCTTGAAGTAGGCACCCCCAAGGATCCGTCCTAAGCCCCCTCCTATACATCTTTTTCGTGAATGACCTTAGCTTCTCCGATGACCGCGTCCAGGTTTCCCAATTCGCGGATGATAAGGGCCTCTGGGACTCTAACAATACGGCCAATCTGCTCCAAAAACCCCTGCAACGCGCTCTCGATGAGCTTGAACAATGGTGTGCCAAATGGAGAATAAACGCCAATAAAACCCAAAGAATCACCTTTACTAGCAAGACAGCTAAACGGGATTTTGACCTAAAACTTATGGATAACACCCTCCCAGAATGCAAGGAAGCGAAATTCCTGGGCATCACCATCGATCAAAAACTGTCCTTCAACAAACATACCGACGACATGGCGAAAAAAGCTACCAAACGAATTAACTTACTGAAAATGCTTAAGAGAACTTCAAGGGGAGCCAACCAGGCCACCGTACTCAAACTATACAAATCCTTTGTGAGCCCAGTACTCGAATACGGTGCAATCATACTAACTGACCTCAACCAAACTAATATGGGAAAACTTCAGAGGGTCCAAAATCACGCGCTTAGAGTTGCCCTACGTGCCCCATGGGACACATCCATCAAAACACTCCACGACAGGGCCGATATCCCCACCATTAAAGACCGCCTAGCCACCCTGGCCGCGAAAAATCATGACCGGTTAGCCGACAGCGAACTAATCTCCGAACTTGGAGCAATTTGCGAAAGCCGACAAAAGCCCAAAAATTGTGACCAAAACTAAGACCGCTCGAATAAAAACTAGGGAATGGCAAGGTGAACCAACAGGCAGAAAACCAGCTTAACTGTGGCCTTCTACCAGAAAGGGCTGCCTTCACCGACTCAAGTAAAATTACATCAGGATTAAATATTGTTAAAAACTAAATAAATAGGGAACGAAAATGTGAATAAACAGGCAGAAAAACAGGTTAACTGTGGCCTTCACCGACTCAACTAAAAGTTACATCAGGATTAAATACTGTTATAAAAACTAAATAATAAATAGGGAACGATTGGGGTCCCAAGCACGAGAGTATGTTACTGCGCTTACGAATTTCATACTCTCTCCCACATACACAGCAGACACCACACGGACAGGCAACTAAAGAGGTGCCACCTTTATCTTTACAGTTGACATATTCTAATGAAAACTTTTAAGCAGGTACACAGAGGATGTTTTTTTGACCAGCACCCCAATAACCGCTACAGACAGTCTAACCGTTATGGAAACAGTCACCCCCACGGTTCCTGAACATCCTCAGCTCCATCCCTAAAAGTGGTCAACCACTTTAATGGAGGCGAGCGCTGGTCCTGCATCCCGCCTCTGCCCCTTTTTGTAAGCGCATTGCGCATCTTTTTGTCCCAACCCAATAGGATTACAATGCAGGCCTGCCCCCGAACCAGGGAAGTTCGGGTCTTCTTCTTGGTGGTCCCCGTAAGGGGTCGTTGTTGTTTCCTTCAAAAGACATCCTATCAAACAGAGACAGCCTGAGGCAGATTATACTTGCCAGTGATGGCCATCATTCAATATCATCTCCGAAGTGACAGACTATACTTGCCCGAAAATCCAGACCGACTGCACCCTCGGGGAGAGGTAGTACCTTTGTGAGAGAACCCAACCTCTCACACTGGTCCTCACCCGAGGGTTCAACCGACATCAGTCAAAGAGACCATCACGACGCCGCAACCGGTGACACCTGCCGAGTACCTGAACCTGTTCCTCCTTCAACACGAGTAGACATGTGGAAATTAGTCACTTACAGTCAATGAGGGTCGAAAGGGGCTTGTTCCCCATACCGTCCCTGCATGCCTTCGACGCGCGAAACCATTCCTTTCGTTGTATTCATACCAGCACAGATTTGACTGGAACTTCTTAAAGCTCATCTCAACAGTTTAAGGTGCGTACGTTCAATTTTTTTCCTATTCTGATTTGTAGTAAAATGGTATTTCAAACTTACTTAAAATCGATCAGACTTGATATTCTGCAATTTGCAGAAAGGCAGGTACGAAGGGGCTGTCTCAGAAAAAAATTATTTGGTAAGAAGAGGCCACAGACTATTCCAGATGAATATAAACTTGAGTTGGAGGACTTCTTCTTTTTTGAATTAGAGAGTGATTTATCCCTTCATTTTCCTAACCTTTGGGCCAGTGACAAAGAAGAGATGAATCAGTACATGTTTAGTAGATACTGTAAAGATGTTCTGTATCCAGAGAAAATGAATGAGGAGTGGGCGGACATTAGTGAAATTCTACAAAGCAGCACGACACATGATGTCGGGTGGGATAATTGTATTTCTAGGGGGGTGGACAAAGCTGGGCCCGTATTAGAGAAAGCGATTTCAGGGGAGGTTAGGGAGCCTGCTGGATACACAGTGCCAGAGATTGGCACTGAGGACTCTTGGTCCGGTTTGTCTTTTTTTACCAGTTTTGCCTGTTAGGTTTCAGAATATCTGGTGCGTTTAATTACGTGAAATCACACAGGTAAATTAAGAATTAATTGTCATATTTTTTTTCTTTCATTCTTTTCCTTCCTTCTTCATTCTTTCTGACGAGTGTTGTTGAAGATAGAAAAAAAAATCAAAATGGATGTTGTTAAACCCCTCGCCCAGCTGGTAGCTTTAGGCGAGGAAATGGGCCTTGAGGGGGCCGGACTTCAGACGTTTGTTAAGTATGAGCAAAAGCGCGAAGGGAAAGAAATAGCCTCACGTAATGAGGCAAGCGAGAGAGAGATTCAGTTAGAAAGGGAACGAGAGAGGGAGGCAAGAGAGGCGAGAGAGAGAGAGAAGCTCAACTAGATAGGGAAATGAGAGAGAGGGAGCAGGTGAGAGAGGCAGAGCTCGAACAGCAGAGGCATGGGAGAGAATTAGAACTCGTTAGAGCAAAGACAGATGTGGAGACTGAAAGTCTCCGTTCAGTGGGTGAGAGTACAGGGGTAGCAATTCATGCCCCTCGTCCCAACCTCCCTCATTTTAATGAACGCACCGATGATTTGGACTCGTACCTGGAGAGGTTCGAGCGTTTTGCCTCCAGCCAAAGGTGGCCAGAAGACACATGAGCTATGTGCTTGAGCCCTTTGTTGTCAGGTAAAGCCCTCGAGGCTTGTATCAGTATGCCTCCTGCACTTCTTAACGACTACAGTGAGCTGAAGAATGCCATCCTTCGTAGATACAAGCTCACTGAAGAAGGATTGCAGACTAAGTTCCAAGAAATTAGGCAGGAGAATGGAGAGGCAGTACCTCAGTTCGTTGTCCGTGCTAGGCGGTACTTTGACCGCTGGACTCATCTCGCCGAAGTGAATGGGCCATACGAGGCCCTGCAAGATCTATTGCTCCGAGAGCAGTTCCTGACTACATGCTTCAAGGAGGTGGTCTGTTCGGGGAAAGGGCTCCGCCCACCTATGATGAAATGGCAACTGTGGCATTGAGGCCCATGGTGGGAGTGTCAACGCACCCAAATCGGCTAGGGGTGGGGCAAACGGGTTGGCAATGGCACCTGTAAGGCAACACCACCCCAGTCTGCCCGAGGCACAGACCAGCCAGAATGGGAGCACTCCAAAAGACACCACTTGTTTTATCTGCAACAAGCGGGGACACATTGCCAGGGACTGCTGGCAGAAGCAGGTTAGAACTACTGGAAACATTAGACCACCTCAGCAGGAGGCCGGGAACGCAGCACCAAGGGGTTGGAAGCACGGTGACCGCGTAGATCCAGGGCAATGTAGACAGACGGCAGCGTTCTGTCAAACTATCAGCCCAGAACTATGACCTGGTCATAGGTAATATCCCAGGGGTGATGGCAAACCCGGATACGTTATGGTCCAGGGATAGGGGCCAAGTGAGAGCCCAGCTAGGGTAAACGCAGTTCAAGCCGGTGGGCAAGGCCCCTGGCGGTTGTATTCGGTAACGTATCGAGTAAGAAAGGGAAGGTCCAGAGGGAGAACCAATCAGAGGGTCCACGAAATGTCGGAATGATTCAGGGGGGACGACTCCAGTCCAGTTGGGAAGAGGGGTCCGTAGGCGGTCCAGGCTAAACGCCAGGCATGGAGGGAACCCAATTGAGTCATTGAGGAAAGACGACCATGCAAGGTTTTATGGGGGAGTTGAGCGCTCCAAAAAGTCTGTGTCACCCGTGTCGAGAGGGGAGGCAGGACCCACACAAATGGCTGGGCAAGCTTCTTCAGAATTGAGAGGGCACGGGACGGCACACGTTGAAGGTGTTAAAGTCAATGGGACCACTAAGATGGGCGTCCAGAATGCCGAGGAAAGGGTCCACACACCGAAGGAGAAGCACCATAGGTGGCAGAGAACAAGGAGTGAGTGCCGATGGCACACAACGACCAAGGTGCGCAAGAAGTCGACGCAATGGACCGGGGGGGGGGGGGGTCGACGACACCAAGGGCCAAGGGCTGCCAGTGTCGTTCGAACGAAGTTAACTGCCAGGCCGAGTGAGCCTGGGGAATATAGCGCCAAGGGAAGCTCTTGGGAATGCGACGATGACAGGGTATGGGGCCCCTGGTGGAATACTCGTGGAAATAACGGGGCGAGGAGTGGGGTGTGTCAAGAGTTGCCCGTGGGGAAACTGGGAACTGGGCCCCTACCAATGGTCGGTGGTTATAAGGAAGCAATAGTTGGGTGGCTGTGGGCCTGGTGGTCTGAGACGGGAGCATCAGTCGCAAATAGTTTTGGTGGATGAGGCGATGGGTTTCGTTAACGGTGTTAAGGCTCGGAAGTAACTTTGTAATTTTTTTATTGCTTTGACTGCTGTCTAGAGTTGGTTGTGAATGTGAGTTTGGGATGCACGAACACGGTGTTAAGGCCCGGGGGAAAACTGTGTTTGTTTTTATTGACGAGAGTTTGTTGTGAATGTGAGGCACACTAACCCGGTCTGTCGCAAAGTCGCAGTCGGGAAATCTGTGTGTTGAGTATTGTGAGTGTGTGAGGCACAACATAATATTGTTTTCTTTGCAAGGGGCTACAGACTTCTGCCCGAAGATATGGACTAGAAGTATTTGGTAATGCAGTACACCGTTGAAATTAACCCATCTGACGCAAAGGCGCAGACAGTGTTATTCATGGGAGTGAGTGCCAAGTGAGCTGTTTGCAAAACAGGCAAATGTATATAAAATGGATATGTTTGGGGTGTAAATATACAGCATTACAAAGACTGCTGCAAATCTAAGGATAAAATTACTCTCCATATGTAAACCCTCAAGACGGGAGCATGTGGAGTGTGTACCATGGGGACTTACATGGCCGACGCATGAGCCCGGTCATGAGCGCCACGACTACTGGGGTACAGTTTTTGTAGACTTAATCATGATGGGCAGATTGTAAAAGTGTGCGAGGAGAGGGCGAAAAAGATGTAAAAATTAAAAAAAGTGGAAAGGTGATTTTTGTATATTACGTGTGCGGATTTCACCGATTTGTTAGGTAAAGGGCTAATAATTCAACTTATTCAATGCAAATCAGTGTTACCAGTGGGAGAGGACTGGAGGTTACAGTGCACTGTCTGGGAAGTCTACATGTTATCCCCCCCCCCCAGTCCCCCCCCCCCAGTCCCCCCCCCCCCCCCCCCGTGATTGAGGAAACTGCCTCTTTGCTCTTTGTGCATGGATTTGACATGATATATTCTTGAACCTTATCTATGAGATGGTCTCCCTGACGAACTGGCCAAATTCCACGACGCGGTTGTGTCGCGGTAACCGGTTCTCGTCAGATCACCGAAGTTAAGCAATATCGAGCGCAGTTAGTAGTTGGATGGGTGACTATTTGAGCGACTGATTCGCGCTCCTGCGTTGTGTCCTTGGGCAATTAGGCACTTAACACCAATAAGAATTGCCTACATGGGGGCACGATGGCGCTGTGTACAAAGGCAAAACATTAATCCAACGAAGCAAATCATCACAGACTGTTTCACGCCAAGCGGCAGAACTGCTACAGAAGCAAGAAATTCCACATTGCCTATATAATATCGTGTTTTGGGCATTCATTGTTTTCAATTTACAGGCGAAAATAAAAACATATCAGGGAAAACCATTAAATATTTTTAAAGTTATACCAAGTTCTTTTATAATTAAAATATAACTGTGAAATTATAAATTAATTTTAATAACTGTATCATAGAGTAATGTAAATATTCTCCACCCTTGTCGAACAAGTATTTGTTATCATTAAAAACTGAAAAAAACTGAATTAAGGACTAGTTAACAAACAAAAATTGTATAATACATATATTATTTATTTAGCACTTCATCATGCTTTTCTGATTTCTTTGTAGTTCTACTAAGCAAGAGAGTATAACAAACGTTCAAATCCAAAAAATATAAAAATACCTGAGACTGGGAATATTGTTGGCATTCGTCCCCGCTCTCAACCCGCCCCACCCCCACACACCCCTGTAGACCACAATTTGCCCTATCACCCAACCAACCCCCGTCCATCACGAAAACATCTCCATCCATCCTCACTGTCAGGCAAAGCCAGCCTAAAAAAATGCCCCCCCCCCCACTTTTTTCACCAATTATGGGTATTCTGACATAACATACACAACTCCTATGGCCACATTTATTATTTATTTATTTATTAGCGTTTTACGACACTTTCAACAGCCAGGATCACATCGTGTCGAGCAGATGTACGGCTGGAGAGGAAGCCGGAGTACCCGGAGAGAACCACCAAGCTGCGGCGAGCATATGCTAGACTCTCTAACGTACTGACCCGAGAAGGGTTAGCATTGGTTGAAGGCATGTGCACCATCGACGTACAGTACGCCTTAGTACACGGCGCCACCGTACCCCCAAGAAGGTATGGGGATGAATTGTCTTTCCCAAGGACACAACGCGGTTGCCGCAGGTGGGATTCGAACGAGGACCTCTCGGTTTTTTGCCTGCACCTCTACCAACCGAGCCACCGCGCTCCCCTATGGCCACATTCACTGTGGGAGATAATAATAGTTCTAATAAAATTAGCAACATAATACAATTTGCGCCAATAAACCAGAAAATTCATGGGTACGTAGTTTACAAGAAATGGTGGCACAGTTTCACCTAATATTTTCCTTTCTGTAGCGTGCCCTCAGATCTCGCACCCCAATGCCCCGTTTTGGACTAAACTCCGCCAAAATGTACCCCATCACAAGACCAATGAATGGTGTGAACCATTTAACAGCGGCTCTAAGCATTTTCGATTGATGCGGTCATCTTATCCATTGTCTAAAGGGCCATGAGTGTTCGACCGTCGTCGGAAACAACAGCACATGGTTTGGTATTATCCATTGTCTAAAGGGTCATGAGTGTTCGACCGCCGTCGGAAACAACAGCACATGGTTTGGTATTATCCATTGTCTAAAGGGTCATGAGTGTTCGACCGACGTCGGAAACAACAGCACATGGTTTGGTATTATCCATTGTCTAAAGGGTCATGAGTGTTCGACCGTCGTCGGAAACAACAGCACATGGTTTGGTATTATCCATTGTCTAAAGGGTCATGAGTGTTTGACCGCCGTCGGAAACAACAGCACATGGTTTGGTATAATCCATTGTCTAAAGGGTCATGAGTGTTTGACCGCCGTCGGAAACAAAAGCACATGGTTTGGTATCATCCATTGTTTAAAGGGTCATGAGTGTTTGACCGCCGTCGGAAACAACACCACATGGTTTTGTATTATCCATTGTTTAAAGGGTCATGAGTGTTTGACCGCAGTCGGAAACTACAGCACATGGTTTGGTATTATCCATTGTTTAAAGGGTCATGAGTGTTTGACCGCCCTCGGAAACAACAGCACATGGTTTGGTATTATCCATTGTTTAAAGGCTCATGAGTGTTTGACCACCGTCGGAAACAACAGCACATGGGTTGGTATTATCCATTGTTTAAAGGGTCATGAGTGTTTGACCGCCGTCGGAAACAACAGCACATGGTTTGGGATTATCCATTGTTTAAAGGGTCATGAGTGTTTGACCGCCGTCGGAAACAACAGCACATGGTTTTGTATTATCCATTGTTTAAAGGGTCATGAGTGTTTGACCGCCGTCAGAAACAACAGCACATGGTTTGGTATTATCCATTGTTTAAAGGGTCATGAGTGTTTGACCGCCGTTGGAAACAACAGCACATGGTTTGGTATTATCCATTGTTTAGAGGGCCATGAGTGTTTGACCGCCGATGGAAACAACAGCACATGGTTTGGTATTATCCCTTGTTTAAAGGGTCATGAGTATTTGACCGCCGTCGAAAACAACAGCACATGGTTTGGTATTATCCATTGTTTATAGGGTCATGAGTGTTTGACCGCCGTCGGAAACAACAGCACATGGTTTGGTTTATCCATTGTTTAAAGGGCCATGAGTGTTTGACCGCCGTCGGAAACAACAGCACATGGTTTGGTATTATCCATTGTTTATAGGGTCATGAGTGTTTGACCGCCGTCGGAAACAACAGCACATGGTTTGGTATCATCCATTGTTTAAAGGGTCATGAGTGTTTGACCGCCGTCGGAAACAACACCACATGGTTTTGTATTATCCATTGTTTAAAGGGTCATGAGTGTTTGACCGCAGTCGGAAACTACAGCACATGGTTTGGTATTATCCATTGTTTAAAGGGTCATGAGTGTTTGACCGCCCTCGGAAACAACAGCACATGGTTTGGTATTATCCATTGTTTAAAGGGTCATGAGTGTTTGACCACCGTCGGAAACAACAGCACATGGGTTGGTATTATCCATTGTTTAAAGGGTCATGAGTGTTTGACCGCCGTCGGAAACAACAGCACATGGTTTGGGATTATCCATTGTTTAAAGGGTCATGAGTGTTTGACCGCCGTCGGAAACAACAGCACATGGTTTTGTATTATCCATTGTTTAAAGGGTCATGAGTGTTTGACCGCCGTCAGAAACAACAGCACATGGTTTGGTATTATCCATTGTTTAAAGGGTCATGAGTGTTTGACCGCCGTTGGAAACAACAGCACATGGTTTGGTATTATCCATTGTTTAGAGGGCCATGAGTGTTTGACCGCCGATGGAAACAACAGCACATGGTTTGGTATTATCCCTTGTTTAAAGGGTCATGAGTATTTGACCGCCGTCGAAAACAACAGCACATGGTTTGGTATTATCCATTGTTTATAGGGTCATGAGTGTTTGACCGCCGTCGGAAACAACAGCACATGGTTTGGTTTATCCATTGTTTAAAGGGCCATGAGTGTTTGACCGCCGTCGGAAACAACAGCACATGGTTTGGTATTATCCATTGTTTAAAGGGTCATGAGTGTTTGACCGCCGTCGGAAACAACAGCACATGGTTTGGTATTATCCATTGTTTAAAGGGCCATAAGTGTTTGACCGCCGTCGGAAACAACAGCACATGGTTTGGTATTATCCATTGTTTAAAGGGTCATGAGTGTTTGACCGCCGTCGGAAACAACAGCACATGGTTTGGTATTATCCATTGTTTAAAGTTCCATGAGTGTTTGACCGCCGTCGGAAACAACAGCACATGGTTTGGTATTATCCATTGTTTAAAGGGTCATGAGTGTTTGACCGCCGTCGGAAACAACAGCACATGGTTTGGTATTATCCATTGTTTAAAGTTCCATGAGTGTTTGACCGCCGTCGGAAACAACAGCACATGGTTTGGTATTATCCATTGTTTAAAGGGTCATGAGTGTTTGACCGCCGTCGGAAACAACAGCACATGGTTTGGTATTATCCATTGTTTAAAGTTCCATGAGTGTTTGACCGCCGTCGGAAACAACAGCACATGGTTTGGTATTAGGTATTAGGTATAAGGTATTAGGTATTTGGTATAAGGTATTAGGTATTAGATATGGGGTATTAGGTATTAGGTACAGGATATTAGGTATAAGGTACCAGGTATTAGGTATTAGGTACAGGATGTTGGGTATAAGGTACAAGGTATTAGGTATTAGGTATAAGGTAGTAGGTATTAGGTATTAGGTAATAGGTATAAGGTATTAGGTGTTAGGTGGGAGAATTTAGGGGGTTAAGGTATTAGGTTTTATGTACTAGTATACGTATAAATCTTAGGTATAAGATGTAATATAAGAGGCGTAGGGTTCAAGGTATTAGTTTTTTGGTATAGGGTATAAGATTTTAGGTGGTACCTCTGTGAAAATTACAGGGTATGTTTAGGCCTCATGGGTGGAAGGTTTGGAAAATGAAGTGCGCGCCCAAGCGTCGAGTATCATATAGGTACTTTACAACTTCATTATTTACATCAGTTTTAACCAAGCGTCGAGTATCATATAGCTACTTTACAACTTCATTATTTACATCAGTTTTAACCAAGCGTCGAGTATCATATAGCTACTTTACAACTTCATTATTTACATCAGTTTTAACCAAGCTTCGAGTATCATGTAGCTACTTTACAACTTCATTATTTACATCAGTTTTAACCAAGCTTCGAGTATCATATAGCTACTTTACAACTTCATTATTTACATCAGTTTTAACCAAGCGTCGAGTATCATATAGCTACTTTACAACTTCATTATTTACATCAGTTTTAACCAAGCGTCGAGTATCATATAGCTACTTTACAACTTCATTATTTACATCAGTTTTAACCAAGCGTCGAGTATCATATAGCTACTTTACAACTTCATTATTTACATCAGTTTTAACCAAGCTTCGAGTATCATATAGCTACTTTACAACTTCATTATTTACATCAGTTTTAACCAAGCGTCGAGTATCATATAGCTACTTTACAACTTCATTATTTACATCAGTTTTAACCAAGCGTCGAGTATCATATAGCTACTTTACAACTTCATTATTTACATCAGTTTTAACCAAGCGTCGAGTATCATATAGCTACTTTACAACTTCATTATTTACATCAGTTTTAACCAAGCGTCGAGTATCATATAGCTACTTTACAACTTCATTATTTACATCAGTTTTAACCAAGCGTCGAGTATCATATAGCTACTTTACAACTTCATTATTTACATCAGTTTTAACCAAGCGTCGAGTATCATATAGCTACTTTACAACTTCATTATTTACATCAGTTTTAACCAAGCGTCGAGTATCATATAGCTACTTTACAACTTCATTATTTACATCAGTTTTAACCAAGCGTCGAGTATCATATAGCTACTTTACAACTTCATTATTTACATCAGTTTTAACCAAGCGTCGAGTATCATATAGCTACTTTACAACTTCATTATTTACATCAGTTTTTAACCAAGCGTCGAGTATCATATAGCTACTTTACAACTTCATTATTTACATCAGTTTTAAAAATAGCACATAGTCTTTGCTTATTGAGTACACTTACGTCATTAATAACTTTGCGCAATGTGGCAGTTTGATGTGAAATCGACATTGTTACACGTCACAACGTGACAGCATAAAAGCACAGTTGATAGCCTTTCCTGTCATTTTCACGATGGACATCCTCGATCTCCGACCTTCCCCCGTTGTTATTGACATGGCACTGGGCGTTCTAGAAAGGACACGGACAGTGTATGATTTAAAGAAGGTGTACGAAGGCAACTTGGACAAGTGCGCGCGATATATGCAACTTGCACGCACTCGTGTACGACACACCTTCGACACCAAAAGAAGAAGGCACTGTCTGATTTAAGCACCTCTTTAGAATGTGTCAGTGCCTTGAACGATGCAATTCGGGAGGAGTTGAAGCGCTTGGACCTCGCATCGAGTATTTGGTTAAATTTGATTGACGTCACTATCCATCTCCAAGCAATGGTTGATGAGATGAAGGAAAGGGATAGTACCGTCCTTCAATTCTTGATTATAATGCAAGGTGCTGATGCATTATAACCTCAACGGCCCTTTTCAGGGCCAACAAATACGCACACCAAGTACGTGCAAACAGCCTCTTCCAGGGGCAAACAATATTAAAAAGCAGTTAATCCCCGCCATCCACGCCCCTCCCCGCTTCGCGCCATGCAGGATGGGGTTCTGCCTGAAAGGCAAGGCAAGACCTCGTATTGGTCACAGGCCATGTGGTTAAAGAACCACCAATGAATTGGCCACATTTTATTAAGTTTATTTCTAATTTTTGTATAAAAACATAGCTAATAAACCTTCATTGAATGAGCTCAACAAGCTCGTTCCAATGAGGGGCCATAAACTATGTCTTTCAGACCAAAAATGATTATGTTTCATTTGTTCCAAAAATTTTGGAAAATGCCATCTGCTATCCGTGTTAAAAGGTGATCAGAATCAGTGATTGAGGAGCCCCAAATTTTATAAAGTTTTTAATTTTTGTCTAAAAAATATAGCTAATGAGCTCTCATTGAACGAGGTAAAAATGCTTGCTACAATGAGGGGCCATAAGCTACGGTTTTAAGATAAAAAATGATAATGTTTTAATTGTTAAAGAATGTTGGAAAAATATGTTCTGATATCCGTGTTGGGTAACGGGCTATCAGAATCAGTGTTTAAGGATCCAATACTACACTGTGTATTGCTGACCCTGGAAGTAGTTGACATGGGCAGAGTTATCTTGGCTGAGAGGCATCTTGTTATATACTTTCTTTCTATATCCAGCTATGATGGAAATGCAGACTATCTTTGAGGTATAACATAAATCTTCTAAAATCTTCATGTTGTCATAACCAAGACAATAAATTTTAAGTTCTTTAATGGAAATAGCTTTCAAACACTAATGATGCAACCACTGTTTGAGAGAGAGAGAGAGAGGGAGAGATAGAGAGAGAGAGAGAGAGAGGGAGAAAGAGGAGAGAGAGAGAGAGAGAGAGAGAGAAGAGAGAGAGAGGGGGATAGAGAGCATGAGAGCAAGAAAGAGAGCGCGAGTACAATTAGTAATTCTTCAAGAAAGTAAATTGTATTTTCAGATATATATTTTAGATGATTTTATGAATCACTCGTTTTTTATGTTTTGTTAACACTGTTTACAAATAATATTGAACGGCGAGAGAGAGAGAGAGACAGATAGACAGACAGACAGACAGACAGGGAGGGGGAGGGACCCCCACCCGTAGCACCAACAGTGTGTACACGACATATCCATTGGTTATATTAACGGTGGTATGAGACCGGCTAAATCATTCAAAAGGTCTGAGGCGAGTAGCTAAATTTGGGGATGATTGCTAAACATAGCTCATATTGTTTGTGTCATGATCTCTACCAGTTTACAGTCATATCACCATCTATATTTAGATAGGATTCGCAAAGTGGGACCTTGAAGGTGATTCACCAGGTTCCATTCCGCCAAAGATGCAACCAAGAACACATCGTTTCAACAGGTGCAATAAGGTTGGAATGATCACACAATGGGCCCTTATCGCTATTTTGTGGTCTTGCACTAAAGTCTTTGTTTTATTTATAAAGTACTAAGAGTGTCTTTTTTATCATTTTTTACCAAACATTTGGCTTAAAGAAAACAAATTGGTTAGACTTATTCCAATTATCGCGAATCATTGGTGCATGTTCATTATAATTTAGTCTGTGGTGTGCATGGGTTCCCCATCGGTGATATCCTAACTGTGCTGAAGATTTGGCTTAAGATTCGATTCGAGATTCGATTCAATTTCGAATCTTTAGCCCGATTCGATTTGGGATTTGATTCGATGATAAAAAACCTTCTTACCTTGACTTAGTCTTAAATGGAAGTACACTTGTAAGATGAGTTGCAGATCTTGGCCTACAGGCTGCAGATTTTCTGAAGAAAATTTAGGCTTTTTATTTTGTCCATTCTTGGATTTGGATTGGAAACTGGGCTTTTATTGTATTTTATGTATGAGACACTTGTCTCTGACGAAGTAACAATGTCACACCTCAAAATTATTACTTTCATTTGATCAGTATTCTCCCAAAATGTATTTAATTAATTTCCTTCACAGAGCAAACTTGAAAAAACAAAATTTATTTATTTACTGGTGCACAAGGTCACATACTTATGCACAATGGCTAATCTTGACCACAACATGGATGTAAAGTCAATTCAAGCCAATTGTTTTAACCCATGTTGCACATTTCTTCCACCACAGGCATTGGTTACCGTGTCCTATTTTACCAGTAAAACAGAAAAACTTGTTCACCGCAGTAAGCAAGCACTCCTTCACTTCCCGGGGTTCCCACAGGGTAAAGAACCCAAACTTTTTGTCAATTTCGACCTTGATTGTTTGCTTACGTGAGATTTGAGTCTATTTTTAGCCTTTTGAAATTCTTCAGTGGGATGGCATTTGAACTGCCATTTGAACAGTTGACACGGGGAAATACATTTTCAAAGGTAACATTGTTTGGGTTGATAAATTGTCTAGGAAAAGAACACTCACTCGTAAGAAATCCTCTTATATTGATAGGTCCTTAAGACTGCCATGTCTACAGTAATAAGTTGGGCTAGATGTAATGCCAAGTAATATTAGCTAAAATTCTGTACATGGTTATCAATTCCATTAGCAGTATATTTTCTGATTATTAGCTCACTCCAACCTAGGGTAAACTGGTTAATTGATTTTAAAATTCCATGAATGGTCATAAATTCCATTAGCAGTATATTTAATGAGTATATCCATTGGGTGATGGACACTGATTACAGCTGCTGCCCATTTTGACTTCAAACCACTAGTCTGATGGGTGAATTCAAGAGAAATTACAGTGAAGGGGAGATAACTCTTTCCTAATACCTCATATTTGCCATTTGGACCAGATAACAGAAAATTGGAATTAAACTTTATTTTGTGTATAAATGTTTCTTGGTTGAATCTTTTGGCAGTTTCACAACATTTCAGCCCCTCCCTGGCTTCTAATAGACAATAAAAATTTGAATAAAAACCACTGCATCATCATCATGTGGTGCTCCTGGTATCTATGCCCATTCAAAAGATCTGAAAGACAAATGGGTATTTGTGTTTAAAAACAGCTTAATTTAGCAATGTAGCAGTAATGAAAAACTTTCACATGTTAATCAGTTTGTTGTTTCAGTCTAATTCAGTTGTGTTCTAGCAGGACTCAATTTAACTGGATTCGCATCACATTTTGCAAGACCATTAATGACTTTTGAGATTCAATAAATATCAGTTGAGAGTTATTTATTTATTGCTGTTTCACCTCATTGAAAGTATCTGGGCCATATATATAATGACACAAAATAATTATAAAATCAAGTTTGGCCAATCATTTATGCTTGTTGCCCACTTACTGGAGGAATTGCACCCCAGTAGCGATGGTTACCAGGGCCTATTTCACAAATGGAGGAAAACAAAATCTACCTCGGTAGACATGCGGTCCTTTACTTTTTGTGCGTTCCATATGCGCAATTCTGAGTGGAATGATAATCAAATAATTAAACCTGAAATACTAGCAAAGACAAACATATGGCCACTGTTGCTACAGAAAATGTGAAAAACTGCACCTAAAACTGATGTCTGTAAAATTACTAATCCATTTTCACTAACAGGTATTTAAAAGTTTTCAAATAAATCAAGCTCTGCTTAGTAAATTTAGATTTCAAAGAATTAAGCCATCAAACAAATGTGTTTTTAGAATTATTCCTGCCTGATTTAGGCTGTTTAAGTTGTGAGTTGAACCAGTGATGTAGCTAGAACAGTTTTAATGTGGTGGTGGGTGGGTGGGGAGAGCTCTCTCTACCACCTCCTTGTGCACATTTTCTCTTTAAATATGGCTTCTAGTTTCCCTTAATGGAGCACACCATGATGATCAGAGGCATGTCAGGGAGAACATGATTGGCCCCGGTTCAACACAATTTTAAAATTTGTCATTAAAAGGAGCAACGTGGCAATTTCCTGGCTTCTGGAGGATCAATTCCAACTCCTAAACACCCCTAAAAATTTCAGTGTTTATTCTGTTTGATTATCAAAATTTATGGTTTTGCAAAAAAAAAAAAAAATAACACATGCAACTAAGTAGTGATGACAAGCCTGCATCCTTCACCATGAAAAATGTGTATTCTTTTCCACCGCGGCATTAATTTGGTAGAATGTTGAGGCCTGGAAAATCGCATTTGGGAAAGTGTGGTATTTTTTTGTGAATTCCAGAGTATTTGACATGCACTAAAAATCTCTCCTAGACTCCCCTCACAACCCATTATCCATGTGCCAAATATGAAAGATGTAGTTTGAAGCATGTTAGAGGGGAGGTGGTAACATAAAACAGGAAAATCATTACAAAACACAACAAAAATGGATGCCATTCCGTCCATTGGGGTTTTGAATAAAAATATTGAGCGTGCACAATTCCCACACAAGTCCTCATCCATGTATCACATATGAAAGGTGTAGCTTGAAGTATGTTGGAGGTAGAGGTGGTAACATAAAATAGAGAAAATGAAAGTGTCAATGACACTGTAGCTAAACTTGTTTAAGACATGTACATGTATAGTATGTGACACAGCAATGACAAACATCTAGGCAATGACCTGATAACAAAGTATTGTGACGTCCTGTACATAAATACTGACCGTAGCCTGTAACAAATATATAGGTAAAGTATTATAAAAGTGGGGTGACAGTTAGATGCTAAAATAGAAAAGAAATCTTTGAGTCCCAGAGTGGGTCTGACTGAACCCCAAAATATTTGTTCTCATAGCACAGTGACAACAAAGGCACCCCAAAACACTCGTTCCTGTCATAAGATGATAACAGGGGTACCCCAAGAAGTTTCGTGAAGATCAGTTCATAAATACAGACGCTAGCCAGAGCTGTATTGACATGTACACTTACTGTGTATAAGTAGCACTGAACAAATCAAAGTTCATCTACTTTGCATAATTTCTGCATGAGAAAAACCCCATATTATATGTGATGTATTCCATGTTACTAAACATTCCTATAAAAATTATTTAAATCAGAACTTTCATACAAAGTTCTGTACAAAAAACTGATTGCACTAATTTTGGTACAAAATGGCTTCTGGCGGCCATCTTGAATTTTGGACTGCACCCCAAAACAATCTTTCTCATCCCACGGTGATAACAAAGGTACCCAAGAAGTTTCGTAAAGATCGGTTCATAAATACAGCCTCAAGCCCGAGCCATATTGGCATTTGCACTTACAGTGCTGAAAGTAACACTAAATACATCGAAGTTAGTCAAATTTGCAGAATTTATGAACGAGAAAAAAACCTGTATTATATGTGATGTATTCCATGGTACTAAACATTCATACAAAAATTTATTCAAATCAGAGCTTTCATATGGAAGTTCTGTGCAAAAATCTGATTGCGCCTAATTTTGTACAAAATGGCAGCCAGTGGCCATCTTGAATTACAGACTGGACCCCAAAACACTCGTTCTCGTCCCATGGTGATAACTAAGGTACCCAAGAAGTTTTGTGAAGATCGGTTCATAAATGCGGCCTCTAGCCAGTGCCGTATTGAATTGTTGACGGACAGACGGACAAGTGGCCATGGCAAAAGCTCAAATTTGACTTACGTCAAAGTTGAGCTAAAAAAGCTTTAAAAATACAAGAAAAATGGCCGACATTTCATCATCTTGGATTTTGAAAAAAACATATTGAGCGTGCATCATCCCTCAAAACCACGTGCCAAATATGAAAAGTGTAGCTTGAAACATGTTGGAGAGTGAGGTGATAACATAAACAGACAGATGGACAGACACAGGCCTCGAAATAACAAGATTTTGATAAACCTAACAGCAGGTTGCCTCATTTGACAATGGTTAACCTGTTGATTGGTTACCTAGATTTTTTTCATAAATCTATTCGTTAACCATTGCATTAAAAGTATTAATACTGACAAAGCTTGTAACATGCCCAACTACAGTTCCACCCAAATATTCCAATAAAGATGGGCCATTTTATGCTATATATTATGGTTCTGACAAACTTCTGCCCTCTGCTGTTACAATCAAACCTGCTTAATTGAATAACCCTTTATTGAAGTACAGTCGTCACAACCAGTACGGCAGTGATCAGTACACATTGTACGGCAGTGAGCAGTACACATTGTACGGCAGTGATCAGTACACATTGTACGGCAGTGAGCAGTACACATTGTACGGCAGTGATCAGTACACATTGTACGACAGTGAGCAGTACACATTGTACGGCAGTGATCAGTACACATTGTACGGCAGTGAGCAGTACACATTGTACGGCAGTGAGCAGTACACATTGTACGGCAGTGATCAGTACACATTGTTCGGCAGTGATCAGTACACATTGTACGGCAGTGATCAGTACACATTGTACGGCAGTGAGCAGTACACATTGTACGGCAGTGAGCAGTACACATTGTACGGCAGTGAGCAGTACACATTGTACGGCAGTGATCAGTACACATTGTACGGCAGTGATCAGTACACATTGTACGGCAGTGATCAGTACACATTGTACGGCAGTGATCAGTACACATTGTACGGCAGTGATCAGTACACATTGTACGGCAGTGATCAGTACACATTGTACGGCAGTGATCAGTACACATTGTACGGCAGTGATCAGTACACATTGTACGGCAGTGAGCAGTACACATTGTACGGCAGTGAGCAGTACACATTGTACGGCAGTGAGCAGTACACATTGTACGGCAGTGAGCAGTACACATTGTACGGCAGTGATCAGTACACATTGTACGGCAGTGAGCAGTACACATTGTACGGCAGTGAGCAGTACACATTGTACGGCAGTGATCAGTACACATTGTACGGCAGTGATCAGTACACATTGTACGGCAGTGAGCAGTACACATTGTACGGCAGTGAGCAGTACACATTGTACGGCAGTGAGCAGTACACATTGTACACATACTACACGTTTGATTGTTGTATATTTTTTAACATTTGTTGTTCTTTGCTTTATATGATTTTTGTGTCTAATAAAATTAAAGAATTTTAATTGTTTATTTTGCTGTGTAGCTTATTATTTCAGAAACCCAAACACATTTGTCACTAACTGGGAGTGGGAATTGGGCTATTGTGTGGGGATGGGGTCAAATACCATCGATGGACGTCTGTGTTATGAATACATTGAATTTTAAGGCATGTGAGTTGCATTGACAGTCTTTGATTAACATTGGAAAAGAAACAATTGTAAATCATATCTACCTTTCCCTACATTTCGGAATCCAGAGAATGTAATCCAAAGTTCCAAACTAAAACTTTATTTGTACCACAATGTTCGAAATCATTTGGAAAAATCCATATTCATAACCACGCTGGCTGTTTATTCAAATGTAATTAAGCACGTAAATAAGAAATCAGCATTGGTGAATAAAAGATGCTTCCATAATGTGTTCGAAATGTTTTTTCATAGATTGGCAGGGTAAAAAGGGGCGGAATGCAAATAATTAACAACTCATTTGATTTTCAATATGTCTTCTTTTTATTGTATTGAAGTAACAAAGCACAGCAAATGAAAAATACACAGAGTAAGACCAATGACACAATAAACAGTTCTCTCATGCAACAAAGTCAGGATATATAAATAAATGTTATACAATCCTGGAAATAAACAAAATTGAAGTGTAGTTTTAAGCTTCCGTGAAAGTACAGACACACCAGAAATTTTAAATGTACAAGAGGCTATTGGACTTTGATAATATTTTCACTTTGGCTTTTGCCTATATAGGGTGTAGCTTTCTTGAAACAGCACATTGTTTCCAGCACTGTTATATATATATATTACCTCTGCTAAATCATAACAAAAAGCATGTTAACCCAACATCCGCAGCCTCTAGTGTTGCAACATCATGCCGTGTGACTGTCTCATCTTGAGTAGAGCTCAAATGGTTTATTTGATGATAATGAATGAAAGGTTTTAGTGCACCGAAGGTGCACAGGGACGATGTAGGATTTAAAAATCACCTGCGACCCGGTTAACCTTATTTTGTGTTACTTCAGTTACACAGACCTATCTTACATGTAATGCCTCAAATGAGATCTGAAGGGGGTATCCTCACGGTTATAGTTTTCCAGCAGTTTATGTTTGGAGTGCCATTAAGCATGAATTCGGTTTCGGTACAGCAGTGGAAGAGACTTGAGTCCGACATGGTAGGGCGAGCCAAATATTGTGCTATGGCAAACTGAATGGAAGAAGAGAAAGAAAAGGAAACCAAACAGACACATCGGTTTGGTAGCATCCCCGGTATATTGACCACAGTGGTTACAATGAAAGTGTCAATGACACTGTAGCTTAACTTGTGTGTTGTGCTTGATGAAAAGGATAATGTTCAATGTTTATGAAAGGACTATGAAATAAGACAAGAATTGTGATAATTGGGAATATGTTCATTTCTGTTCCCAGTATGCTATGTTTTTGATGAAAATAATATGAGATGTACACTGTACTAAAGAGCTGAGGGGTGGGTTAATATGACCTCACAGTTAATGTATGTGACACTCAAAGTTAACGTATTTCAATGAAAGTTATCAAGTTACAGTCAAGTTACATTGAAATCCCTTCATAAATATGGCCTGTAGACTGTGCTAAAGGTTTTCGGGCTTTGGGCCCCTGTAACCGTCAGTTTTCCAATTGCATCCAAAGGGGACGTTCTCATCTAGACATTATATGAAGGTTTTCGGGTTTTGGACTCGGGCAGTCGTCACGGTTGGAAGATCATGCCCAAACGGGGAAATTCTCATCTAGACATCATAAGGAGTCATCCTACCAAGTTACAATGAAATCCCTCCACATTAAACATGACCTGCAGACTGTGCTAAAAGTTTTTGGGTTTCGGGCTTGGGCAGCCATCACGGTTGATAGATCATGCCCAAAAGGAGACGTTCTCATCTAGGCATTATCCAGAGGCATCCTACCAAGTTACAATGAAATCCCTTTATAAATACGACCTGTAGACTGTGCTAATGGTTTTCGGGTTTTGGGCTCGGGCAGCCACACCGGTTGCCCGATCGCGACCAAAAGGGGACGTTCTCATCTAGACATGCCCCTAATCCTGCATATGAAATTTTGTGTAGCCCGTGCTAAAGGAAAATGTGTACAGACTCACAGACTCACAGACTCACATACTAACACTCACAGACTCACAGACTTCCGCACGCGTGATGGCAATAGCTTATCTTGACTATGTCAAGTTAAGCTAAAAACTGATTGCACTAATTTTGTACAAAATGGCTGCCAGCGGCCATCTTGAATTTCAGACCGGACCCCAAAACACTCGTTCTCGTCCCACGGTTATAACAAAGGTACCCAAGAAGTTTCGTAAAGATCGGTTCATAAATACGGCCTCTAGCCCGAGCCGATTGAATTGTTGACGGACAGACGGACGACTGGCCATGGCAAAAGCTCAAATTTGACTTACGTTAAAGTTGAGCTAAAAATCGTGTTCGAAGATTTCGGTCATAGTCGGGTCCGTTTTGGGTACTTCCTGATACTCCGTTTCAGTCGAACACATCCTCAAAACACACCCATATTCTATTGTATGCCATTGGGTTCTATAACAAATGCGTATCGCCATAGAAATCTAATAATTATGTAGTATGGAAACGTACATTATTCTAACAACACGAGCTGTGCGCGAGCACTCACATCACCCATCACCATGACAATGACGTCACAACAAGGCTGCTTTCATAGGCTACAATGACTGCTACGCGATGCCCACGGTGCACTTTGATATGACGTCACTTCCAAGATCCACAGGCTAGATCCAGAGGATGAAGGACATCTGCGCACATTTTCAACAACTTCGGTAGACAGCAGGCGTGTAAGGGTCGGGGGGGGGGGTTATTGTGTGGGTCAGTGAGGCCTATTAATCAGCGTTTTCATAAGGGTATTACATATTTAAATAAAGAACATGCTTCGAAGAAAAAAAAATTCTTCCACAACACACTCTAGATATTATGTGGTCGACGTCTGACCGAAATGTTGTCATTGTTCCCCTTTTTTTTTGGGGGGGGGGGGGGTAGAGATTTAGTCTCATCTATACAAATCGTGGCATAACGGCTAGACTCAACCTTTTGTGAGATGCCAATGGGCTGTAGTTTACGGTGATATATAAATTATATGGGTATGTGGTCTTAATATTTTTTCAGAGAGATTGAAAAATAGTGGTGACTTTGGGCCAATCGACAAGCGTTTTTGACAAGTGACATCTTTCTTCACATGCTGACGTGACACACATGCTGCTTATATGGCGAATTCAGCGTTTCTGCGCGCGACTGCCACACCACCACAGGAAAGCAAGTAAGTAGCACGAGAACTTTAAAATGGGTACATGATCAGGTTTTCAAAAATTGGTCTTCTACGATTTACTGATTTTTTTAGGAGAATGCCTCAAGGAAGTGACCAAATGAGTAAAATGAGTCCTATTATGCTTGGGTAACATTCGGATCATGACACTGCAATAATTCAGCTATAGGAAAATGCTGGTCCCATAATTTAACGTCTCGGGTTACACTCCACCACAACTGATGCCTATACTATTAGGACTCATTAATACCGCGCGCTAAATCGGGTTAAAATCGACGTATCGGTAATGATTTTGGAGCATTACTCCCACCCCAATAAGGGCATCAAGTTCATTTTGACAAATTGGAAAGAAGATATCTGCAGGATGGAGTACGCTAAATTTGTTTCGCTGTGGCCCAATGGTCTTGAAGGAGAAAACTAATTTCCAAAGTTGAAGGAGGAAGACGAGAACTAAAAATGCTGTCGGGTAAGATGATGGGGACGATGACAACAAAATGATGGTCGCATCTCCTCCTCTGATAGATTTAAAAGCGTGAGTGGCCACTTATGGCCAATATGGAAAATACCACAAAACAACTTGATATTTCTCAATGCACCAGAGAATGCTGATCACTTGGATTCAGTTAGAAGCAGTATTTTATTGTTTTGTTAGGCTTTCCCAAACCCAGTTTGGGAAAGACTATTGTTATTCTTCTTTTTCAAAATTTTTCTTCTCTATTTTTTTTTTTCCTCCCTAAATTTTGTCTGTTGAACTGCTCGAATACAAGTTGTATGATTTTGACCAAATTTGGCACACTTATGTAATGTCATAAAATCTCGTGAAATGCGGTATCGTCATATCTGTGAAAACGCGTGTTTTCAAAATATTCTGCCCAAACCATCAAAATTTCACCATTTTTCGAATGTCTCAAAATTGTTTACAGTTATTTAGCTCAAATTTTCCACACATTTAGAGCATAATATGATACACCACAATCACCCACTCAGATCTTTCAACTTTAACCCCCACTGGCCAAAAATGACATGAATATAGAATTTTTCTTCAAAATTGACCAACTTCAAGGGCAAATTTCTCTAATAACAAGGTTGCTGTAACAATTATTTTGGTCTGGATAGATGCAACAATGATTGCGGAAGAAAGTTATTGTTTACTTTTTAATCTCAGATTAACCCCCAAGCGCAATGAGGGTGAGAATAAGGTTTGAAAATGCCAAAATTAGCCGACTTTGGTTGCTTTTTCCATCATTTTGGAAAGGGGATAATTTCAAACACTTTTCCTGTACGTATTCACAACTGACTACCGACCATATTTGCTGTTGTAAGTTTAGTTGTAAAGTTTAACCCTATTCCATTCTGGTTGCATAAAAGTAGGTACCGTCCAAAAAAACTCCACTTTTTTCAGAATTTGGAAAGTTTAGGTGACGATTTACTCCATTTTTTAATTGCTTGAGCTCTGAATGTTTTCTATAGCTGCTTGCAGCAGTCAAAGTATGACAAATTTTGTTCTATATGTTATTATTAAAAGTTTAACCCTTGGCAGATTTGAGACTTCCCATAAGGGTACTGTCGGAATATTTGTTATTTTCGCCAACTTCAAGGGCAATTTTTACTAATTACAAGGTAGTTGTAATAATTATTTTGGTATGGCTAGATGCAACAATGATTGTGGAAGAAAGTTACTGTTTACTTCTTAATCTCAGATTTAACCCTCTAGCACAATGAGACCGAGAATAACAGTACCGTTTGAAAATGCCAAAATTAGCCATTTTTGGTTGCCTTTTCTATCATTTTGGAAAGGGTTAATTTCGAACACTTTTCATGTACGTATTCACAATTGACTATCGAGCATATTTGCAGTTGTTAGTTTGGTTGTAAAGTTTAACCCTATCCCATTCTGGTTACATAAAAGTAGGTACCGTCCAAATAATTTCCAATTTTTTCAGAATTTAGTAAATTTAGGTGGCGATTTACTCCATTTTTAATTGCTTGAGCTCTGAATGTTTTCTATAGCTGCTTGCAGCAGTCAAAGTATAACAAATTTTGTTCTATATGTTATTATTAAAAGTTTAACCCTTGGCAGATTTGAGACTTCCCATAAGGGTACTGTCAGAATAATTGTTATTTTCGCCAACGTTTACATGCACTTTCTCAGCACTGGAGCCATGTTGTCTGAAAACCTTTTCCATGAGAGGATTGGGCCTTCATCCAAGAACAATTTTGCTGTTATATATTTTATTCAAAGTTTTAACTTTCACCCAGTTTTCGGGCCTTGAATTTGAGTGCCCTAAAATTCTTCATAAAACTGGCTAATTTGGAGCGCACTTTTCTTCCATTTTCGAAAGGAATATCGAAAAATGATTTACATGTTCGTATTTACAATTGCCTACCGAGCATATTTGCTGTTGTAAGTTTGGTTGTAAAGTTTAACCCTATGCTCGTTCTGTTTGCATAAAGATAGGTGCAGTCCAAAAAACTCTCGTTTTCAGAATTTGGTAAGTTTAAGTGACGATTTACTCCCTTCCTAATTGATTGAGTGCTGAACGTTTTCTATGGCTGTATGCAGCAGTCATAATATGACAACTTTTGTTTTATATGTCATTATTAAAAGTTTAATCTTTGGCAGATTCGAGACTGCCCATATGGGTATGGTCGGAATAATTTTATTTTTCATAAAATCACTGAATATTGATAAGCGTGCAGTGGTAGTTTGGAATAGAATATCCGAAAATGCTTTCGAAATCCGGATTCATAGTTCAATTCCAAGAATATTTTCTGTTATGAGGTAGCTGTAAAGCTTAACGCAATCCCTGTCTCCGATGCATAATGGTAGATGTCGTCGAAAAAAAACTCATTTTTTTCAGAATTTCGTAGGTTTAAGTGACAATTTACTCCATTCCTAATTCATTGAGCGCTGAATGTTTTCTATGCCTGCATGCAGCAAGCACAGCATGACAACTTCTGTTTTTTACGTTATTATCAAAAGTTTAACCCTTGGCATATTTAGGAGTTCCCATGTGGGTATAGTCGGAATAATTGTTATTTTCGTAAAATCAACCCCTGAATATATTGGTAACCCTGCGGTGGCCTTTCAGTGGTGCTACATGAAGCCGCAAATAGTTAAGGTTGAAAAGTTCACCAAATAGACAAATATAATACCTAACTCAGCCGGTGACAGGTAAATAATGAATGGAACAGTCGTTGAGTTGAGAATAAAGTAGGGACGAATCGTGCCCTCGGTTTCCACCTGATCCACGGTATTTCCACGCGGTCTCGGCACTTGACAAAGATACTAAACTGTCGAGCAGGGACAGTAGGAAACATTCTGAGAATTTCAAGTTGCTGCCTTGCATGATCGCGACATAATTGGAATATATCCGACATTGTATCTGTCGGATGTATTCCAATTATGTTCCGATCACTTCACCCCGACTGTCCGCATGGGGGCACCATGATGCCGTGTACTAAGGCATACTGTACGTCGATGGTGCGCATGTCTTCAATCAATCTAACCCTACCTGTGCTACAGTGCGGAAGCACTATGTTGGGGAGCTGGCAGCTGCTCGTCATTGCTCGGTGGTTCTCTCTGGGTACTGCGGCTTCCTCCACCCATACAACTGTCACCGACATAATATGACCGTGGCTGTTAATAATGTGTCGATAAAACCTAATAAATAAATTCAGTACCAGTTTTGCTCGTACAAATATTAGTACCGTCAGACAAAAGTCATTTTCTGATTAATTTCGTACTTTTCTGTACTCATCTTCCCTGAGTAAGATTGGTGGTTTAACCCTCAATCACAATGAGAGTGAGAATAAGTGTTCCATTTGGAAATACCCAAATTATCCAACTTTGGTTACTCTCTACTACATTTTGGAATGGGTTAATTTGAGACACTTTGCTTTGCTATATGCAGAGATGTTTAATCAATAAATCCGGCTTTAGTTATGTTCTGGGACTTAATGAAACATGTGCTTTGGCCATTTAAAAATAGCACTGTCTGCAAAAAATGACTTTGAGTGAATACTCACTTGTCCAAAAACAAAAAGGAAAGAGCTCTTTGAGCTTTCCATAACTGCTTTCAAAAATCAATGGGCAACAAATTTTGTGTTATATGTTTTGGTGTTCCGTGTTATCCAACACCAGTTTGGCCATACAAATATGAATACCGCCAGGAAAGAAAGCAAATTTTCTCAGTGGTAGACTGTTTGATTTCTATGATAGAGGTCCCAAGTTTGATCCCTATCTGGGACGACCCACGTAATGTTCTTGGGTAAGGCACTTTATCTTGGTTGCCAACATGGGGGCAAGATGATGTCATGTACTAAGGCGTACTGCATGTCAATGGTGCAAATGTCTTCAACCGCTAGTACCCTGCTTCAGCGGAGCTTGAATATAATTAGAATGTTGATCTGGCAGTTGCTTGTCGATGATCGGTGGTTCTCTCTGGGTCCTCCGACTTCCCCCACCCGTAAAACTGTCACGGTCACGATTAGCCATTGGGGATAAGTATGTGACCGCAAACACCAATAAATAAATATCGTCCGGGAAACTCTCTGTGAAATCCTTTTGTTAATAAATAGCAAAGTAGTAATGTAATGCAAGAAAAATTAACAAGCTGTTCAACATCCCTTTAATCAATTCATTTTGACTTGAACTGTACCCATCACTGTGTATACTAGATCTCTAGATGGTTTAAACCATATCAAATAAACAACTAATTTGTGCATGGCAGTAACTCGTATTATATGTGTTTCATTGTGTCTGAAACAGATATGTTGGAAAAATTGTGAAATCATGGAGTAGGAAGCTTACCCTCGTTTGTTGACAAATCCCACACATTCACAAACAGACAGAATGATAGAGAATAAATTAATTATTGATATTTAAGGTCACTTTCAGCATCTACAGCTATATCATGACCATAATTTTGGTATTTATTCAAGCCCAGGTATTCGTTGCATAGGCGTACAGGGCTATTTTTCAGGGAGGGAGGATGAACCCTCTTAGCACGAAAAAGTTGAATCCCAGGAGGAAATGCCAAATGTGGGTATGGGAGGGAGAGTGGGGGTATCTGGAGAGAACCACGAGCAATGGCAAGCGACTCAGACTCCCCAACATACTAACTCCACAAAAGCAGTGTTAGCATTGGTTGAATACAAGTGCACCCTCAAAGTACCCTTAGTACACATCGCCATCATGCCCCCCGCCCCCACCACGTTGGAAATTAAATTGGGATGAAGTGTCTTGCTCAAGGACACAATGTGGTTGCCACAGGCGGGATTCGAACCGAGGACTTCTTGGATTGCAACAATCATCTCTACCTTCTGAGCCACCGTGCTCCCGTAATATGCAGTAACAGAACTCTTTATATGTACTTGTGTGATTATAAATGAATAATATTAACACGTGGATAAGGTTCCACTGAATCAACTTGTACAGTATAATGGTCAGTTTAGTTGCTACTTCTAAGTGATGAGATAGGAAAATAACATTCTGTGTAGAAAACCAAAATGTTTAGTGATTATTTCTGGCAACTAAATTGTCCGAAATTTTCTGGCATATTGGCTGAAAAATCGGCTCCTTCCTGACTCAGAGGTGGGTTGGGGCACAGTCCTTCATGAAACCCCGGCCCGTGCGCTCATAATTCATATGTACTATTTTTTTCCAAAGCAGAAAGGACATTGCTTGTTTTGCTTTCTATGAAAATATTCTGTAATTTTTGAAGAGCAAATTTTGTGTTAAATGTTTTGGTGTCCTGCTGTATCTCAAATATCTGTTTTGGCTGCATAAAAACTAGTAGCATCACAAAAACTTTGATTTCCACTAAATTTTCTGTTTTCAAAACTGATCGATGGTTTTGTGTACAATACAGTTTGCCTTTTCACATTAAAAAGTTGGGAAAGCCCGTAATTTGTCCAACAAATTACAATTCTCTAGTTGTTCAGTCTTTTTCCAACTCGTACATAGATTTGGACTGCTACTAAATAGTTTAAAGTCACTGCGAAGGATCTTAAGATCAATGATAAATATATATTAATCCACAATTAATATGAATGTACAAAATATATCAGAGTCGAGCTCTTGTGTCTGAGGTTATATCTTGACTAGTCGAATATCAATTGAGATGTACCTGAGAAACAAGAGCGAGGCTCAGTTAACTCTACTTTGTGCATGAACATATTGGTTCACAATTGTTGTTGGTTTTTTTGTTGTTGTTTGTTTTTGGGGGTGGGGGTTGTTTTTTTATTATTATTCTTTGCACAGTCTCAGTAAAACGCTTACTATTCTGTGCACTAAACTGTTTTCTGAATACGAACCACAATGTAAACAAACGTGCTTATAAAACTTCAAGCAAGCTACACATACTCAGCTGCCTTCAATTTTCCTGTACACTTCTGTTCTTCGTTTCTCTAATGCTTTTCTAAAGCGATCTTTACTTTATTAATTTGCTAATACCTTATTCTTTTCAGTACAAGCAGAAACAAATTTTATGTCCAATTGCTCAAGTGTGCCGTCTCTTATACAGGCAGTTAACAAAAGACGCTAGAAAAGCCATTCGGGAGTGGGAGGGAGGTAAGATATCTCAGCCAACAAGACTGAGTGGAATTACGCCTGAATCAGCCTCCGTCCAAAACACGACTCCACAATTTCACCCCAACTGACCTTCACAATTCCACCCAACCCGGCCTCCACAATGTAATTTTTACGCCAAGCAACATCGACTGATATATTATTTTGCGATTAATGTTCCATTGCACCATTTTTGGACGATTAGAAACACTTTGGTTTGGGTTTATTCGAGACAGTGGAATTTTGGCTTTTGCCACACAACTGGTCAAAGGAGTTAAAATGCTGAATACAGGTTCAGCTGGGCACACATGTTTGCGGTTACGGCGACGAATTTTTCCGGATCCGTTCATTGAATGCGTTTGTCTTCTGAAACAACCCACACATGTTCCCGGTTTCGTCCCGTTGGGGTCGTATGGAAGTTGTCCAATAGGCGCGCGTTTCAGTAATGTTCAGCATGGATATCGAGGGAGATGAAAGGGAATATCAATAAAGCGTTTATCCAAGTTTTTGAGAATAATATTTTCTATTCATTGACAAAACATGATTAAATATGAAAAAGAAAAGAAAAACACACTGAGCTAGAGAACAGCTAAAATTTATTTATTCGTTGGTCTTTAGGGTCACTTTCAGTACCAATCGCTATATCATGTACAACAAAAGAAAAAGTGGCAGCACACCATATAGATTGCGAAGAATTATTCTTATTTTTATATATTAGTGGAAAAATTCACTAGTTATCACTTATTGTACTTTTAGTAATTTTTTAAACTTGTATCTAAAATCCATAATAAAATTTTATATAATGTTTCGGTTTGGTACGTACAAAGGACGTTCCAAAAACAAAACTTATATTACGGAATTTGGGTAGAAGTTTGGATAAAATGGACAGCGACGCCGACAGTATAAAGTTGCTAATTTTGTTAGAACAATTACTATCTCCCACAGTCAATGTGACCATAGGAGACGCGCGGGTTATGTCAGAATACGTCCTGTTAGGGTACCCACATAATTGGTGAAAAAAGTGTGGGGGCATGCCACCTGTCTCCTCCCGTCCAGGCTCCACCGCTCTCGATTCTAAATATATGTCGCACTGTTTTTCATAATCTCCGGTTGTGAGACAAACGATTTCATCCAATCATTTCGTGTTACACGAAACAGACGTCGAACTTTCGTCCCATCGAATTCAGTTCCAATTAGAGCCGACCTTAATTTATGATACATGTCAGTTTGAAAGAAACATTGCAGTTTTGTGACGTCAAATTCAATTATCTGCCCCCCTTAAACCCGGGATTGCATGCCACGGGTGTATTTTTTTAAAACATGGGTGAAGGGGCTAGGATGGGGCTATGAAAAATACATTATGTTTCCACCTAATCACATTTTATCATGCCCAGACATAATTTCTTCTTTTGTGTGAATATGGAGATGGGTGGAGAGGGGGGGGGGGTGGTCATCCATGTTTTGCAATCGATGATTCTTTGCCGAGGGTTCGACTCCCGGCCGGGGACAAAAAGCTAACATTGGCATTCCACCGAAACATGATTGAGTCCTTTAAAATCTGCACACAGGCCTGTACTTCAGCTAAACTACTAGACTTCAACCATCATTATTAGCGGCGTGCAATGGCCCAGTGGTTTAGATGTTGGACTCATTATTGTCATGCGGTGTTGTCGAGGGTTCGACTCCCGGCCGGGGACGAGAAGCAAACATTGGAATTCCACCAAAACATTATTGTGTCCTTTAAAATATTTATACAGGGCTGAGTCAGTCTTCGTCTGATGCCACCCATTGCACTTTTCGTTGTAATGTAGCCTGGGGGTTTCGCACTTTCATGAAGCTACCGTGCGAAAGATCGAGCCAAGTGATCATGAGAAACTTTAGCTAAAATACTGGACTCCAGACATCATTACTGGTGGTGTGCAACGGCCCAGTGGTTTAGATGTTGGACTCACGACTGACAGGCGGTGTTGCTGAGGGTTCGACTCCTAGCCGGGGACGAGAAGCCAACATTGACATCACCGAAATATGATCGTGTCCTTTAAAATATACAAACAAACAGACAAACAGAATCTATTCCTTCCATAGTATAGATACCAAGTTGTTATTCATTTAATTGCGTTAACCTTCACATCATCCGATGCGACCTTTTTCGTGGATCCCAACCCGGAAAGGCACAGCGGCTTGCAGCAACAAGAAACTCATCCATAGTTACCATGGTTAGAGATGGATATGAGTAGCGCCTGGTGCAAACAGTAACAACAAATAAATCTACACAAATGTTCATTTTAATTAGTCTATCATTTGAAAACAAAAGAATATTTTGAAGCACAATAAACTATAACCACGTCATTTTTATATATAGACGTCAACCATACCTGCACAGACACTTACACATCCAACACGCCTGAGTGAGAGTGATTACAAACTACGACACTCTCCTTGAAACAAGCACACACCTACACACACACTCACACACCCTCAAACACACACGCACGCACGTACACGCACACGCACGCACGCACGCACGCACGCACGCACGCACGCACGCACGCACGCACGCACACACACACACACACAGTCACACACAAACACACACACACACAAACACACACACACACACACACACACACACAGTCTTGTCTACCCTACATACCGAGGTACCCCATTGTTTGTCCTTTGTGTGGACTAACGGTTTCTACCTCGTTTTGCCGGTACAGTTCTGGGAAAACAACCGAGGTAAAGGGTTTCTTTTGTCCTTTGTACCTCGGTAAGGCGAAACACGCAAACTCTTTTGTCTAGTTACCTCGTCAAGTTGGTAAGACAAACGCACACACACACACACACACACACTCACACACACACACACACACACACACACACACACACACACAAATTTACTTCCATAATTCCGTTGGGGTCTTGCGCAACAAATATTTCAATTTGTTTTACGAATTTTTTTTGGCTGGTCCAAGGGAAGCTTCACACCAAAACTAATTCACAGTGCCAATTAGTTTTGGAGATATGAGCATTTTATTTTTTATTTTGTCTGTTTTTTGCGCCTGCAGTTACTATGGGGGACGGTAAAAACTGTTTGCACACAAGTTAAGTCCTTACAATCCAATAAACCCTCATCTCAAATTTGGTTCAAATCGGTCTCTCGGTTTGGAAAATATATATATATTTGAGCGGGGCAAAAATTCTTGCCTCCCCATAAGGTCGGCAATTATAACCCCTCGAACTGCTCTTGAACAAAACTGAGTCCACACCTCCAAACTGCATATCAAATATTAAGTTCTGCTGGTTCATGAGGAGAATATTTTTATTTAAGATTTGGGTACACCTTTAAGGTGTGGCACTACCCTCGAGGTCCGACAACTTGGTTTAAACAAATTCGAAATGCTATATCTTAACAAACAGTCATCTCAAATTGGATTGGCAGTTTTGGAGGAGAAGTTGTAAGCACCATGTTCGTGGAGTTACGTCTCTTATTCTAAATACCCCAATACTCTGAAGGTACGATAATCAGAAGTTCCAATACTCCAAAGGTTCAATACTCAGAAGGTCCAATAATCCGAAGGTCCAATACTCTGAAATAATACTCCGAAGGTTCAATACTCCGAAGATCCGATACTTCGAAGGTCCGTTATTCCGAAAGTGTCCTTAGGTAACAACCTTTTTATTTACCACATGCTGTTTCAGTTAAAAGATTTTTACGGCAACGGAGAAACGCCAGATGCAGTTTGGTTAAAAACGGTCACTAACGAGATAACAACCCAGCTGTAAGAACGCGTAATTACGAGATAACTAGCGCGTAATGACCAGATATTAATACGTAATAACGAGATAATTGAGGCGTAACAACAAGATACTAACGCATAATAACGGGATTCTTAATTACAAGAGGAGTATCGCGAAATTACGTTATAGATACTACCATCCACACACATGCTCACACTGAGTTCTTCTCATTTTTCTTATGAAACGGCTCCGGTTCAGGCCCAAGTCAGCCCTCCGAACGCAACCCATTTACTAACCTCTTGTTGCCTTCAGACATTATGGACATTCTTGAACTATCTGCGACCCCGACCAATCAACGCGAGTCTTTTCAGTTTTAAGTGTCCTCGGTGTCCACCACTTACGCGCACCCCCAAAACGTCATTCGGCTTGGGTGTGCTCCATTTTTTCCCAATTCCCTCAAATTCTCGGGGTCGCGTCTTAGGAACTTCGGAGTATTGGACCTTCAGAGTATTGGGTCTTCTTAGTATGGGATCTTCGGAGTATGGGGCCTTCGGAGTATTGGCCATTCAGAGTATCGGACATGCAGAGTATTGGAATTTCGGAGTATTGGGTCTTCGGAATAAAGGGACGACGCCGTTCACGGGTGATGGCGGCAGTAGATGGATGATGACCCACGATGAAAGACAATGGACAATGGACAATGGACAAAGGGTGATCACAAAAGCTCATCCTGGCTTACAGTCAGGTGAGCTAAAACTATATGAACTGGTGGTTTACAGGGACGTTAAGGAGATCTGAATTGCATTAATTTTGCACAAAATGAGAAAAAATGAAAGTGTCAATGACACTATAGCTCAACTTGTTTAAGACATGTACATGTATAGTATGTGACACAGCAATGACAAACATCCAGGCAATGACCTGATAACAAAGGTACATGCAAAGTATCGTAACAGTCTGTACATAAATGCTGACCGTAGCCTGTAAAAATATATAGGTAAAGTATTGTAAAGGTGAGGGACAGTTAAATGCTAAACTAGAAAAGAAATCTTTGAGTCCCAGAGTAGGTCTGACTGAACCCAAAAATATTTGTTCTAATAACACAGTGATAACGAAGGCACCCAAATACACTCGTTCCTGTCACAAGGTGATAACAAAGATACCCCAAGAAGATCGGGTCATAAATACAGCCTCCAGCCCTAGCCGTATTGATATGTGCACTTACAGTGTATAAGTGGTACTGAATAAATCAAAATTCATCTAATTTGCATACTTTCTGCACGAGAAAAACCCGTATTATATGTGATTTATTCCATGTTACTAAACATTCATACAAAAATTTATTCAAATCAGAGCTTCCGTACAGAAGTTTTGTACAAAAAACTGATTGCACTAATTTTGGTACAAAATGGCTGCTGCCAGCCATCTTGAATTTTGGACTGCACCCAAAAACACTCGTGCTCGTCCCACGGTGATAGCAAAGGTACCCAAGAAGTTTCGTGAAGATCGGTTCATAAATACAGTCTCTAGCCTAAGCTGTATAGAAGTCGTGTACAAAACCTGATTGGACCTAATTTCGGTACAAAATGGCATCTGGCAGCCATCTCGAATTTTGGACCGTCACCAAGGTAATATAACAAAGGTACCCAAGAAGTTTCGTGAAGATCGGTTCATAAGTACAGACTCTAGCCCGAGCCGTATTGACATGTGCACTTACTGTGTATAAGTAGCACTGAATAAATCTAAGTTCTTCTAATTTGCATAATTTTTGCACGAGGAAAACCACGTATTATATGTGATGTATTTCATGTTACTAAACATTCATACAAAAATTTATTCAAATCAGAACTTTCATACAGTAGTTCTGTACAAAAAACTGATTGCACTAACTAAAGTACAAAATGGCTGCTGGTGGCCATCTTGAATTTCGGACCGCACGCAAAACCACTCCTTCTTGTTCCACGGTGATAATAAAGGTATCCGAACAGTTTCGTAAAGATCGGTTCATAAATACAGCATTTAGCCAGAGCCGTATTGGCATTTGCACTTACAGTGCTGAAAGTAACACTAACTAAATCAAAGTTAGTTTAATTTGCATAATTTACGCACGAGAAAAAAACATGTATTATATGTGATGCAATTCATGGTACCAAACATTCATACAACAAATTATTCAAATCAGAGCTTTCATATGGAAGCTCTGCGCAAAAATCTGATTGCCCCCAATTTTGTACAAAATGGCTGCCAGCGGCCATCTTGAATTTCGTACCGGACCCAAAAACAATCGTTCTTGTTCCACAGTGATAACAAAGGTACCTAACAAGTTTCATAAAGATCGGTTCATAAATACGGCCTCTAGTCCGAGCCGCGTTGACGGCGCGACGGACGGACAGACGGACGACGGGCCATGACAATACATCAGATTTGGCTTCGCCAAAGTTGTGCTAATTATGTACAATTGATGTTCTTAAGATTTTTTTAAAATCGGAATGAGTATACCTCCCCAATATTTTGCATGCCAAGTCAGTCAGGATTTGATCAAGTGGTTCTGAAGAAGAAGGGTGTGATTGAGTTTATTGTGTTTTACCAACAGTGTTAAAATGGCCATTCTCGTACACTACCATATAACACAACCGGTAGCAATTTTCTGAAAACTAAATTACACCCGTCTTAAGCAAGTTTCATACTAAAAAGCAATTCTCTTATCCAAGTAGGTTGACAAATATGCTCGTTTGAAAATATTTCTATTTTTACCTCCCAGGGTACCCATGGTGATGCCGAATTTTTATTTCACAAATTAAGTACATATAACCCAATGGTACCTGTAACAACATATCAACTTTGGACCCAATTGACTTGCCAGTTCTGAGAATAGGAGTTTGGAACGTTTCCAAAATTGGGGTTCTCCCCTGGCCAGGAAACTTGAATATCTTCACAGTGGAAGGAAATCGTTTTTACAGGTGGTTCATGAAGAACGATTTTGAAGAATGTCGGCTTTTTGCACATCACATCTATACAAGAGGTAGAAATCACCTTTTTAAGCCTACATTCTTCAAAATCGTTCTTCATGAACAAATGGAAAAGGATGTGTTGCACTTTAGTTCAAATTTGGCCCAATCGTTTTGAAGATAGGCAGCAGAGGTTTATGAAAGCCAGAGGCTTAAGTGAGCATTAACGTTTCGAATTAATACCCAAGGAGCCTTTCAATGAAAACTGATTTTCTAACGATAAAAGTGGTTCCATTGGAACCACCTGGGGCAAAATCGAAATTCCAAAACCTTCATGCAGATCTAGAAATGTTACCTCAACACATTAGCATAGATTAAACGTTTCCAATTAAATACCCTAAGAGCCTTTTGATGAAAACTGATTTTCTAACAATAAAAGTGGTTCCACTGGATCCACCTGGGGCAAAATCAAAATTCCGAAACCTTCATGCACATCTAGAGATGTTACCTGGACACATTAGCATAGTTTAAGCGTTTCGAATTAAATACCCTAGGAGCCTTTTCGATGAAAACTGATTTTGTAATGATAAAAGTGGGTTAGAGTTAGTTAGGGTTAGGGTTAGACTGGAACCACCGCGGGCAAAATCAAAATTCCGAAACCTTCATGCACATCTAGAGATGTTACCTGAACACATTAGCATAGTTTAAGCGTTTCGAATTAAATACCCTAGGAGCCTTTCGATGAAAACTGATTTTGTAACGATAAAAGTGGTTCCTCTGGAACCACCGGGGGCAAAATCAAAGTTCCGAAACCTTCATGCACATCTACAGATGTTACCTGAACACATTAGCATAGTTTAAACGTTTCGAATTGAATACCCTAGGAGCCTTTCAGGACGGACGGACGTACAGACGGACGGACGGAGATCACGACAATATCCCCGCATTTTTGTAAAGATTTCAGTACCGTGTAGTTTCGGAGATATGGACGTTTTAGATTTTTTGCTCTATTATAAGCTTCTGTGGTTCCCATGGGGTGGCAGAAAAATCAGGTAACCATGACCCAATAGGCCCTCATTTCAAATTCGGTCAGAAAAATAAAAAATTTGGTATAATTCGGGCGCCGAAAGTGAGCCCAAATATGAACCTAGGAACTTGGCTTTACCAACCTTCAATCTCTACCCCCTCGCCTTCCACCCCTCCAAAAAAAACCCCGACGTTGTTAACCAAATACCAAAAGATTCCATGCATTAGCAGATTAACAATAACAGATTTTCAAGGAACATTCCTCATAGTGAACTAAGTTATAATTTGGGCTCCCACAGGACGCCTATATATGAACTCATGCACTTGGCTTCAGCAAACGTGTATCTCATCCCCTAAGGATGCAACATGCTAAATTTCTAAAAATTCTGATTGGTGGATCTGAAGAAGAAGATTTGTAAATCAAAATTATAGTTATCATATTATACTAATTTAAACATTCCCCCACCCCTCCCCCACCCCCATAAAGTGACCAAATATGGACCGAGGGATTTGATTTCAACAAACCTGTTCCAAAGATGTTATATGTGAAATATTAAAGTTTTTCAAGAAGATTCTTTAATGTTTTTTCCCATTACCTACAGTGTTAGAAAACGATGACTCGGTACTTTGAAAAGTGCCCGAGACAATGATAAAACCTATGGCCATTTATTTAACAAATCCTTTCTGCTGGTCCTAATTTGGGAACTTAATATGTTCAACCTCACCGCTTTGCGGTTCCAACATAAGTTCTTAACCACTAACAGCACACCATGTTACCGTCAGAATAACTCATCATGTTCCAAAGTAAGTAAAATTGTGTCCTCTGATTGGAAGAGAGCTCGCATAGTTTTTTTGTCTTTGTTGGCGGCTCCAGTGGGATATGTTACTGTCTGATGTAAGTAGGTAAGTAAGTATTTATTTATTTACGTGACATGTGCATACAAAATTTTAAATCAGAATCAGTTCACTACAGATCGCACCTGCCAATTTGGCCTATATGTCACGGGTTAGTCATGATTACAGCCCGATAGCGCATACTCTCTCTCTCTCTCTCTCTCTCTCTCTCTCTCTCTCTCTCTCTCTCTCTCTCTCGCCCACCCACCCACTCACCCAACACCCACCCACGCCCCACCCACCCACCCATACACACCCACACATACACACACCCTCTCTATCTCTCACACACACGCATGCACACATGAGACCTGCAGAGAACTGAAAGTCCTATAAACAGAACTCTCCGATAGCTGCTACTCTGAATTTGATCAAATGGGCTGCATACACCAATAGCCCATGCGCTGAAAATGTAACTGGGTCGCGACTTCCCCGACACGGTGCTTTGCATGAAAAATTATTCGGCGCATTATGTATCAACGTCAATGTTGACGATTGTTCGGCGTGCTGTATTGTTTATTTCACCACCGATGTGGCATCGGAGTGGGGTAGACTGTGGGTCAGGATTCTTTGGAACATATGCGTTATCGTGGTTGATTGGTGGTAACAAACAATTTAGTGTTTTTAGACTTTTATCTCTACATCGGTATGTTCATGTTTGACGAGGAAATGAATCTTACGATATTATTTTTTCTAAATTACGGCACTAAAATGAAGAAGTCGGATTGGAATTGTCACATCGTTTAAGGGTTTAGATGCATGTCATTTTAGCACAATAAACTGTACTTTTCAGAATTTTGTTTTGTTCTAGATTGGAACATATACGTTATTGTGGTTGTCTGACGGTAACTTGGTGTGATGTTGGAGGTTTGGAACTTATGTACAACCTCACCGCGAAGCATGACTTCATATTTATGTTGTGTCACGATAAGAATTTGGGTTCGACGATTTACTCCACAGAACCCCAAAGAACTCTATAGATACCCCAAAGAGCATCACAGATACCCCATAGATACCCCATAGAACATCATGGAACCATACACAAACATTATCGCACCTTTCAAGTGCCAGTTGACGAGAGTTACTTTTCATTTGGTCGAGTCGATGGAATAGGACGGCAAAGTGAAACGGAACGTGTACAAATAACGAAAAACAGGTTTACATTATTATATTTATCCACAGCTAAATTACCAAATATTTTCGATTTTATCTCAACAACATGAAGACATGACCATTCGGCGGTGTTCACGATGTACCTGCATGAGTGTGTGTGTGGGCGGAGAGGCGGGGGAGAACGTTCAGACTATATGGGGACCACTTCAGTCCAGTAATCTTTATGTTAATGTGAAGGTGGTATTCCCTCCCATACCATCCCCTGCCTCAGGCCTAAAGATATTCTTCTGACATGTCCCCAGTCTATTGAAATTAGGCCCGACCCCTTATTTAAAATTCGGGCTTTGCCACCGAACCATGGTTTCCTCGGTGAACGTGTGGAATATTCCAACCTGATTGGTCTTAGTTGTATGATGATTTAGTTTTTAAACAATATTTTTATTTGAAGAAATCACGACCTAAAGATTACTGGACTAAAGTGGCCCTGTAGTCTCAACATTCACTACACCCCCCCCCCCCCCCCCCCCCCCCCACTTCCACTCACGCAGGTATATCGTGAACTCTGTCCTCTGTCGAATGAGCATGTCTTGATGTTTCTAGAATAAAACTGAAAATATTTGGTTATTTAGTTGTGGATATATATTTATAAACTTGTTTTATGGGGTATCTATGGGGAAATTCGCCGAACAGAAGAATTTATTATTTAAAATTTTGATTGCTGAGTCTTACTGATGTTGTTTATTTTGTCGACAACTCTTAATTTCCATTCAGTACTAGTGTTCCATAACTTTTTGTCCAAACCAATTTTAAATGCTTCACGCTTAACAGTAGCGCTTCTCGAGTAGTTATGCTCTTTGCAAAATTCAAGTAAGAATCTCTGCCCTTCAGGATTTTCCTTTCCCCACGAGTACTTTTTCTTCTGTTCTGGCACGTCTTCTATACGAATTCTTTTTGTAGTAATTGGTAGATCTTCTGGCACTGAAATAACACAATTGAAGGGATCATGAAAATTGAGAAGAGTTGTTATCAAGTTCTATATAGTGCAGGTGCAACTATTTTATTTATTATTTCTATATAACTATTTACACGTTGTAAAGCTTAATTTGATTACAAAAATACAATGCACTGCATGTATATTTCAATGCATTCCCTAATCAGCTCCCTTACCCATTCTTATTTAACTCGTATCTCCACTCGCCGACAATTCTCACAGAATCGTCAAGAAAGTGTCCGGCTGTAAATGCACCCCAACCCAATTGCTCTCTGTAAAGTGAGGTACATCTTTCTCCTTGCGCTAACAGCTCACTTTATAGAGAGAAATTGGGTGTGGTGCATTTACAGCAGGACACTTTTTAGACGATCCTGCAAGAAATTCTGAAGATGGAAGTAAATGGACGAGTAAAGTACGAATGGGTATGCGAACAGGTTACGGTTTTGAAAAGGATTGTGCGAGAAAAAAACAAATTAAATGGCCACACAAGTTACATCTCAAAGAGAAGGATATTATTAAGGCAATACAGGAAGCAATGGAAACAAGTTTGTGTGAAGCTGATAATATTGGACGCACCTTTGCTTCTCTGACAATACGTAATCTGTGGCAATTTGGAAAGATGTGAAAAGCAAGATTAGATTTGCGCTGAGTACTTCTTTGCAACAACCATACAGGGTTGGACTTGATGACAAGAACTGATAATTGGTTCCGGGATCCGTTTGGGATTCAGCATGATATGGCGGCACAGGGGTTGCGGAGAAGAATGAGAGGGGATGCCCCATTGGTGAATGTCGGCATAGGTTTGGGACATTTCACACCTACAACATACTATCTGAAGATGTTATATTGCTTGCTGTACATAATTGTCGTTTAAAAGATATATAAAATGAAAGTGTCAATGACACTGTAGCTCAACTTATCAAGACATGTACAGGTATAGTATGTGACACAGCAATGACAAACATCTAGGTAATGACCTCATAACAAAGGTACATATAAAGTATTGTAACGGCCTGTACATAAATACTGACCGTAGCCTGTAACAAATGTATAGGTAAAGTATTGTAAAGGTGGGTGACAGTCAGATGCTAAACTAGAAAAGAAATCTTTGAGTCCCAGAGTGGGTCTGACTGAACCCCAAAATATTTGTTCTCATAGCACAGTGATAACAACGGCACCCCAAAACACATCCATTCCTGCCCCAGTGTGAAAACAAAGGTACCCAGGAAGTTTCGTGAAGATCAGTTCATAAATACGAGCTGTATAGAAGTTGTGACAAAAACTGATTGGACCTAATTTCGGTACAAAATGGCCACTGGCAGCCATCTTGAATTTTGGACCACACTCAGAAACACTCGTTCTCGCCTCAAGGTGATAACAAAGGTACCCAAGAAGTTTCGTGAAGATCGGTTGATAAATACAGCCTCCAGCCCGAGCCGTATTGAGATGTGCACTTACAGTATATAAGTAGCACTAAATAAATCAAAATGCATCTAATTTGCATAATTTCTGCACAAGAAAAAAAAGCCCGTACTGTATGGGATGTATTCAATTTTACTAAACATTCATACAAAAATTTATTCAAATCAGAACTTTCATACAGACGTTTTGTACAAAAGTCTGGTTGCACTAATTTTGGTACAAAATTGCTGGCATTCCACCGAAACATGATTGTGTCCTTTAAAATGTACACGTGCGTGTCGCAATACGGAACAACATCTGAAAATATATTTACATCGTATGATCATTTATGTGTGAGTATATTTTAAAGGACACAATTATGTTTCGGTGGAATGTTAGTGTTGGTTTCTCATCCCCGGCCGGGAGTCGAGCCGTCGGCAACACCGCTTGGCGATCATGGGTCCAACATCTAAACCACTGGGTCATTGCATACTGCTAAAACCCGATGACAGTAGTCCATTATTTTAGCTAAAGTTTCTCATGATTACTTGATTCAACGTTCTGCGTGATTGCTTCATGAATGTATGAACACGCGGGCTTGGAAACAAGCACTGCTTCACGTCCCGGGGTTCCCACAGGGAATGTCGGGGATGGTTGTAAAGAATCGATTCGGTCTCATATTCTTCACACAACGTTATAACATCGTTCTAAAACAGCACCAAAGCGTAGATTGTTTTCATTCCCCTTTGTTTGGTTGTTGTGTCAGCAGAGACGGGCATTTTATGAGCAGTGCAAATGTATTCCACATTGTGTTCAATTGGGTATTTTCACCCAATTCGATTTGTCATTCATCCTAATAACACATACCATTTTTTTTCTTCTGTAAGTCGTCTTTTGGAAGCTTAGCTGCTTCTTCTCCTTCTTCTTCGCTTTCTCCGCCTTCTTCATCCTGTCTGTCTTCTATTTCCAAGTGTGTCAACGCATTGTTCATCAAAGTTTTAATTTCGGACTTCACTTCATTCTTGATTTTATAATCATTGGTTTCCTTTGTCTGTTCGTGCACGATTAAGCGTTCTTTTATTTCTATTGCAATTTCTTTCTTCAGGTCGTCCCTGATCTCTTTCTTGATTTCTGATATATCAAGTTCAACACTTTGCTGTATTTGTTTCAGCTGCGACGCGAAGTCACTTCTGATGCTGTGAATAATTTCCGTGACTTCTTCTTTTATATCAGTGGTATAGAACTGAATGACATCCGACACCGCACTTATGGTTACACCTTCTGAAATATCAAATTGATCGTAATTAAGATATTTCAGAATTAGTTTTATCTTTTTTATGCACAGTTAATGCTGTTAGAGTCAAGATTTTCCTACTGTTTCTTTGTATTGTGTGTCCTGTTAATTGAATATCCACTTTGTTATCCAAAATTATTCAAATAACAGGAGTATTCAATTAACAGTAATTTGGTCATTTTCCTGTTTTCAAGCAATGACTGAGCATTTAGTCCATTATATCTTGTTTAACAGAGTTTATGAATCTCTGCCAAACAAAATATAGCAGATTAAATGCTTGTATTTAATGTTTTGAGCTCAAGTATGTCAATAAATAAGAGAAATGTGCTGACTGTCACAGTATTTTTTCCACATTCTACTAAATTTCTTGCACAATTATGGTAAATGGTTTTGTGTTTGCAAATTGTATTAAATTAACAGGGCTACTCATTTAAAAGATATCCAATTAAGTAGACTACACTGTAACACATTGGCTATGTAGAGTCAGTCCCTAAGCATATAATTCAGAAGCACCTACAGTTTATTTTCCAGGTTATTGTAGCTTTTCTAATTATACAATGAACTTTATTTCCGTGTAATTTGTGTTTGGGGATGGTGGTTTGAATTCAACACCGATTCATTCGAGGCTTATATGTTAAAATAATACATGTTGTACTTGGCAGAAGTTTCTCTTGGTGCGTCAAAAAGAATCATCAGTGATGGGTTATTGTAGACGTTGAGCCACCTCATTCTAATACTTAATCTTTCCAACACACAGTGGCAGACTCTGGTATTAACATGAAATTTTATTCCCCAAGAAATATAATCTCACGATGTTCCAAGGTATGTAAAGAAACCCAGCACAAACCCGCCTCATTTCAGCACTTCAGCTTTAAGCCAAGGATGACAAAGCCTGTCATTGTGCCGGAGAAGTTACATTAATGCTTTCCATGACACAGTGACAGACTCTGGTATTGTTGACACAACACTTTGATTTACCTGGCAGAAAGCCATTGGAGGCTTTCCATAACACAACTGCAGACTCTGGTATTGTTAACACAACACTTTCTATATGCATCATGGTGTTCAAAACATCATTAGTGATTGTGCAGTTGCAGGAGTTGAGCCAACGGTGTGTTCCCGGAACGTCTATTGGACTAAAACAACATCTTATCAAGTAGGTGGATTATGAGGTGCTGTGTGGGTGAAACTTAATCAATATCTTCCACTGGTGCCCTTAGATGCGATCGAAGATGTGTGGTTTCAAGCCTTAGAAGACAGGGAGGATGCCGATATAGAGCAGCAGACACAGTCATTTGTCGACTACGTAACAGAGCAGTGGGTTGAAGGTGACCGATCACTGTGGAACCACTATGATAACGAGGGTCCTCGAACAACCAACAGTCTCGAGGGATGGCATAGTAAGCTAAAGAAAATGACACAACATGCTCACCCAAACATCTTCACTGCCATCCAAATGTTCAAAGACGTCGACAATGCCAACGAAATCAACCGTATTCAAAGAGCTGCCGGTGGAACTCGACGACCACGAGCAAAAAAATACATGAACATCGACCATCGTCTGTTAACGTTAAAATCAAGATTTGAGACTGGAACTTATGATTTAATATCATATGTCGATTCCGCTTCTGACTTATTACATTTAGGTTAAATATTTGTAATGTATGTTATATGTAAGGCTGAAAATTTAAATATTTGTTATGTATGTTATATGTATGTTATATGTAAAGTTGAAATGTTAAATATTTGTTATGTATGTTATATGTATGTTATATGTAAGGTTGAAATGTTAAATATTTGTTATGTATGTTAGGTTGTATATATCATTATATTTCAATAAAAATAATAAAAAAAAAATCATCCTTCCTTCTTATTTTATTCGATATAACCCAATAAAGAGTTATCGGCTCGAGTAGGCATTCGGGGAATAATTACTATGATAAGTGTAACATAATTATAACTTTCTCCTTAAGGAACCTCTTAATCCTCTTAATCAGCCTGGTGTTTATTTAGCCCAGTAGTCGTTCCGGGAATAAACCGAGCCAACGCATTTTAATACTCAAGCTTTCCACCTCACAGTGGCAGATCGTGGTATTAAAATGAAATTCTACCCCCCTCCACCCCCCCCCCCCCCCTCAAAAAAAATAATCTCACGATGTTCCAAGATCCCATGGTACTAAACATTCACACACAAAATTATTCAAATCAGCGCTTTCATGTGAAAGTTCTGCACAAAAATCTGATTGCACATAATTTTGGTACAAAATGGCTGTGGTGGCCATCTTGAATTTCGGACCACACCCAAAAACACTCTTTCTAGTCCCACGGTGATAACAAAGGTACCCAAGAAGTTTCCTAAAGATCGGTCAAAAAATACGGCCGGTATCCTGAGCCGTGTTAACGCGCGACGGAGGACGGACGGACTGCCGACGGGCCATGACAATACCTCAAATTTGGCTTCGCCAAAGTTGAGCTAAAAATAATTATTTATCCTGTAAATGAATGTATTTAATTCGATAAAATTGATATACCGGGTATTATGTATACTTCTAATTATTAATACTTAATGTACTTACCACTATAATCATCTATGTCTTCCATTCCTGAAACATAAAAAAAATTAAAATGATTCTAGGTAACACTGAATAGGTATCTGCCTGTCAGTGGTTTTATCTCTGCGTTTATCCTGGACTCTTTCAATGACTTTTATTGGCTAGTATTTCTAGTCGGTATACCTATGTTGTGCGCTTTCTTCCGCACGAGGGACTACATGTTAAAAGAGACAACTCATATTCTTCCGCACGAGGGACTACATGTTAAAAGAGACAACTCATATAGACATCCAGTAATAGCTAGTTTCTCTAGCTGGTAGATTTTAGATTACATGTACTGTTATATTAATGCTTTGTTAATTGTTAGCATCGGCTACACTGCATTCTATCATTTACTCAATAATAATAAAAAGGGCGGTGTAGCCCGAATCAATCAAACAAAGGTGTATTTCTTTCTCCCCGTCCTTGGTTCACAAATTTGTTTATTACACGTGTAATAAGATACTGGACAAATGAACTCTGCTAAGATCGCCCGGGGACACAAATTGGTTTACTTTGTAAAACGTAGTTATGCTTGGACTCTCTAAGGAACTAAGTATTTTATAACAAGAAGTAAACACGTTTGGGACAACACCGATGAATCAAATGTGCGTGTCTATTTATTATTTTTCTGATCGTTCTCATGTTCAAAACAATTTTAATACAAAATAATATCAAGCTGGAGCATGAGGGATGTGATTATCAGTGTTTAGCGTTTAGTAGTAATTCACAATCGTTTTTCAGTACGATATTATTTTGTAGTAATTTACTGTGAAGCACAGCGCCGTGCTTTTCAATAAATTACTGCAAAATAATATCAAGCTGGAGCATGAGGGATGTGATTATCAGTGTTTAACATTTAGTAGTAATTCACAATCATTTTTCAGTTCGATATTATTTTGTAGTAATTTACTGTGAAGCACTGAGCCGTGCTTTTCAATAAATTACTGCAAAATAATATCAAGCTGGAGCATGAGGGATGTGATTATCAGTGTTTAACATTTAGTAGTAATTCACAATCATTTTTCAGTTCGATATTATTTTGTAGTAATTTACTGTGAAGCACAGCGCCGTGCTTTCCAATAAATTACTGCAAAATAATATCAAGCTGGAGCATGAGGGATGTGATTATCAGTGATTTCAGTGCTTAACCTTTAATGGTAATTCACAATCATTTTTCAGTTCGATATTATTTTGTTGTAATTTACTGTGAAGCACTGAGCAGTGCTTTCCAATAAATTACTGCAAAATAATATCAAGCTGGAGCATGAGGGATGTGATTATCAGTGTTTAACATTTAGTTGTAATTCATAATCATTTTTCAGTTCGATATTATTTTGTGAATACAGGAGAGGTCAGCCCAAAACAAAGAGAGCAGTTGTCCCAAAACAAAGTCAGTCCGCGAGAGAAGTTGTCCCAAAACAAAGTCAGCCCACAAGAGAAGCCGGTCCACGTGGTAAGTCAGCCCCAAAAGAAGTCGAAACATAGTTGGTCCACTAGAGAAGTCGGCCCATAGGAGATGTCGGCCCGAGACTAAGTGGTTGGTTTTTCCTAAAACTATTTTTCCAGTGCTGCAGCTAAGTTAATTGTCCTAAACCATATTCAACAACTGTACAGTTTGAACTAATTTCCCCAAATGAAAATAAAATATTTCATTCGAGTGTTTTGTAATTTTAACAATAGGCAATCTCGTGCACCTCCTGTAAAAGGTTAACATTAAATTCACCAAATGGGCGGAAGCAGGTCCCTGTGTTTTATTCAAGACCTTGACGATCGGGCGTTTTGGTCCGACTTCCCCAAGGGGCCGTGCTCTCCAGTACTTCGTGGAACCGACATCTCTCGTGGGCCGACTTCTCCAAAAACGTTCGGACCGACTTCTCCGGAGCGGAGTTCGCAATGGACCGACTTCTCAGCACATCTATTTTGTAATACTTTACTGTAAAGCACTGAGCCGTGCTTTCCAATAAATTACTGCAAAATAATACCAAGCTGGGGCACTAGGGATGTGATTATCAGTGTTTAACATTTAATAATAATTCACAATCATTTTTCAGCTTGATATTATTTTGTAGTAATTTATTGTGAAGCACTGAGTCATGCTTTCCAATGAATTACTGCAAAATAATATCAAGCTGGGGCACTAGGGATGTGATTATCAGTGTTTAACATTTAGTAATAATTCACAATCATTTTTCAGTTTGATATTATTTTGTAGTAATTTACTGTGAAGTACTGAGCCGTGCTTTCCAATAAATTACTGCAAAATAATATCAAGCTGGGGCACTAAGGATGTGATTATCAGTGTTTAACATTTAGTAATAATTCACAATCATTTTTCAGTTTGATATTATTTTGTAGTAATTTACTGTGAAGCACTGAGCCGTGCTTTCCAATAAATTACTGCAAAATAATATCAAGCTGGACCATGCGGGATGTGATTTCAGTGTTTAACATTTAGTAGTATTTTACAATCAATTTTTAGTACGATATTATTTTGTAGTAATTTACTGTGAAGCACTGAGCCGTGCTTTATTATAAATTACTTCACAATAATAACAAGTTGGGGCACGAGGGATGTGATTATCAGTGTTTAACAGTTAGTAGTGATTCACAATCATTTTTCAGTTGAAAGAAAAAATGAAGAAAAAATACATGAAAACCGGCACAAAAGCCCCGAGTGATGTGCATTCTCTCATTCACACTCGGGTCTTTTCATATTTTTTTTCATTATTTCTTGCCAAAACACGTCTGCAATGTTTGGTTGCAGCATGTAAATTCTAGAAGGTTTAAATGATTAAACATTATTTAATTAAATTACTGCACAGAAATCAGTGTGGAAAAGTTTTCGGGAATGGACAAATTGGTTGGTGGGGTGGGGAGATGACCAAGTCTTTGTTAGACTGTGATCTAGAGTCCCCTCCCCTCCCGGCCCTGGAGGGGGCCCAAGGTCAGTCTTACAAAGACAAGGAAAGACCAACAGGGACGGACTACTTTTTTTGGGGGGGGGGGGGGGGGGCAATGTCTACTTTAGGGGAAATAACAAATTGGGGGGATGACTACTTTGGGGGAAATGATTAATTGGGGGGGGGGGGGAGTGACAGGGGGGGGGGGGGGAATTGTAAGGGAGAAGTGTCTGACATTCCCACTGAATCGCCCAGGGCATGGGACTGATAACATAGGGTGCTAGCTCATAATTTTTTGAAATTTTGCTTTCCTTTTTTAACATTTTGTTGGTTATTTATATGTTTAGAACTTATTTTTTGTGTTAGTTTAGTATCTCTTGTAATATTAGATTTCCCCCCCCAATTTTTACACATTAAGTAGGCGACATTTTCGTTTAGTTTCAGTAATATTTATTGTTATTTTGGATTTTTAAAAAAAAAATTCATTCACTTTGTTGGCTTTTATTCCTCCAGTTAATTTTGCCTTGAAACGTAGCTGATGCTCCCTCCTTGAAATTATGAGCTATGTATTGTAACAAACAAATCCGATTATTACGGTAAGTATTTTTTAAAGTATTTTTTTTATATGTGAGCGTTGAGGGTTAAATTATTTAGTAAATGGTAATTGTTTTGTCTTTTCTTCCTTCTGTATTGCATTAACACATAGCTCATGCCCCCTCCTTGAAACGAACTCAATTGAGGCTGTTTCAATGATGAATCATGAGCTATGTTTTGGGGCAAACGAGAGAGAAATTTCCGATTATTAAGTATTTCTTTGTGAAGAGTTAATTTATGTGATAAATGATAAATTTGTTGGCTTTTATTCTTTCAGTGTGTTGCCTTAAGACATAGCTCACTTACCGTCCATGAAAAGAACAGTCAACTCAATTGAGGTTGTTTCATTGAGGAATCTTGAGTTATGTTTTGGGGCAAATGAGACAAACATTTTCGATTATTCAGTATTTTTTTATTTCTATGCAGTGAGGGTTAACTTATTTGGTAAAGGGTAGATTTGTTTTGCCTATTTTTTTATTTTTCTCATCGTTCTCATGTTCAAAACATCTTTTGCAGTCATAATTAAATAAATTAAGTTTATAACACAGATAAATATTATTAATAATGAAAGTGTCAATGACACTGTAGCTCAACTTGTCAAAACATGTACATGTATAGTATGTGACACAGCAATGACAAACTTCTAGGTAATGACCTCATAACAAAGGTACATATAAAGTATTGTAACGGTCTGTAGATAAATACTGGGCGTAGCCTGTAACAAATGTATAGGTAAAGTATTGTAAAGGTGGGTGACAGTCAGATGTTAAACTAGAAAAGAAATCTTTGAGTCCCAGAGTGGGTCTGACTGAACCCCAAAATATTTGTTCTCATAGCACAGTGATAACAAAGGCACCCCAAAACACATTCATTCCTGTCCAAAGGTGAAAACAAAGGTACCCAAGAAGTTTCGTGACGATCAGTTCATAAATACGAGCTGTATAGAAGTTGTGACAAAAAACTGATTGGACCTAATTTCGGTACAAAATTGCCACGGGCAGTCATCTTGAATTTTGGACCGCATTCAGAAACACTCGTTCTCGTTCCAAGGTGATAACAAAGGCACCCAAGAAGTTTCGTGAAGATCGGTTGATAAATACAGCCTCTAGCCCGAGCAGTACTGACATGTGCACTAACAGTGTATAAGTAGCACTAAATAAATCAAAGTTCATCTAATTTGCATAATTTTTGCACGAGAAAAAAACCCGTACCATATGTGATGTATTCCATGTTACTAAACATTCATACAAAAATTTATTCAAATCAGAACTTTCATACAGAAGTTCTGTACAAAAGACTGATTCAACTAATTTTGGTACAAAATGGCTGCTGGTAGCCATCCTGAATTTCGGACCACACCCAAAATCACTCGTTCTCCTCCCACGGTGATAACAAAGGTACCCAAGAAGTTTCGTAAAGATCGTTTCATATATACGGCCTCTAGCCTGAGCCATCTAGAAGTTTTGTACAAAAAAAACAAAAAAACTGATTAGACCTAATTTCGGTACAAAATGGCCACTGACAGCCATCTTGAATTTTAGACCACACTCAGAAACACTCGTTCTCGTCCCAAGGGGATAACAGAGGTACCCAAGAAGTTTCGAGAAGATCGGTTGATAAATACAGCCTCTAGCCCTAGACGTATTGACTTGTGTACTTCCTGTGTGTAAGTAGCACTGAAAAAATCAAAGTTCATCTAATTTGCATAATTTTTGCATGAGAAAAAAACCCGTATTAAATGTGATGTATCCCATGGTACTAAACATTCACACAAAAAAATTATTCAAATCAGCACTTTCATATGGAAGTTCAACGCAAAATTCTGATTACACGTAAAATTGTACAAAATGGTTGCCATCGGCCATCTTGAATTTCGGACCGCATCCAAAAACACTCGTTCTCGTCCCACGGTGATAACAAAGGTACCCAAGAAGTTTCGTAAAGATCGATTCATAAATGCGGCCTCTAGCCCGAGCCGTATTGGCATTTGCACTGACAGTGCTGAAAGTAACACTAAATAAATCAAAGTTAGTCTAATTTGCATAATTTAAGCACGAGAAAAAACCTGTATGATATGTAATGTGTCTCACGGTACTAAACATTCATACAAAAAATTATTCAAATCAGAGCTTTCATATGGAAGTTCTGTACAAAAAACAGATTTCTGCATCGTCGGTACAAAATGGCGGCTGGCAGCCATCTTGAATTTCGGAACGCACCCAAAAAACACTCTTTCTCGTCCCACAATCATAACAAAGGTACCCAAGAAGTTTCGTAAAGATCGGTTTATAAATACGGCCTCTAGCCCATGCCGTATCCAATTGTTGACGTACGGACAGACAGACAGACGGGCCATGACAAAAGCTCAAATTTGGTTTCGCTAAAGTTGACCTAAAAACAGTACTCACACAATTAATAGTTTAAAAGACTAGCAAATGGTCGGTCGTCAATCTGAAACACTTGCGACTTCACTTTAGGCTACACCCAGCTGATATATCATGTTTTAATAATATATTCAAAATACCCAAAATCAAAGAATTAGAATAATTAGAATACTTTGATAATAAAATACGAAGTGTTGCGAAGTTAATTTGGCTGATGTCCTCAATAATTGATTTGATACATATTAAAGGGTGTATTTTATTAATTTCGCTGTAAAATAATTTATCAGTTGAGTTTTTCAAACTAAATGGTTCAAGTTTTTTGCGTTTAACCAATGAAATAATTGCTTGAAATAGGCCACTCCCACTTTACTGACATATTTCGGCAACCGATTTTCTTGCGTTTTGGCATTCATACGGGATTCAATATCCAAAATTCAGTCTAAAAACATTTATTTTCTCCTTGCATAAAATATAAACGTACTATATGTTCATAAATGATGATTTGAAACCAAATTATTTTCCCTTCTCTTTTCGTTTCGGCATATATACACAGATGGTATAAGGCAGTGAAAAAAATAATAGAAATTCTAAAACAAAAAAAATTTCCACATCTTTTGATACAAATTTTACCAGTTAAATGCATATAGGATATAGAGCAATCTCCTGTAAATTGAATAAAATTCATTCATTGTTTTGTAATGTTAACAAATTGCCATTTCCCTTGTTTATAGACATATTTAACCTCAGTACATCCAATACAGGCATTCAATCTATTATATCTTGTTTGACAAGATAAAATAGAAAAAAAAACGCTCGGTTTATCTCTAGAATACAGGAAATTTTCCCAAATCCCTGTTAATTGAATACTCTTGTTAATTGATTTTTTTGTGGGGGGGGGGGGGGGGGGGGGGGGGGGTGGGGGCTGTATTCAATTAACAGGGTTCCACTGTATCCCAACTGCGTTTTGGGGATCAGCACACACTATTTATGGACCAACTAAACTAAGATACTCTAACGTACTACAAAAATAGAGATCGGAGGCCCCACTAGGCAATTTAACCGTGTATTAACAACTGAATAAACTATTTGTAAACTGGCTACATTCGTTTTCTACACCCCCCCCCCCCCCGACACACAGACACACACACACACACACACACACACACACACACACACACACACACACACACAGGTGAATGGACCAGAAATATATTAGATGAAAACGTACTGAGGGCGTGGGTACGTACTGAGAAAACATTATATGAAAACGTACTGAGGCAGGGCTTGCATTTTCACATGGCCTATCAGTCTTGGCGTGGTAATCAGCCTCAATTGGTGCTGTCGTCGAACCCAGCGTTAAGTAACTTTCATCTTCATAAAGAAGAGGCGGATCCAGGATTGTGTAAAGGAGGCGCGCTAATTACCTTCACAGTTAGTCCAAACTGGGCCCAAAGTCCGCAATATAATTTTTTTTTTCATTTGGTATGTCTACGTGGGTCTGCACAAAAGGTCCGATTGCCAAATTGTCCGAGACAAAATGTCCGATTTTCTGGACGAAATGTCCGATTTTTTTTGGACATAACGTCCGATTTTTTTTGGACATAATGTCCGATTGCTGGTCGAATTGTCGGATTTTTTTGGACATAATGTGGCCTAAAAACATCGGACATTATGTCCAAAAGAATCGGACATTTCGTCCAATGAGTGCTGCCCTGAGTGTTTTCTCCCAGGGAAAATGGGTTGAGCAATATTAAATAACAACAAAACGTTTGCTGACTTGACTTAATATATAGAAAATTGTGTACGGTACACTGGCATAACAGTATGTGGAGAGTGGATTGTAACTAAATCAACCACAGAGTGGAGTTATCACCCAAGCTATAACTTTCAACTTTTGTACATATTGACAAAAAACACAAGCAATGTTTGATCCAATGGACCTCTGGGTTTAACCCGGAGGTCCATTGACTGAAACTTTGCTTGTACTGGTTATGCTTTGCAACGAATTTGCAATTATTGCTTGGGCGGAATCTCCACCCTGCGGGTGATTTAGTGATAATACACTCTCCACGTACTGTAATGTCTAAAAAAATCGGACATTATGTCCAAAAAAATCGGACATTTCGTCCAATGAGTGCTGCTTTGAGTGTTTTCTCCCAGGGAAAATGGGTTGAGCAATATTCAATAACAACAAAACGTTTGCTGACTTGACTTAATATATAGCAAATTATGTACGTTACACTGGCATAACAGTATGTGGAGAGTGGATTGTAACTAAATCACCCACAGAGTGGAGTTATCACTCAAGATATAACTTTCAAATTTTGTACATATTGACAAAAAACACAAGCAATGTTTGATCCAATAGACCTCCGGGTTTAACCCGGAGGTCCATTGGCTGAAACTTTGCTTGTACTGGTTATGTTTTGCAACCAATTTTTCAATTATTGCTTGGGTGGAATCTCCACCCTGTGGTTGATTTAGTGATAATACACTCTCCACGTACTGTAATGTCTACAAAAATCGGACATTATGTCCAAAAAAACCGGACATTTAGTCCAATGAGTGCTGTTCTGAGTGTTTTCTCCCAGGGAAAATGGGTTGAGCAATATTAAATAACAACAAAACGTTTGCTAACTAGACTTAATATATAGAAAATGTCTACCGACAATACAAATAAAGTCTCTAAAAAATGTGTATTCCGGCAACTTGTTGGTATCAGTTTAATGACTACTCGACCATGTTGTTATAGTCAAGTTTACATTAAATTGACTGCAACAAATTGAACCTATAATATCATTTATCATGGAGGATTAAATTCCAATATTCAGGCTACATTGGGATACACTTAACCAAAAAAGTTAAGTCAGTAACCGAATCTTGTTTTCGTACATTTTGTCTAATGATCAACGGACAGTTTGTCTAAAACTATCGGACATTTTGTCTAAAAGATCGGACATTCTGTCCAACCATCAGACATTTTGGCGATCGGACATTTTGTCTAGTAATCCGTCCACGGGCCAAGCAGAACAGAACAGGCCTCAATTTTTTAGGGTGCAAACAACCCCCCCCCCCCCCCCGTCACTCCCCCCCCCCGTCACTCCCCCCCCAAAATAGTCATCCCCCTACAAAGTAGTCATTTCCCCCCCCCCCCAAAGTTGGTGATCATTCAAAAGTGAAAAAACAACAATTTCAAGTCTTTTATTCTCTTCAAAACATGCTCAACATATAAAATAAACATCATAAAATGTAGCACACTCACAAGAAAATAATACTCAGTAGAGGTGGGGTTCGAAAAATTACGATTCATAGAACTACATAGATTAGATAGCACTTAGCACACAGGTATGATATAGCTGTATACATAATACAGATTGTTACATTCCCTAAACATTCCTTGAATTTGTTTGTTTGTTCATCTAGTTGGAATTTTAAACAGCCATTTAATTTGGGACTCCATCAGTCCCAAATTAAATGGCTGTATAAAATTCCAACTAAATGAAAAAACAAATCCATTTTTTTTGTTTTTACCCCCTCCAACTTTTTTCAACATTTTTTTCAGTCCTCCCTTTTTTAAACATTTTTTTCAGTGTACTGTAATTTTAGTTGAAAAATCTAGAATTTACATGCTGCAGTCAAACATTGCTGACCTGTTTTTTCGAGAAGGAATGAAAAAAAGTCATGAAAGGCCCCTAGTGGGGGGCACACTAAAAAGTGTAGTCCGTGTCCGTGTCGGAGAAAAAGTGTAGTCGGGAATTAAATTATCATTTTCTCACTTATTTGTTGGTATTTTTCTATGAAATTTAGAAAGTATACTCAGGGGACGATACACAATATATATGCCAAAAAAGAAGTTTGTACGATGTTATTTTACGATGTTAGAAGACATTTTCTCTTTCAAACACACTAAAAAGTGTAGCTGACTCGGCGCCGTGTTAGCTTATTAATTGGCTTTCGCTGTGTTGACACAGCGATGCGGGCTGATTATCCTGGTTCTTTTTATGATTGAAAGGCGATGAATGGGGTGTAGATTTGATTGATAGATTTTCTTTCATTGCTTTTTTCCATTTGCATGGAGTAAAGTACAAGAGTAAGAGAATAATAAGATTATTTCCCACAAGATTATGTTAAATGTCCGTGGTGGATAGTTACACGTTTTCGCCCCCCCCTCCCAATCTCACTCTGTTTCACAAATTGGTTGCGATGAATGAAAGAATGAATGAATGAAAGGTTTTAGAACACCGAAGGAGCGCAGGGACGATGTGAGATTTCAAAATCCCTTGCGACCCGGTTAACTTAATTTTATTTTACTTGCATCACATAGACCTAGCTTTCCTATTGTCTCACGTGAGGAATGAAGGGATGAGAGCGCGGTTACTGTTTCCTGTAGTATAAATTGGGACTGATAGATTGTCAATAATCAATGCCTCAACGCCATGGAAACTCCAAGAGAGAGAGAGAGAGAGAGAGTGAGTGAGAGACAGGCAGACAGAGAGGGCTCCCGTTGGTTTGGGCTTGTCGACGGTAGAAGTTTAAATCCCGCCACACTAGGGCGAGCCAACTGCTGTGAAATGACAAATTGAAGGGAAGGGAAGAGAAGAAAAGAAAACCAGACATCAACGCCGTTTTGGTAGTGGCCCCGGTATATTGAATACGTTATAGCGGTTACAAAAAAGGGAGAAAAAAGCTCCGCCAGTATAGTTTTGAATAACCGGGAGTCATCCATCAAGCCTTCAGGGAGATAGGATGCCGTGTGTGATATATGGGGTATCTGGTTAGCCTCCTGGGATTTCAAATACACTGCAACCCCCCCCCCCCCACCACCACCACCATGCTATGACATTATTTTTATGCTGCTGTTAGTTTATGTTGTATCCAGTGGTCCTTGAGCTGAAATTTCACTTCACGTGCTTACTTTGTAGAGAATTGTACACCCCCCCCCCCCCCCCACCACCACCACCACACACACACACATTTAGTTGTAATCCACCCACCACAGTCGGATGTTACTGTAACATTATTCACATTAAACTGTACACAATGTAATAAGTGTTTTTTTAAAAAAGTATTCAGCACTTGGGAAAGTTTCAGCTCATGGACCATCGGTTGAAACTTTGCTAGTTGACCATGTGCTTCTCCTACATTTTCCCGAAATTTGTTGATAATCGTGACACTTGACATTATTTGATGTCAAATGTTGGAATTATAAATAAGCAGGTGAAAAAAAAATCTTGTGTTTATTTCGGGTGATCGACACCTTTTATTTACTGTCGCAGGCGAATCTAACCACAAAACACTCGGAACGACATACCAAGTAAATTTACATTTGCTTTTTATATAGATGTTTGTTATTTGTTCATGTTTGTGCTGTATCTCTGTATCTTTGTGCTATGCTATATCTATTATGTCCTGTATTTATGCAATAAAATGCTGAAAATTAAATTAATCGTCGTTTCTTTCATCCACTCCCCACTAATCTCCTCATAATCATAAAAAGAACCAGGATAATCAGCCCGCCTCGCTGTGTCAACACAGCGTAAGCCAATTAATTAGCTAACACGGCGCCGAGTCGGCTACACTTTTTAGTGTGTTTGAAAGAGAAACTGTCTTCTTACATCGTAAAGTAACATCGTACAAACTTCTCTTTTGGCATATATATTTCGTATAGTCCTCTGAGTATACGTTCTAAATTTCATAGAAAACAACCAACAAATAAATGAGAAAATGATAATTTAATTCCCGACTACACTTTTTCTCCGACACGGACACGGACTACACTTTTTAGTGTGTCCCCCTAGTGGGAATGAGAGGGAGCAGGAGAAGTCGGCCCATTGCGAACTCGGCCCCTAGGAGAAGTCGGCCCAGACAATTTCGGAGAAGTCGGCCCATGAGAGAAGTCGGCCCCACAAACTACAGGAGAAGTCGGCCCCTAGGAGAAGTCGGCCCAGACAATTTCGGAGAAGTCGGCCCATGAGAGAAGTCGGCCCCACAAACCACAGGAGAAGTCGGACCCTAGGAGAAGTCGGCCCAGACAATTTGAGAGAAGTCGGCCCACGAGAGAAGTCGCCCCCATGAAGTACAAGAGAACTCTGCCCCTAGGAAGTCGACCCAGACAATTTGGGAGAAGTCGGACCCACAAACTAAAGGTTAATATCCGATGGTTTAGGGCAAAAAGTCTGATCACAGGGACCCGGTATCAGTCATTTGATGAAATAAAATAGTGACATATATACTTCACAATTTGAGATGTATGAAAAAAAGCAGTCTTGTTTTTTTATCATTGAAAATACCAGTACTTAACATTAATTCCTAGAACGCCCACAGGGCTTTCTAGGAACTGATGTTACGTAGTGGTATTATCAGTGATAAAAAGACGTTATTTTACTGCAAACAGAACTAATTTACAGCAATTACAATACACTGATCTATTTCCGTATTTCGCTGTAATTACGATTCAAAATTTCACTATTTGAGATGTATGAAAAAAGCAGTCTTGTTTTTTTATCATTGAAAATACCAGTACTTAACATTAATTCCTAGAACGCCCACAGGGCTTTCTAGGAACTGATGTTACGTAGTGGTATTATCAGTGATAAAAAGACATTATTTTACTGCAAACAGAACTAGGTGTAAAGTTCTCCCTAAGTTCTTTCGCAGTAGCTTTACACGTATTGTTCTTATTTCTGACAGAGCAGCGCCATATTGGACGGCCTGATTTCTTAGTGTATGAGTAGCCGTGACTGTCTATTAAAAGTTTGCCTGACCGTTGTGAACCGTTGGAAATAATTTCATATGTTATTGTATCTGGCTGACTTAGTAATCCTTTTTATAAGGGTGGGGCCGACTTCTCTCATAGGCCGACTTCTCTTATGGGCCGACTTTGTTTTGGGCCGAGTTCTCCTATGGGTGACTTTGTTTGGGGCCGACTTCTCTTGTGGGCCGAGTTCTCCTATGGGCCGACTTCGTTTGGGGCCGATTTCTCTTATGGGCCGACTTCTCTTGTGGGCCGACTTTGTTTTGGGCCGAGTTCTCCTATGGGCCGACTTCGTTTGGGGCCGACTTCTCCTGCATTCGAATGAGAGAATGCACATCATTAATAGATGTATAGCTGTAAAAGCACTAAACCGTCAATTTGACTGTGAAAACTGTAATGAAACTAGTCAACATAATCCTTTGATGTTTGTAAAAACTGTTGCAGTTCATCCATTGCTCTGAAAACATATACTGTCAGCTAACTATTACTCTTCACACATTTTACAAGCAGAATTTTAATTTCTGAAGAGAGAAACCAAACAGGGATTATATTTGAAGATTTGGGCTTCAGTAACATGGAGTGGATGTTGTCGATCATGATGAAGAACAGAATGAGCAACAAGCTACAAGTTAGCAGATTGAAGAAGAAGGCACATCAAAGGACAAATGTAAATTAACAGACAACAAAGGCTTTGGCATTTTTAGTGGCGAATTGGGAAGAGGCTAGTAGAATGTGGGGGAGGCTAGGGAATCTGGGGTACGGACCCCCACCCCCCCCCCCCACCTGGGAAAAAAACTCCTTAGGAAAAAAGCCCCTTGTTAAAAAAACCCTTGGAAGAAACCCCCTCGAGAAAAGAAAAACCTTGGAAAAAAACCCTTCATATTGACAACAGAGAAACGTTTCCTTTAGTGACTTTATTTTTGTATGACAACATGTTCATTAGTGAAAAATACATTAACATAATATTATCTGTATGTTCTATAGTACAAGATATCTGTATGTTATATAGTAAAAAAATGTATGCAAATATGAATATCATTGGAATTAGCTGCTTCATCCAGTTCCAATGGTATCCATATTTGCATACTTTAAAAAAAGCTGCATTGGGTAAAGGATTATTTAACGTATTCAGTGCTGTAGGGCATCTTGCCATACAAATTAAATGTTAGACATATTTAATGTATTTATTTAGTGCTGTATTTAATGTTGTGGGGTCTATATAAAGTAATTAACGATTGAAAGTATGCAAATATGAAAATCATTGGAATTAGCTGCTTCAGCCAGTTCCAATGGTATCCATATTCGCATACTTTCAAAAAAAGGCTGCATTGGGTAAAGGGTTATTTAACGTATTCAGTGCTGTAGGGCATCTTGCCATACAAATTAAATGTTAGACATATTTAATGTATTAGTGCTGTATATGAAGTGATTAACAGGTGAAAATATGCAAATTTGAATATCATTGGAATGTATGTTTTACTATAGAACATAGATATTTTGTACTATAGAACATACAGACAATATTATGTATTTTTCACTAATGAATAAATAATAAAGTCACTAAAGAAAACGTTTTTCTGTTGTCAATATGAAGGGGTAAACATTTTTCCAAGGTTTTTCTTTTCTCGAGGGGGTTTCTTCCAAGGGTTTTTTTTTACCAAGGGGCTTTTTTCCTAAGGAGGTTTTTTCCCAAGGTTTTTTTTCCTACACTCAGGGAATCTGGGAGTCTGTATATGGGTGGCCGGACATTTCCCCATCCGGACATTACCCCATCCCATTTAGGACGGACATTTCCCCATCGGACATTACCCCATTCTGCTTAATAGAAAAACGGACAATTCCCCATGCGGACTTTTCACCATCCATTTCTTTATCTTTTTGTGGGTCTATTTGTTTGAAATTTTCCAATTGATTTGTTGTGTATCATTCCCTTTTTATTAAGCCAACATGGGTAATATTGTTTGAATTGTTCGTGTTTATAAGACATTTGTGTTCTGTTTTCGTTGCAATTTACAGTTAACGTTTTGTTGCGATGATTGATAAACGATCATGTCTTCACTGATGTGAAATTCAATGAATACATCACTTTTTATCACACAAGTGGATTGAACAATATGGATGTTTTCATTGCAGTTTTAATATTTGTTCTTTCTGTCAAGCTACTTTCCTTCAAAAATATTGTTAAGTTGATTGATAAACAGTCGCGTCTTCAATGAAGTAAATGTCACTGAATGCATCAGTATATATCAAACAACTCAACAAGAAGCATGTGTAAGAGATTTATAAGCAAACATATTTATATACATACACTTGTAACCAGACAAAAATTCTTGTTTTTTATTACTGATGTTGTGTTTTCATTGTTGTGAAATTCAGATTGTGCTAAAATGTGCTAATAATGCCTATACCATATGCCGAGATGTTGTTTTTTCGAGTTATAAAAGAATAAAAAATGAAAACTTTTTAAGAGTTACTTGTCACTCATTCACATGTGGAAGCTGTCAGCTACATTGGACATGGGGCAATGCCCAATGGGGAAATGTCCACCTCCGATGGGTAAAGTCTGACGGGGAAATGTCCGTTCTCGATGGGGAAAGGTGTTAATATCCCACGGGAAAATGTCCACCTCCGATGGAGAAAAGTCCGCCTCTGATGGGGAAATGTCCGCCCTCGATGGGGAAATGTCCGGATGGGGAATTGTCCGATGGTGAAATGTCCGGATGGGGAAATGTCCGATGGGGAAATGTCCGCGCACCCTGTATATGATGTGGTTTAGGTGAGCATTTTCGGTCAGCTAAAAATCAAGACTATTTTGATTTTTCAACTAAAATTACAGTACATTGAAAAAAAATGTTAAAAAGGGGGAGGACTGAAAAAAAATGTTAAAAAATGTTGGAGGGGGTAAAAACCAAAAAATTGGATTTGTTTGTTCATTTAGTTGGAATTTTAAACAGCCATTTAATTTGGGACTGATAGAGTACCAAATTAAATGGCTGTTTAAAATTCCAAATAGATGAACAAACAAACGAATTCAAGGAGTGTTTAGGGAATCTAACAATCTGTATACAGCTATATGGTATCTGTGTGCTAAGTGCTATCTATGTAGTTCTATGAATCGTAATTTTTCGAACCCCACCTCTACTGAGTATTATTTTTTGTGAGTGTGCTACATTTTATGATGTTTATTTTATATGTTGAGCATATTTTGAAGATAAGATAAGATAAGATATTTATTGTCTCAACATCAACAAAGATGAATGACAAAAAACAAAAAAGGTGTAACAAAATACAGTTAGGGCAATCCCCCATGTACGGCTAATCGTCACGGCAGTTTGACGTGTTAAACAGTCTGGACTGACCTCACAGGGATGGTTAATTTTTATTTTCGACACAATGATTAATAAAGATCGCTATAACGTGGTAAATCACCGGTAATTCAACAAAAAACTAAGCACTTAACTTGAGTCCGAGTCCTTGATTCAGTATGTGTTTTGAGTCCTCAATTCATATTTGAACTGATTTGAACCCCCCACCATGCTAAATTAACTGTTAATCTTGTTCATTGTGTTATGTTGGTTTTTTTCGCCATTATCTTTATATTCTGTTGATAATGTAATAGGATTTTCAATTCAAATCTAGTAAATAGAAAGTATTGATTTTTTCCCCTTTTTTCTGTTTGAGGTTTTTTTCCACCCCTGCGAGAAAGGTGAGGGCATTTTTCTGTTTTTTTCTCCCTGAGGGTTTATTTCCGTATACTATTTTGGAAGAGACGAAATATATATGCCAAAAAAGAAGTTTGTATTACAATTTTTTATGTTAGAAAACAATTTTTCTCTCTCCCACCACCCCCGCCCCCCCCCCCCCCCCCCACCTTCGCGATGTTGCTTCGATAAAATATAACAAAAGATCAGCCCAATTTTTCTCAAAAATGCAAAGTTTCACTTACCTCTCCGTTCAAGTTTTCGATCCTCAATTTTCTCTCGAATGATACACCTCCCTGATCTACGACTGACTGACTGACTATAGTACTCAATACACACCTGTCACTATGTTATTTTGCTGGACGCCAGTCTCTATGACATCTGAGGATTGCCGCAGAATCATTGGTCAACTCCAAGTCTTTTAGATCTCCCGCACGTGTTACAGATGTGGCCAAAATTTGTGAAATTGTATTTGCGAGTATTAATTTTGCTGGAAATAATAATAATAACTCTTCGGTCAGCCGCTGGTTTCTCAGTGTGCGAAAAAAACCTCACGGAACAAAAAATCCTCACGGAAAAAACCCTCAAGAAAAAAATCCTCATTTTTTATAGGGTCTGAGATAGACGCTGGGACGGCAATACAGTTTGGGCTAAAGGCGGATTGCGGTATGATGGACAATATCAGCAATGTAGCAGAACAATATGGATAGATTGTAAGGCATTCAGGTATAGTCCGCCCCAAGCTCTTCTGTTGGTGATCAATGGGTGGTCTCGGGTAGTGTTGGTCGGTATACCATACCATATTCAACAATTGTACAGTTTGAACTAATTTCCCGAAATGAAAATAAAATATTTCATTCGAGTGTTTTGTAATTTTAACAATAGGCAATCTCGTGCACCCCCTGCAAAAGGTTAACATTAAATTCACCAAATGGGCGAGAGCAGGTCCCTGTGTTTTATTCAAGACCTTGACGATCGGGCGTTTTGGTCCAACTTCCCATAAGGGCCGTGGTCTCCCATACTTCGTGGAACCGACATCTCTCGTGGGCCGACTTCTCCAAAAAAGTACGGACCGACTTCTCCTAGAGGCCGACTTCTCCGGAGCGGAGTTCGCAATGGACCGACTTCTCAGCACATCTATTTTGTAATACTTTACTGTGAAGCACTGAGCCGTGCTTTCCAATAAATTACTGCAAAATAATATCAAGCTGGAGCACGAGTGATGTGATTAACGGTGGTTAACATTCAGTAGTAATTCACAATCATTTTTCGGTAGATATTATTTTGTAGTAATTTACTGTGAAGCACTAAGCCGTGCTTTCTAATACAATTCTGCAAAATAATATCAAGCTGGGGCATGATGGATGTGATGGACGTGATTATCAGTGTTCAACATTTAGTTGTGATTCACAATCATTTTTCAGTTCGATATTATTTTGTAGTAATTTATTGTGAAGCACTGAGCCGTGCTTTCCAATAAATTATTGCAAAATAATTATCAAGCTGGGTCACGAGGGATGTGATTATCAGTGTTTAACATTTGGTAATAATTCACAATCATTTTTCAGTTTGATATTATTTTGTAGTAATTTACTTTGAAGCACTGGGCCGTGCTTTCCAATAAATTACTGCAAAATAATATCAAGCTGGACCATGCGGGATGTGATTTCAGTGTTTAACATTTAGTAGTATTTTACAATCAATTTTTAGTACGATATTATTTTGTAGTAATTTACTGTGAAGCACTGAGCAGTGCTTTATTATAAATTACTTCACAATAATAACAAGCTGGGGCATGAGGGATGTGATTATCAGTGTTTAACATTTAGTAGTGATTCACAATAATTTTTCAGTTGAAAGAAAAAATGAAGAAAAAATACATGAAAAGGGGCACAAAAGCCCCGAGTGATGTGCATTCTCTCATTCACACTCAGGTCTTTTCATGTTTCTTTATTATTTCTTGCTAAAACACGTCTGCAATGTTTGGTTGCAGCATGTAAATTCTAGAAGGTTTAAATGATTAAACATTATTTAATTAAATTACTGCACAGAAATCAGTGTGGAAAAGTTTTCGGGAATGGACAAATTGGTTGGTGGGGTGGGGAGATGACCAAGTCTTTGTAAGACTGTGATCTAGGGTCCCCTCCCCTCCCAGCCCTGGAGGGGGCCCAAGGTCAGTCTTACAAAGACAAGGAAAGACCAACAGGGAAGGACTATTTTTTTTTGGGGGGGGGGGGGGAGGGGGGCAATGTCTACTTTAGGAGGAAATAACAAATTAGGGGGAGATGACGACTTTGGGGAAATAACCAATTTGGGGGGAAGTGACGGGGGAATTGTAAGGGGGAAAGTGTCTGACATTCCCACTGAATCGGCCAGAGCATGGGACTGATAACATAGGGTGCTAGCTCGTAATTTTTTGAAATTTTGCTTTCCTTTTTTAACATTTTGTTGGTTATTTATATGTTTAGAACTTATTTTTGTGTTAGTTTAGTAACTCTTGTTAGATTTAGTTTAAACAATATTTATTCAAGAATTTGTTATTTGTGTACATTAAGCTAAACGATGTATACAACACAAAATACAACAGAGCACAAAATAACAAAGATATACACATAGATATGGGTTGCTATGTAAGATAGGGATTCGACAGAAAGCTTATAGCTTATGTTAGTCGTCTCCTTAGGTTGATTATCAATTTTCGCAAGCAGGTAGTGTGGGTTAATAGGTGAGCTCACATATCGTTTCCCCGTGGCCCTGCTCCTGGTACGGCAGATTAACTCTTCACCCAACGAGGATATAAGATGACGGGTACAAACTAAATTATTGAACCACTCGATTTTTCATTATCGACCCAACAGACACAGCTCGTGACCCACCATCGGAACGAGCACGGCGAGCTCGCGCCTACGATGGGACACAGGCAATCTCTCTAAAACCAAAACTGGAAATATAATAAATTTGAGTGATAGATTTTTTGTAGTTCTGACCAGTATTGACATAAAGCGAGATCTTGTTAGATTTAGATTCCCCCCTCCCCCCAATTTTTACGCATTAAGTAGGCGACATTTTCGTTTAGTTTCAGTAATATTTATTGTTATTTTGGATTTTTAAAAAAAAAATTCATTCACTTTGTTGGCTTTTATTCCTCCAGTTAATTTTGCCTTGAAACGTAGCTGATGCTCCCTCCTTGAAATTATGAGCTATGTATTGTAACAAACAAATCCGATTATTACAGTAAGTATTTTTTAAAGTATTTTTTTTTTATATGTGAGCGTTGAGGGTTAAATTATTTAGTAAATGGTAATTGTTTTGTCTTTTCTTCCTTCAGTATTGCTTTAACACATAGCTCATGCCCCCTCCTTGAAACGAACTCAATTTAGGCCGTTTCAATGATGAAGCATGAGCTATGTTTTGGGGAAAACGAGAGAAAAATTTCCGATTATTAAGTATTTCTTTGTGAAGAGTTAATTTATGTGATAAATGATAAATTTGTTGGCTTTTATTCTTTCAGTGTATTGCCTTAAAACATAGCTCACTTACCGTCCATGAAAAGAACAGTCAACTCAATTGAGGTTGTTTCAATGAGGAATTTTATGTTATGTTTTGGGGCAAATGAGACAAACATTTCCGATTATTCAGTATTTTTTTATTTCTATGCAGTGAGGGTTAACTTATTTGGTAAAGGGTAGATTTGTTGACAATATCACTCCCATTTCCCTCGTGTTATGCTATTTTCCCCATCATATATTGTGTGTGTAATGTACTCTTTTCATTTTGGAATGTGAGAAATTGTTCATGAAAAATAAATTGATTTTCCACTTGTTGTCTGATTACTATAGACTGAAAATATTTAAAATAAAAACAAATTAGCAATAATCTGATTCCTTGTCTTTTACCTTCCCTCTTATACCTATTTTTCCCCGCCGAATCGTCCCTATTTTATTCCGCTGAACCGTCTCGACAGGTTCGGCGGAGAAATTGTTTACTCCCTCTTCTACCTATCTTTACCTGCCGAATCGTCCCTATTTTATTCCGCTGAACCGTCTCAACAGGTTCGGCGGAGAAATTGTTTTCTCCCTCTTATACCTATCTTTACCCACCGAATCGTCCCTATTTTATTCCACTGAACCGTCTCGACAGGTTCGGCGGAGAAATTGTTTTCTCCCTCTTATACCTATTTTTCCCCGCCGAATCGTCCCTATTTTATTCCGCTGAACCGTCTCGACAGGTTCGGCGGAGAAATTGTTTTCTCCCTCTTATACCTATCTTTACCTGCCGAATCGTCCCTATTTTATTCCACTGAACCGTCTCGACAGGTTCGGCGGAGAAATTGTTTTCTCCCTCTTATACCTATTTTTCCCCGCCGAATCGTCCCTATTTTATTCCGCTGAACCGTCTCGACAGGTTCGGCGGAGAAATTGTTTACTCCCTCTTCTACCTATCTTTACCTGCCGAATCGTCCCTATTTTATTCCACTGAACCGTCTCGACAGGTTCGGCGGAGAAATTGTTTTCTCCCTCTTATACCTATTTTTCCCCGCCGAATCGTCCCTATTTTATTCCGCTGAACCGTCTCGACAGGTTCGGCGGAGAAATTGTTTTCTCCCTCTTATACCTATTTTTCCCCACCGAATCGTCCCTATTTTATTCCGCTGAACCGTCTCGACAGGTTCGGCGAAGAAATTGTTTACTCCCTCTTCTACCTATCTTTACCCGCCGAATCGTCCCTATTTTATTCCGCTGAACCGTCTCGACAGGTTCGGCGGAGAAATTGTTTTCTCCCTCTTATACCTATTTTTCCGCGCCGAATCATCCCTATTTTATTCCGCTGAACCGTCTCGACAGGTTCGGCGGAGAAATTGTTTACTCCCTCTTCTACCTATCTTTACCCACCGAATCGTCCCTATTTTATTCCGCTGAACCGTCTCGACAGGTTCGGCGGAGAAATTGTTTTCTCCCTCTTATACCTATTTTTCCCCACCGAATCGTCCCTATTTTATTCCGCTGAACCGTCTCGACAGGTTCGGCGAAGAAATTGTTTACTCCCTCTTCTACCTATCTTTACCCGCCGAATCGTCCCTATTTTATTCCGCTGAACCGTCTCGACAGGTTCGGCGGAGAAATTGTTTTCTCCCTCTTATACCTATTTTTCCGCGCCGAATCATCCCTATTTTATTCCGCTGAACCGTCTCGACAGGTTCGGCGGAGAAATTGTTTACTCCCTCTTATACCTATCTTTACCCACCGAATCGTCCCTATTTTATTCCGCTGAACCGTCTCGACAGGTTCGGCGGAGAAATTGTTTACTCCCTCTTATACCTATCTTTACCCACCGAATCGTCCCTATTTTATTCCGCTGAACCGTCTCGACAGGTTCGGCGGAGAAATTGTTTTCTCCCCTTATACCTATCTTTACCCGCCGAATCGTCCCTATTTTATTCCGCTGAACCGTCTCGACAGGTTCGGCGGAGAAATTGTTTTCTCCCTCTTATACCTTTCTTTACCCGCCGAATCGTCCCTATTTTATTCCGCTGAACCGTCTCGACAGGTTCGGCGGAGAAATTGTTTACTCCCTCTTATACCTATTTTTCCCCGCCGAATTGTCCCTATTTTATTCCGCTGAACCGTCTCGACAGGTTCGGCGGAGAAATTGTTTTCTCACTCTTATACCTATTTTTCCCCACCGAATCGTCCCTATTTTATTCCGCTGAACCGTCTCGACAGGTTCGGCGGAGAAATTGTTTACTCCCTCTTATACCTATCTTTACCCACCGAATCGTCCCTATTTTATTCCGCTGAACCGTCTCGACAGGTTCGGCGGAGAAATTGTTTACTCCCTCTTATACCTATCTTTACCCACCGAATCGTCCCTATTTTATTCCGCTGAACCGTCTCGACAGGTTCGGCGGAGAAATTGTTTTCTCCCCTTATACCTATCTTTACCCGCCGAATCGTCCCTATTTTATTCCGCTGAACCGTCTCGACAGGTTCGGCGGAGAAATTGTTTTCTCCCTCTTATACCTTTCTTTACCCGCCGAATCGTCCCTATTTTATTCCGCTGAACCGTCTCGACAGGTTCGGCGGAGAAATTGTTTACTCCCTCTTATACCTATTTTTCCCCGCCGAATCGTCCCTATTTTATTCCGCTGAACCATCTCGACAGGTTCGGCGGAGAAATTGTTTTCTCACTCTTATACCTATTTTTCCCCGCCGAATTGTCCCTATTTTATTCCGCTGAACCGTCTCGACAGGTTCGGCGGAGAAATTGTTTTCTCCCTCTTATACCTATCTTTACCCGCCGAATCGTCCCTATTTTATTCCGCTGAACCGTCTCGACAGGTTCGGCGGAGAAATTGTTTTCTCCGCCGAACCGTCCAGGCGCTGTCGCCGAATAGTCCCATGGCCGCAACGTCCTGCTACCGAGGGATGTGATTATCAGTGTTTAACATTCAGTAGTAATTCAATCTTTTTTCAGTTCGATATTATTTTGTAGAAATTTGCTGTGAAGCACTGAGCCGTGCTTTCCAATAAATTACTGCAAAACAATATCAAGCTGGAGCATGAGGGATGTGATTATCACTGTTTAACATTTAGTAGTAATTCACAATCATTTTCAGTGCGATATTATTTTGTTGTAATTTACTGTGAATCGCTAAGCCGTGCTTTTCAATAAATTACTGCAAAATAATATCAAGCTGCAGCATGGAGGATGTGATTATCAGTGTTTAACATTTAATAGTAATTCACAATCATTTTTCAGTTCGATATTATTTTGTTGTAATTTACTGTGAAGCACTGAGCCGTGCTTTCCAATAATTTGCTGCAAAATAATGTCAAGGTGGAGCACGAGGGATGTGATTATCAGTGTTTAACATTTAGTTGTAATTCATAATCATTTTCAACTCGATATTATTTTGTAGCAATTTACTGTTAAATTACTGCAAAATAATATCAAGCTGGAAAATGAGGGATGCGATCATCAGTGTTTAACATTTACTAGTAATTCACAATCATTTTTCAGTACGATATTATTTTTTAGTAATTTACTGTGAGGCACTGAGTCGATGAAAAGCTCAAATTCTTCGTTCAGAAAACAGAATAATGCTCGCAATAACCTCTTGAAAAATGCATTTCTCTCTAGCAATTTTCTAAAATGTAGTCAATTTAAATCAGAAGAGTCAATTGCTAACATGACTAATTTTCTGGAAATTTCTAGCGGAATCCCTGGTGAAAATATTCAACTATAGCTTGCAGAAACGCCTAGCCAATCAAGCAAATGTCCCCAACAAGGGATCTAGGTTGCTCGGACAAGGGGCAGTAGGCCATTGGTGCCACCCCAACCAATTGTTTGCGTTTTTTAAGGTGTACTTCACGTGGTGAAAACTTAGATATAAGAGGATGCACCCTCACCATGCCGCTACCTTCTCTTTCACCCTCCCCCGGTGTCGAAGGAGATAGAGGCCTATCGGTAAATGTTTTATGCCTGTGCTTGTCCATTCGTGTATTTCACTATTTTTGTAGCACCCACGCAGTTTAAACGATCGTTCGAGAGTTATTCCCTGACCCGATATGGCCGTATCTTCCCCCAAAAATATTGGGGAGTGTGTACCGCTAAGGTACCTGACGACTATAGTCATTTGGCAGACGACTTTCGGGTACTTGTTCATTGGGGCAGTAGTAGGAAAGGGGCGTGCCCCATTGGATGTGGGAACTGGGAGACTTCTCCTACAAAAATTTTGGAACTTCCAGGTGATTCTGGAGTAATCCAATCGCTGGTTATGGTCTTACTCGGCAAGTGAATTGGGCAGCTATACAGCACGGCGTAGGGCAGGTTTCAGGCTTTGGCTCGCTGTGAGTTTGGCAGCTGCCCTACTCGACACTGCCCGATATTTTGGGAGAATATTGGAAGTGTGCCGCCCCCCCCACCCCCACCACCACCACACCCACCCACACCACATACACCCAGGATTTACGGCACTGAAATCGGGGGAAGAGTAGATTTGGAATAAACGTGTATATGTGATCAAGTACTCTTTTAAGAATGTGGGTGGCCCTTAAAAGGGCCTTTTTTATCTCCTAAGAGATGTGTCTTCATCCCGTCTAATCGTCTGCATTGCTATTTGAAGCTTCTCGGTATAGGAGGCTTCTCAGATTATAAATTTCTTCTTCTTTCCTCTCAGCATACAAATAGTACCTATGTTTTTGTGCCTGCTATTACTGACATCTTCAGTTTTGCGCTGTACTGAATAGCGCGAGCGTCGTTTTTTTTTTTGCTTTCTGGTGTCTGTACTGTAGTCTTGCGAGCTCATTGCTGAGAATTAATACCTGGTCGCATGCTCTTCTAAATTGATCGTGTTTCCGAACCAGCTCGGCGACCATATCGTTGGTTTGCCTGAAAGGTTCCATTATTTTTTGGCTAGGATTGTCTATTGCTTGAAGAATCGAATCAAATGGTTTGAGATTGAAGAATGGTTACTCAGGACCATTTATACTGCTCTTTCATCGGCTAATTATGTGATGTTCTGGGTCCATCAATGATTGGCCAGCCGCAAATGGATTAAGCCGACCAATCAAATTGTCAGATCTGCCAACGAGCGGCGGGGTGGAGCTTTCATTTCTGTTATTTTATTTAGTTTCTTATTTTTTTATTTTGTTTGCTGAGTACCATTTCCATTTGCCATCTTTGCCACGCCCAGACAACCCAAATCATCTACAGTTACAGAGGGTCGAAAGGGGCTTGTCCCCCAATACCGTCCCTGCGCGCCTTCGGCGCGGGAAATCATTTCGTTCGGTTTTGTTTTATTTTATTTATTGCGTTATTCAACGGAGTTGAAATAAAATATCGTCGTTTTTTGTTCTTTTTCCTTGTTGTTCAGATAGCGATATTGGCTACATCGGTCAATCTGCAGCTCTGAAATTTCACACACAAAAATTACTTTTTTTAACTTAGTGACATGGTCAGATTTTGGATATAACCCCTGATTCGAGATGTAGGATAACTGCTCCCAGAAACTGCCCCAGTCCAAAAATGCACAGTCAGACAACTGCCCCAGTCTATCTGGCTGCTGGGACAACTGCCCCCAGTCCAATTCCTTTCAAACTTATGAGGCTCGGATAAAAAAAAAATGAATGTTCAATTCAGTTAGATTTATTTCCGTATCCCGAATAACTCGGGTTCAGAATGAGTGCATGTTGGTTCTGAACAGTATATAATAATAACTCTTTGACCAGCCGCTGATTTGTCGCGGTCCTCATAAGAGAAGGCCATCATTCCCCCTGCATCCCACCCCCTCTTCCCCTCCTCTCCTCCCAGCATTCAGATATAAACTGCTTAATAGTGTCCCTCACTTCTTCTTTTTCAATTTCTTCAATAAGCATTCCTACCCTCTCCCTCGTGTCCCCCTTCAGCCATCTATCCTTTGTTTCTTCACCCTACTTCTGCATTATTCTTCCAGTAAATTTTATTCTATGAGGTATATACTGTGGGCATTCCAAGAGAAAATGTGCCAGGGTCTCCACTGCTCCAGAGTGGCACATTTGGCATCCCTTTTCCCCATCTTTCCCAATTTTTCCCCGAAGCTCCAGTGATCTTGATCTCAGTTTGAACAGCAGTGACCCTCCAAAGGTGCCATCTAGGCACTTCTCAAAAGCTCGCCAGTTTCGATTGCAATCTTCCATGACTCTCTCTTTGACAAACCTTTTGCCTTCTTTCATTCCTACTTCTATGTTTGTGACCTCTATAGAGTAATTGTCCATTAGTTCCCTCACATGTTTTGACCACCCCGTTTCTATATTAGAATTCCAAATGGTATCGAGCATCAATTTGCACCACCGGTTGTCAGGCAGGTTTCTCAAGTAGTTAAAGTAACACAGTTTTCCCAAATCTACCCTGTCCTTGATTTTCATCCACCCAAGCTCCCCCCTTACTGCTTCCAAAGCTGCAGCATTACTCGACCCTGTTATCCATCTGCCGGCATCATTCTGAGTACTTTCCAACTTCTTAATAACGGTTTGGTTTAATGGAATCACGTCCGTGCCATACGTTATACTTGGTAAACCCACCCTCTCCCACAGTGTTTTCCCCACAAAGACCTTGTTGAAACTATTTTTCCCTAGAAGTTTTAGTTGGTTCAGAATTCTTTTCCCCTTCAGAATCAGTTTGGCTGAGTAATTTCTGTACACCCCTCTTCCCGTTATATTTATGCTTACCCCTAGATACTCATACTCTCCCGTTTCTCCTACAGTGATTTGTTTGCTTTCCCCTTCGGGGATTGAGAACTCCCCCACTCTCCATCTCTTCGTCATATCTACCTTGCGTCCAACGGGTATTACCTTGCTTTTATTTTCATTTAGTTCGAGCCGCCAAGTGTTCCCATATCTACCAACAATTTCCAGCAGTTTCTCTAGCCCCTGTTCAGTTCTAGACATTAACACCATGTCGTCCGCAAAGAATAAGCCTGGTATCTTTATGTCTCCAACCTTTACCCCCTCCGCACTCTGAATTAGTTCGTCCCCTAAATCTTTAACATACAATGCAAACAAAATCGGTGAAAAGATACACCCCTGCTTGAGGCCTATATCCATAGGGACTCGTTTTGTAGTGATACTCCCTAGACTGAGTTGGCTTTGCACATCTGTATACAGTGCTTTCATGATTCCCACAAAGTCACCCCCCAGTCCGATGCCCTCGAGCTTTCGCCACATACCTTCCCTCCACACTCGGTCGTACGCTTTTTTCACATCTAGAAATGCCAGAAACATCTTTTTCTTTTCAGCCTTTGTTGATTCTATCAGTTGGGTGAGTGTAAATAGGTGATCAGTGACTCTTCGTCCTTTCCTGAAACCATTTTGAATTTCTCCTAAAAAACCTTTCTCTTCAATAACTTCCTCTAGTCTACCGTATATGACCTTACAGAATACTTTTCCGATGTTACTTCTAACTGATATCCCCCTATAGTTATCTAGAACTTCCTTATCCCCCTTTTTGTGTATGAACGACACCTTACTTTCCCTCCACTCTCTGGGGACCTCTTGCTTTCGCAGAGCCAGGTTGAAAAGATTTGTCAGGACTTCAATAAGTGCCTCCCCTCCATTTTTGAGGAATTCGTTCGGAATTTCATCAGTCCCTCCCGCTTTACCATTTTTTAATTTCGAGACCACGTTCCGCATTTCTTCTGCCGTTATTTCGCTACATACACGATTGGATAGGTTCTCCTCCACCAGTGTATTTCTTTTTGGTGTGGACCCACTGCCCCATCGCCTATCGTTTATCTTTTCCCAGTGCTTGACTAACTCTGAAGCGATACGGCCTTTATCTTCTGTACTTTCCCCATCCACTTTGATACTCTGCACACTACTTTTCCCCCGTTTATTTGCCCAGTTCCAAAATACGTTTGAGCTCGAACCCCCCGTTTTCTTTATTGTTCTGGCAAGACTGCAATTGCGCTCCTTCCTATTATTATTATTTATCTCATTCACCTTTTCCCGTGCCAGTTCATATTCTCCTTTCATTAGTCTCGTGTCATTGTTATCCACCCCTTTAAGCTTCCTACTTCTTCTGTAAGCAGCGCATTTTACCTTCCTTTCTTTTACAGCCTTTTTCAGTCCCTCGTTAACCCTGTATCCAAGCTCTCTCGTTGGGACCCTCACCCTTCCTATACAATCCTTCCCTGCCTCTGTTAGGCTATTTACTATGCCATCTGAAATACTCTGGACATTTGCATCCCTAGGTATACATTCAAGATTTGGTTTTAGTTTTTCCCGAAACTGCTTCCAGTCGGCTCCTTGTTTTAGTCCCCAAACTTCCTTGAAGGTATTTCTGTCTCTATTCGTCTTTTTTGCCCATAATCTTAACTGTTATCAGGTTGTGATCACTACCCAAGTCATTTTTTCAGTCATCATCTATTTCTACATCTATAACCTCCCTCCATACGCTAATGTCAGTGAGTATATAATCAATTATTGTTTTCTTATCGTTCCTCTCCCAGGTCCATTTAACCTTACATTTCGCATCCCTGTTCAGGATCTTTAAACCAAGCTCTTTTGATAGGTCCAACATCTTTCTCCCATTCGTGTTAATTTTCCTATCACCTCCCTGTATGCCCTCCTCCTTATCCCCGATGTGCCCATTGAAGTCCCCCATTAGGACAATACTGAACCCTCTGCTTCCAAGCTCTGTGATATTCGATCTAAGAGTTGTATATATTGAATCATTCCACTCGGGCTTACTTCCCTCCACTGCTAAGTATACAACACCAACGGCAACACTCCTGCTTCCTAACTTGATTTTTGCCCAGACTATTTCGTTGGATACTGGAATCTGAGTCCTTGCTTCTGTGAGATCTGTAATCAATGAGGGCTGTAATTTCTCTTTAGCGTAGATGCCAACACCCCCACCCCGTTTCTGACCCTCAGTTCGCCCAGCTCCTATCCACACGCAACCCTTCATCTGATCAACCCGCTCATCCCGTCGTATCCACGTCTCACTTAGACCCATTATATCGAAGTCTCCTTCGTCCATCATTGTTGATATTTCGCTTACTTTCTTGTGCAGACCCTGGATGTTGCAGTACCCAAACTTAATGAATCTTTGTTTTTTTGTCATCACTGGCACATTATTATAATCCTGGTATGTCCCTGTATTGTGCATGTTTGTTGTTCTTCCTATGTTCCCAGCATGTGTGCCCCTCTGGGTTATCGGCTGTGGTCCCCTACCCCCCTTTTCTCCAAAAAAGGCCCAGCCACCTGCAAAATTTTTTGGCCCAACAGGTCTGTACCCATCCTACTTAAATGCAATCCGTCTCGCCCATACAACTCTCCTTGTCCCCAGAATGAATCCCAGTGGTCAATGAAATGTACTCCCAAGTCTTTGCAGTGCTCTTCCAGCTCCTCGTTTAGTGCCATAATCCGCGAGTTCCTCTCGTTCCCACCACCCATAACGGGGAGCACCCCTGAAACGATGATCCGAGCATTCCTGCTAAGTAGCTTACTAATTAGGTCCCTGTATGTGTCCACCAAACGAACTGATTTCCTCTCCCTGATGTTATTGGACCCCACATGCTACCGGATCAGGCCCCGACCCAGCTACAATACCGTCCACTCTATCCCTCAGGTCCTCCACTTTAGCCCCCGGAAAGCACAGAACTGTTCTATTTTTACTGTCCGGACCACAGACAGTATAACATATAACACATATAACATATATAACATACGCGTCCGGATGTCTGCGTTGACATGTCTTCATACTATTTGTGCTCCCAGGGGATACATCATATACACACCCCACATAAATACATGTGACGGAAAGTATGTGGTTGGAGGAACTCCAAGACCTGTGTGTGCATGGATATTATGTAAACACATACACATACTAGACAACGCTACCAGGGTCAAAAGGTGTCCACACCATAGCACCGGCGCGCTAAAACCATTCCTCCAGCAGACACAGCTACGGATGTCAGTGGGGTCAGCACATAGAGCTCGACCCAATCACATTCATAGCCATGTCCACCAGTTGGCTGAGTTCCGGTACCATTATGTAACCTTCGTATTCTATTCGTATTCTATTAGCTTATACTTAGCTTATACTACATCGAATACTTTACTTATGAAATTTAGAAGTATACACTTTCTAATCAAATTATGCTTCACAGATATGGGTATTTGAGCAAGATCTGTCAACCACAAAGACGAGTATGGATGTCAGTGGGCTAGCTCATATGAATTTTGAATTTTGAACAAATGAATTTTGAACAAATGAATTTTGATTTCGATGGTAGGACCTGCATGCAACATTATGTTTGTTTTGCTGATCTTGTTGGTAACTCATCTCCAATAACGCCCATAAATGAAATTAAATCTGATTAGAAGGGCTGAATCTCTGTCGATTGTATCATGCCCAAACCAACATATAATCGAACACATTATATACTATAACCCGATTTATCAGACAATCAGACTTTATATACCTTCTCCGGCAGATTTCATTCATGTAGCCCCAGCCATGCAGCAGTTCGCACTGAAAACAAGATCACGTACTTTCAAGGGTAACAGGACAAAACCCCCTCAAGACAAAACCCCTCAGAAAAAAACCTCCTCACTTTCTGCAATGGTAGACAAAACCCCCTCACGACAAAACCCCCTCAGGTTATTGTTTTAAGTGATTCCATTCTAAATTTTAAAAAATTGAAATTGAAATTACTTCTTCCTGTGAGTTAACTTTAATTTAGTCTCTTTAATGGTACTTTTGTTACAGCTTGGGTGTTTTTATAACAATCACTAGCTGGGAAAAAAACAAACGTTTAGGTGTTTTGGTACAGCTTGGTTTTCAATAGTTTTTATAACGATCACTAGTGTGAGAAAAGCCATCCAGATATTAGCTCGCATATTGTTTCTTGCTTTTTGAAGTAAAGCTTTGCTGTTTGTTTCTTGGTTGCCAGTAAAAATACTTTCAAGGTGTGGAGGTTTGGCAACAGAACGGTCCCATAACCTCAAGAGATTGTGGGGCGGTACTGTTGACAACACTTACTGATACCCTTTAATGTGATTACGGTCGTAATGTCAGTATGATGACTGATCGACTTACAGCGCTGGAGGGGTGTATGTAATGTTTTTACTGACAACTCCGGACAGCTAGTGCATTGTATTTAGGTTTTAATAAAACTAAGCTTTACGCCATCTGAAGTGAAGAAATAAATAGTAAATATGGCTGTAGCAAAATTGGTATAAAAACACAACCCAGCAACCACATGAAATTGAGCAGTAACCGGACAAGTGCCCCCCCCCCCCCCCCCCTCAGGACAACTGTCTTCGGGTCCAAAAATACACAGACAGACAACTGCCCCAATCTATTTGGCAGCTAGGACGCCCCCCCCCCCCCCAGTCCAGTTGGCATACAGGACAACTGCCCCCACTCCCACTCTTATTGTCAGCCAGGACAACTGCACCACACTCCAATGTCAGCCAGGATAACTGCCCCCACTTGTTCTGGTGGTGGTGGCTCAGTTGGTAGAGGTGCAGGTTGCAAACTGAGAGGTCTTCGGTTCGAATCCCACCTGCGGTACCTGCATTGTGTCCTTGGGCAAGATGCTTCATCCCCATTGCCTTCTTGGGGGCACGGTGACGCTGTGTACTAAGACGTACTGCCCGTCGAAGGTGCACATGTTAACGGTGCCAATGCTAACCCTTCATAGGTCAGTACGCTCGGGAGTCTAGTAGATGCTCGCTGCAACTCGGTGGTTCTCTCCGGGTACTCCGGCTTCCTCCACGTCTTCAAAGGCTGTGCCATAGATATATATACGGGGAACAAAATGAAACATATCTTTACCACTCAAGTGAGATATGACACGGCGATTTTACAAGCAATACACTTGAATATGGAGAACACCGCGTTTGAACAATTCGGGTCAAGGAATGATTGAATGTGTGAGTAGTCTGTTCCTCGGTAACGAATGGCCTGATCCTGGCTGCTGTTTCTTCTTGAGAATTTTTTAAATTGATTGTGAGGATTGTCCTGATAGAGTGTGCTGGGATTTTTTTTTTTTTTTTTTGATACAAAAAAGTTATAGTTGTCTTTGACTGTGGCTCGAGTGCTATCGTCCTCAATCTCCTCCCCAAGGAATGCCTCCGCGGACTCTGGGAAGCTCTCCTCCTGGTCCGAAGAAGCCAGAGAAACAAGAGATGGGGAGTGGAAGGTGCGTCTGAGACAACAGTTACTTCCTGTACCATTGACAGATCTTCCTCCTCCATCTCCTCTTCTGATGAAGAGTCTGATGGTTTAGAGAAAGAACTGTCACCCGACGACCCATGGTCCTCCGGACCCTCCTCCTGGGAGAGGGGCGCCGAGCTGGACAAGGGTTGTTAAGGGGTGACAGGTGTTGTCCCTTTGACGCCCTCATTTGCCTCCTTCTCTTCCTTTTCCTTCTTCTACTTCTCCAGGAACTCTGTCATTCGGTGGGCATCTCGTCGTCTGGCGGAGGGCCCTTCTTTCTTATTCTATTCTTCTTGGTGGTGGCTGTGGCTGTACTACTCCGGCGGCCTTCATCCAGCTTTTCCATGTCACTAGGAGGGTGACCAGTGTGAGGGGAAATCCCCTCACGAAAGGTGCTACACCTCTCCGAGGACGGCGGTTCCGATCTTTTATCAAAATCCACTGTCAGGTGATTTTTACCCTTGAGGACCTGGATACTCCAGGTGGTGGCAAGGGTAGCCTTCACTCTGACAAGCGTCTCTTGGATTACAAGTGGGAGCTCCATTGTCCAGTTGTTAGCACCTCGGAGTCCAAGGTGCGGAACGAAAAATGAACGGTGGAAAAAAGTAAAGGAAGGCTTGTTTACCACAATGAACAAGCACTGCTTCACTTTCCGGGATCCCCACGGGGGTCGGTCCATTACAGGTGGGGGAAGCACCTCCCGAGTATTCGCTTACCAATACCTGACGTTTGTTTTAAAACCTACCCCCGTCGATATTAATAAAAGTTAGCCCCAGTGCTCTTCTTTGAAAGGGCAAGAACACAAGTCGTTTGAACTTTTTAATCCCTTCAAACGCTGTTGTATATGCCACAAACGTCTGTAAAACTACTTCAGAAGGATTACAGCAGCCTATAAATCATAAACACAAGAGCACCATTAATTGCCGATCAACATTAGTCAATAAAGTTAATTAATTTAATCATTGATGAATAACAAACAATTTTGCAGAAAAATAATAACAACCAAGAGAATAAAAATGTTTGGTTTATATTTTTTCATTCTTTCACTTTAGCAATTAAAAATATACAAACTGAATTGTAGAAGTTCCGGGATGACAAGGCCCTGTAATCAGTTAACCTTTTACTCAATTAAAGAGAAGTGCCTCCCCCCCCCCACCCCCACCCCCGAAAATTAACTCAAATGAGGCCGCCACAAAATGAAATATCTCAATAAAACCATACAAATATGGATGTCATAGGAACCGACTGATCAAGTCAGTCCCACTGATATCCATATTTCCGTGGTTTCATTGAGATATACCCTACCAAAGTATCCTAAAAAATAAAAATAAATTTATGGCAAAAATCCTTCATCCCATCGATTCGCCCCTCTGTGTAATTTTAAAATTTGGTTATTTCGCCTCATTTGAATTTAGAAGAACACAGATATTTTCACTTTCCGTCCACATTGTATTCCCTTGCGTTTCGCAGTTTTCTATGTCGCTTATGATATTTACAAGTCTACAAATCAAGAAGCATACACTCATAATCTAAAACAAAGCCCATAGCCTCCGCTATAAGAGGCACCTGCAATCGTTTTTTTTTTCTCTTCAGAGGCCGCCTCAAACCTTCATTTGTCGCCTCAGTCACTTCCTTGAACATCTGGGAATGTCTAAACTCAGGGAAGAACTTAATAACACAGTGTTCTAAAACCCGTTTCTTTGGTGGGTCCATTTCTGTTCGGTGGGTCATGCCACCACCCCTGTAACGATATTTGAACAGCAAATTGTAAGGGCCAAACAATTCGGGGAAGAGTTTTTCAGTTATCTTTTTCGCAAAATTTCCTGCTTCCCTCTATGCATTATAAATTGTTAAAAAAGTGTCATTGTATAGCATATCATAATTTTCTCTTCTACCCCAAGCATTGGTTACTGGGTCATAATCCACCAGTAAAGCAGGGCTTGTTTACCATAATGAACAAACACTGCTTCACTTCCCGGGATCCCCACTTTTTAGTGAATAATTCTGATGTAATTTATCGATAGGATCAGGTTAAAAAAAAAACGAAATTAATTTTACGATGCAGTTTTTTTTGTACGCTGAACTCTCAGAATTACTCCGAAATTATCCACTAAGAAGTGTGACTTTCATATTGCACTTTTTAGTGAATAATTCCGAAGTAATTTATCGATAGGGTCAGGTTAAAAAAAACGAAATTGATTTGACGGTGCATTTTTATTGTATGCTGAACTATCAGAATTACTCCGAAATTATCCACTAAAAAGTGCGACTTTCATATCACACTTTTAAGTGAATAATTCCGAAATAATTTATCCATAGGGCCAGGTTAAAAAACGAAATTAATTTGACTATCCATTTTTATTGTACGCTAAACTATCAGAATTAATTTGCCCGAATAATTTTTTAAATTATTATCAGAACCCGAAAAGGGTTCAGGGCCTGAGGGTGCTGTCACGATTAGCCTCTTTCTGCATAAATATATGACATTAAACACAAATAAATAAATAAATAAATAAGTACTGGGCGCTAATTTCCCCGGGCTGATGTTCTTTTGTCAAAATATTTCCGGCCGAAAATTCTAGAAGTCGAATGTTCTCCTCCCCGCCCGAGCTTAGAGTTGTCAACAAAAGCGAACGAATTGTTCAACAGTCGATCGAAAATCAGAAAGATCATATCAATACATAATTGTATATCAGCGATATTTCCAGGTGCACTCTTTTATTTTCAACTATTTGTTTCGTTTTGTACACATTTTTTTCAAAGCACTCGTTCGCAATCGACATGGGTTTGTCACTGTATGTCTTGTTTTCACAGTGTGGGTTGTGCTATTTACTTTTCATATTGAGAAAATGTGACGTAATTTTGACAATTTTTTTTCCTTTTTGTAATTACAAAAATGACCATATACCCGTGCTTGCAAACTGAAATGATAAAGAAATAAATATTTTTAAACAGAGTCCTATTCCATCAAGACGAGTTAAAAATTACTTCCAGTTACATTTCTGTGGGCAGACGTGTTTCAGATTAATTATGTGGACACCGCCGTCCGGCTTTATCATCGTTCAGTAATCTTTTCCACAGAAGTCCACAGGCTTTTGCCCACATAACTACATGTCCACAGAAGTCCATAGAAATTGGGTATCAAACTGATTTCTGTGGATAACCAGTGGGCGCCCACTATGGACATGTGGAAAAGTGCCCGCCCACGGCGACTGTAATGTAGTCTGTCAAACAGACCCACCCTCAGGTACAACCCTCACCCTCGACCTGGCACACACACACAACACACATAAATCTCAGCAGTCGATGTACCTTTGTTACCCGGGCGAGTGAATGACGGAGAAAAGCCCTGGTGGAGAAAAGCCCTGAGGAGAAAAGCCCTGGTCATTTTTGCAAGAAAGAAGAAAAGCCCTGGTCCATTTTTTCGAGAGGTGGTGAAAAGCCCTGGTTGAATTTTGTTTTGTTAAGAATCTACTTGTAAATGTTGCCTGTTTAATACAAAGCATCAGAAGAATAAACGAACGAAATGGTTTCGCGCGCCGAAGGCGCGCAGGGACGGTATGAGGAACAAGCCCCTTTCGACCCTCGGTAACTGTATATGATTGGCTGTCACATGTCTAGGCGTGTTGAAGGAGGAAAAGGTTCCGGTACTCGGCAGGTGTGTCCTGTTGCGGCGTGGCGGTCTCGTAGACTGATGTCGGTTGAACCCTCGGGTGAGGACCAGTGTGGGAGGTTGGGTCCTCTCACAAAGGTACTACCTCTCCCCGAGGGTGCAGTCGATCTAGATTTTCGGTCAAGTATAGTCTGCTACTTCGGAGATGATGTTAAGTGATAAGTGAAGCCATCACTGGCAAGTATAATCTGCCTCAGGCAGTCTCTGTTTGATAGGATGTCTTTGAAGGAAACAACAACGACCCCTTTCGGGGACCACCAAGAAGAAGACCCGAACTTCCCTGGTTCGGGAGCAGGCCTGCATTGTAATCCTAATGGGTTGGGACAAAAAGATGCGCAATGCGCTTACAAACAGGGACAGAGGCGGGACGCAGGACCAACGCTCGCCTCCCTTAAAGTGGTCGACCACTTTTAGGGATGGAGTGGATGATGTTCGGGAATTATTATTTATTTTATTATTGGGGTGCTGGTCAAAAAAGCATCTTCTGTGCACCTGCTTAAAAGAAGGCAGAATTAGTTTTCATTAGAATATGTAAAAATGTAAAAAGGTAAAAGTAGCACATTTTGTTTAATTTATGATTTAATCTTTAGCTGAGTAGGTGAAGGCAGCCCTTTCTGGTAGAAGACCAAATTTTTCAGTATGTAACCAGATAAAGATTTATATTCATTCTATATATCACATGCCTTCTATTAATAATCTAATAATACTCAAAATACCACAATTTCCAAGCTGTGAATTAAAAGTTTGTAATGTTCAAGCGCAATATGAAAATTTGCTGTAATATGCAGTATTAATATATTTTTTTATTGAGGTTTAATGACACTTTTAAGACAGTTTTACAGGAGGCCACAGTACCTAGAGAAAACCACCGAGCAATGGCAAACGACTCAGACTCCTAATATACTAACTCCACAAAAGCAGGGTTAGCATTGGTTGAAGATAAATGCACCATCAAGGTGTAGAACGCCTTAGTACACAACGCCATCATGCTGCCCACCACCCCCACTCCCGTCCCCCACGTGGGAAATTAAATTGTGATGAGGTGTCTTACAGTATAACGGTTAGTTTACTTGCAACTTCTAAGTGATGAGACAGGAAAACAACATTTTGTGTTGAAAACCCAAATGTTTAGTGGTCATTTCTGGCAACTAAATTGTCCGAAATTTTCTGGCATATTGACTGAAAAATCGGCTCCTTCCCGACTCAGGGGTGGGTTGGGGCACATACCTCCACAGCCTGTACGCTCATAATTTATAGGCCTATATGTACTTATTTTTTCCAAAGCAGAAAGGACATCACTTTTTTGGCTTTCTATGAAAATATTCTGTAATTATTGAAGAGCAAATTTTGTGTTGAACATTTTGGTGTCCTGATGTATCTCGAATATCTGTTTTGGCTGCATAAAAACTAGTAGCATCACAAAAACTTTGATTTCCACTAAATTTTCTGTTTTCAAAAATGATTGATAGTTTTGTGTACAGTTCAGTTTGCCTTTTCACATTAAAAATTTGGGAAAGCTCGTAATTTGTCCAAGAAATTACAATTCTCTAGTTTATATGTTCTGTTCCTTTTAAACAATTTTCTCTTTCGGAAATAAATATTGTTTGAACTAAAAGTGCGCTTAAATTATAACTGAACAAATATATTTTATGTGCCCTTATTAAGAGAAAATTATAAATATTTTTTTTAAATAAAAGCTCACCCCCCACGTCTCGTTCTCAGATCTGACAAATTAATTGCATTTTTACTGTTGCTATTTGATTGGTCGGATCAATCGATCCAGAACATTACGTCATTAGCCGAAAAAAATATAAATGGAACTGTGTGACTACTGACCATCATTCATCATGGAACCTTTAAGAATAACGGACGATTTGATCGCTGAACTGATAAAGACACTAGAAGAGTGTGAAAGACGATTCCAAAGGGCGTGTGACCAGGTAGTCATTCTTAACAATGAGCTCGGAAGACTATTGAAAAGATACAACAAAGCAAGAGATCACCATGTCCGTGCTTTTTGTTATAGCGCGCGCCTGAAGATGTCAGTGACAGAGGCGATAAGGAATATATACTTCGCGTATGCTGAGAAGAAAGCAGAACATATTTCCAAACTAAGAAGTCTTCTTTACGGAGAGCACATCAACATAATAGACGACAATGGATACGTTTTAGAAAACCATTAGACAGACATGGCTCAAGTGATGTTGGAGGTGAAAGACACACAGAGTAAAGTCTCCGAGGGTAGCGAGAAAATTGGTGACGCCGAAAATATATCTCTTAGAAAATAAAAAAGGCTCTTTTAAGAGCCACCCATATTCTCAAAAGAGTATTTGATCACACACATGCTTATTTCAACTATATCCCTCCACACATGCCTAGAAATAATACTCCAACAATCGTTTAAGTTATGTGGGTGCTACAAAAATAGTGAAATATACGCGAACGGACAGCTACCCCTTCCCAGAAGACAGCATAAGACAATAAACATTTACCGATAGGCCTGCATCTCTGTCGACACCAAGTGATGAGGAGCGGGGGTGTGGTAAAACAAGGAATGTGGGCGGGGGTCCTGTTATATAGATCTACGCTTCCAACACGTGAAGCTCGCTTAGAAATAAACTGCAAAGTTGTTTAGGTTTAGTGCAACTATATAACTGCCCATGGTGGCTCAGGGTATGCATCGACCCTCTTCCCAAATCAGTGTAAATCAAATTTTTCAGATGGATGGAGATGAATGGATTGATAGATGGATGGATGGATGGATGGATGGATGGATGGATAGATAGTTTTTTTGTTTTTTTTTTGGTCTCTAATTGAGCTATTCATTGGCCATATATGCACAGACAGAGGAGAGAGGAGATCATTAAAATAATGAATGGCTGACAAATTTAGCTTAGTTATGACGCTACAACATTACAAAGTGCTAATTATTATTGCTTTTCCAATCTGTTTCAAAATTGCTGGCGCTGAGAGGATGGATGGATGGATGGATGGTGGATGGATGGATGGATGGATGGATGGATGGATGGATGGATGGATGGATGGGTGGATGGATGGATGGATGGATAACAAAGAGATGTTTTGCTTTCAAATTAAATATTTAGTTTTGTGAATTGAATCCAATTCGCTCGATTCAGCCAGCGCCTTGCTTAGGTTTAGCACATTTCGTAGGTCTAGTTATAATTAAGATAAAGGCAATTCTTAAATATTTTATTTACATTATTTAAAAATTAAACATTTAGTTTTTAAAAAATAATATGAATAAAATATTAATGAACTGCTTTTAACTAATTAGTTTGTTAATTGGGACCCTCCCCTCCCCCTCCCCCCCCCGACATAGATAGAAATAATTTAAGTTTAATATTTGTAAATATTTAATGATTGCTCTTTTTGTGGGAGGGCCCCAGCGCTTTGAATAGGTGGATGGATGGCTGAATATATGAATAGATAACAAAGCGATGTTTTGTTTTCTAATTGAGTGATTGGATCCTACAGAATCATCGAACCGACCCGCAAATAAAATTTATAACACCACTAAATCGTGACCCAATCATTGTAACTGTTTACCTCAATGACAAACAGCGTATACAACTACATCATACGAAATATTTGTGGCACAATTCACCAACACGGCCTGTTCTTTGTACGTAAAAATAGTAAAAAATACAATTACACTGCAGCCTTTTTAAGCGCATCAAGTTATCATGAACGTTCCTGCATGTCGTGCAGTTATTCGAGTTACCTCCCTTAGACTGTTGTTCCGTCGATTCAAGTCATTAATCCTCATACCACAACGTTTATTGGTGCTCGAGGACCCATTTCGTCATTATTGACAAACTGTGACAACAACAACGGGTTAAGTCAAGTTTAGGCAATCGTTTACACCCGTGTTGTTCATTGTAGAGGGCTTTCACTCACGCATTCGCAACGGGACTATTTCATTTGCAAAGTAAACTTGGTGAACAAGAAACCTTACTGTTCCATGACGTGTGTGTGGTGGGTGCAGAGGTTTGTGTGTTGGGGGGGGGGGGGGGGGGGGGGGCATTATTGACGTCGCGTTTATGACGCTAACCTGACGTTTCTTTGTTTTCCTTTTTCTCCTGCTCTGTATTACGTTGGCTGATCCATAAAATATACTTTTGCACGTTCGCGGTTTCTACCGAACTTGTTCGGGATGTGATCGGTTGTGCAAACATTGATGGAGGCCAATCCTTCATGAAGATTTCCTGGGTGCAGTTAACCTTATCGTTAAAATTTCGTAACACATTATGTCTGGAATAAACTTTTGTTCCTCCATCATCTCACGTTATTTTATCCAACTCTAATAAGAATCCTACGCCACTGCTGTGAAACCACAAGCACTAAGTTCTAGAAATTAAGGTCCATTCACTCTAGTGTGATGCGTCCGACCGTCGGGCTGATTAAATAGTAATGTTTGTACAGGAGTATTCACACTACTGCGATGCGTCAGACGCGACCGATGCGTCCGTCGTCGATACCGTTCTGAACGCATTACAAGGATTTTCCCAACCATTTTCGCAGACCTTATATGGTATGCATTCACAACGTAACGCTCGGTTGAGTTCGGATGAACTCGATCACATCTGATTTGTTTGTTTTCATTGATTCCAGTTTTTACAAACGTAGTCGAAATTCAAAGTTATTTTTTTAACCATAAATCCTTTTGATAATTAATTTAATAATTAATGGCATGCAACAACCATAAAATTCCCATGGAGGAAGTCATTCGTGTGTGGAGGGGGGGGGGGGGGGGGGGCTATTCAAGGCGGATTCCAAGGAGGGTTGACACTAAGCAGCATCAGGTGTAGAGCATGCGAAGGGGGCTTTCCCTCTCTCGGTGGTGGAAATGAGGAGGGGGGGGGGGGGCTACCCCACTCTCAGTGGTGGAGGTCGTGAGGGGCTGTCCCGTGAAAAATGAGGGCCAAAACCCATTTCGTTTATAGCTATGCTGCCCACTTCAGAGAACTTCCACCCAGGCTTTAGTGTCTGAGTCCTATTTTACCAGCAGAGTGTAACATGTTTACCGCAGGAAACTAGCACTGCTTCATGTCCTGGGGTTCCCATTGGAAATTTGGAGAATGTATGGGATGCCAGACAAGGGCATAGCCATGCTCGTTGAAGTGGGGACAAAGTGACCCCTACCCCCCCCCCCCCCCCCACACACACACACACAAGTTCATATCCCATTATGCCAATTGGAGTGGATTGCAGAAATATGCCGAAATATTTGAGGCAGTATTAAAGTAGGCAAGACTCTGGGCAGTTTACTTTTTTCCCGAAAAGCCACAGTCACAAGCGTTGATCGACGAACGTGTTTCGTCTATTTAGAAGCAGTGCGTTGCGATTTTTCACATGTAGTGTGAATGCACACGATGCGCCGGACGCGTCGGTCGCATCGGACGCGTCGGACGCATCGCACTAGTGTGAATGGACCTTTAGTCACGGAAACCGACAGCGCCGTGCTCACGACTTCTGCCACGTCATTGCCGGTCGTTGTAGTTAGTTTCTGGGGCTGGCATTGTTTACAGCTGCAAGAAAGTGTAGTGTCCACAACGCCCAAGGACGATTAGATTCGATTCGAAACGAAATTATCTGCCTGATTCGATTCGATTCGGGATTCGATTTGACCCATAATTTGAGATTTGTGGGACCCTACGAGATACATTCGACCTGTTAGTAGAAAAATAAAAAGTTGACCCACTGCATTGCCATTCCCTTGATCCTCAATTCCAGCTGAAAAAAAATATGATAGTTGCATGTGGAGAGCTACACAGCAACTTCGGAAAAAACTTGTCTTTGTTTTATTGGGTTTAACGGCACTTTTACCAGCAGTCATGTCGTGTCGGGCGATTTTGCGGGTGAAGGAAGAACCTGGGAGCCCCAAGACAATCATTGTGCTGCGGCAAGCAACAGTCAAGTTGTCCAATTGACAATCCGGTGAGGAGCAGAGTTCGCTCTGGAACACTTTCTCGTGGAATGCCCACAATATATGCCCTGTAGGATAAGATTTACTGGAAGTATAATGAAGAAATGGGGAGTGAAGAAACAAAGGATAGATGGTTGAGGGGGTACATGAGACAGTTTACATGTGAATGGTGGGGGGGAGAGGAGGGAGAGAGGGGTGGGGTGCAGGACGAATGAAGGCTTTCTGTCATTAGAATCACGATAAATCAGCGGCTGGTCAAAAAGTTATTGTTAATGGTTCAGAGGTCAGCATGGGAATGCATGATTTGATTACCAGATATAATCATTACATTGACAATATTATCAGAGCATTAGGGTTAGTGTTACTTCTGTCAGATTGAAAAGGCTATCTGACAACTGTGAGGCAATACTATGGCGTCGAAGAAAAAATTGCAAATGGGTATACTTATTCACAGGTTGTGACATGTATATGTATAATAGAGCCCGACGAAGCTTCGAGATTCGATTCGATATCAAATCTCTACTGCCGATTCAATTTGATTCAAAATCGGCCGCGTGATTCGAGATATTATCAAATCGGAACAAACAACGTTGTAACATTTCAACCACACTGATTCAATCACGTCTTATTTTCCAATTCAGCAGCCGTAAAATTCTTCTGCAAACCCAGTTGACTAAATTCATTAAACCAAATAACATTATCTTGTACGATGTTCTCTTAAGAATGTTCAAGGGAAGCTTCTAAACTCAGAGAGGGCTGGGCCAGGCCTCAAAGCGGCCCAATGTTGATGAGTCACGGTAGTCAATCTGTAAAGTTAAACAGGCCATTTTGCGAATTTAACAACACCCCTCCAAATAATACTTAGATAATTTGGCCTCGAGACTTTACGGCCTGAGACATTTCGACCTCCATATATTGAAGTACCGAGTGGATTGGAATGCATCAGCACTTGAATGACTAAACATGTGCATGTGGGGTCATAACATGTTCTCCTACAACTTAATTCAGGAGGAAATGTGTATCTGCACGTACATGTGGTCATATGTGGGACGTAGTTGTAGAGTAGTAAGAGTAACCTCACATAAATGGTTTGCGAATGTGCCGAAGACACAAAGATATCTTAACGATCAGACTTTACCATGCCAACAAACCCTTTCTTCATTCATGTGTGTACTTGACTTCTTCCTTACATGTAAGTCAAGTTTATATTTAGATGTTCTCCAAAGTATGTCGGAGGCGCAAAAACCGGGTGTGTGTGGGGGTGGTCTGGATGTATTTTCCAAAGATTACGAAAATTGTCCTTAAATTCGGTATTCTAAAGTAAATGTCAAAATTAATATGGGAATTCCCTGGACTTTCGTTAGTGGAAAACAATGTTGAGGTTTCCAGAAACACGACCGGAGACCCAGTTTGAGCTTCTATTTCATGACAATTCGCGCGAGGGAGGCCTGTGGACTCCTACCATTGAGAGAGGATACGCCTTTCATATAGTCGAAACTTGGACTCAAATTCCGTAATATAATTGGTGTGAGTGTGGGAGGGGGGGGGGGGGTACGTCCGAAGAACGTTCCACCCCCAAAATTATATTTTGAACTTTGGGCCCCTCCACCCCCCCCCCCCCCCTGCTCTCCCCTGGCAACAGGTTCCGCATTGCGATCATCGCTTCGCCATGATGTCTTTTATCTTCCCCCCCCCCCCCCCCCCATTAATTTCCTTCCGACCTCCATGAATTATGTAATTGCCGACATTCAGCATACGTGCCAAATGTGAGTAATGCACATGCACAGAACTTTTGACACCATCTCCAGTGACGAAGTCAGTTTGGGTACTCCACTGACTCCATGGTTGTACGCGCAATGGTGGAACCAAAAACTTTTGGGGTGTGGGAGGGGGGGGGCAGGTAGGGTGCAGCTTTCACGTGGCCAACTTTCTAAAGATATGAAGCACAGCAGAGCTCCAGGTTTTTGTATTTACGAAATTCCATTCATGGAGATATAATAGAATATATAGAACACAGCTGTCTGTTTGGAGGTAAATGATCTGGTAAATACACATTACAATTAGTGGTGGGTATGTGTGTGTTGGGAAATGTGAGTGTGTCTGCATCTGTTTCAATAGAGAGAAAGAGAGAGAGAGAGAGAGAGAGAGAGAGAGAGAGAGAGGGTGGATGAATATGCGTGTGATGGACGTGTGTGGGGGTAGGTTTGAGGACAAAAGAAAAGGACTCTGCATGAACCCCTGGAGCACTGCTGAGGGGGGTAAAACCTGCGTTTAGGGAGGGACGCCCACCCGTAGCACCAACAGTGTGTACACGACATATCCATTGGTTATATTAACGGTGGTATGAGACCGGCTAAATCATTCAAAAGGTCTGAGGCGAGTAGCTAAATTTGGGGATGATTGCTAAACAGAGCTCATATTGTTTGTGTCATGATCTCTACCAGTTTACAGTCATATCACCATCTATATTTAGATAGGATTCGCAAAGTGGGACCTTGAAGGTGATTCACCAGGTTCCATTCCGCCAAAGATGCAACCAAGAACACATCGTTTCAACAGGTGCAATAAGGTTGGAATGATCACACAATGGGCCCTTATCGCTATTTTGTGGTCTTGCACTAAAGTCTTTGTTTTATTTATAAAGTACTAAGAGTGTCTTTTTTATCATTTTTTACCAAACATTTGGCTTAAAGAAAACAAATTGGTTAGACTTATTCCAATTATCGCGAATCATTGGTGCATGTTCATTATAATTTAGTCTGTGGTGTGCATGGGTTCCCCATCGGTGATATCCTAACTGTGCTGAAGATTTGGCTTAAGATTCGATTCGAGATTTGATTCAATTTCGAATCTTTAGCCCGATTCGATTTGGGATTTGATTCGATGATAAAAAACCTTCTTACCTTGACTTAGTCTTAAATGGAAGTACACTTGTAAGATGAGTTGCAGATCTTGGCCTACAGGCTGCAGATTTTCTGAAGAAAGTTTAGGCTTTTTATTTTGTCCATTCTTGAATTTGGATTGGAAACTGGGCTTTTATTGTATTTTATGTATGAGACACTTGTCTCTGACGAACTAACAATGTCACACCTCAAAATTATTACTTTCATTTGATCAGTATTCTCCCAAAATGTATTTAATTAATTTCCTTCACAGAGCAAACTTGAAAAAACAAAATTTATTTATTTATTGGTGCACAAGGTCACATACTTATGCACAATGGCTAATCTTGACCACAACATGGATGTAAAGTCAATTCAAGCCAATTGTTTTAACCCATGTTGCCCATTTCTTCCACCACAGGCATTGGTTACCGGGTCCTATTTTACCAGTAAAACAGAAAAGCTTGTTCACCACAGTAAGCAAGCACTGCTTCACTTCCCGGGGTTCCCACAGGGTAAAGAACCCAATTTTTTTGTCAATTTCGACGTTGATTGTTTGCTTACGTGAGATTTGAGTCTATTTTTAGCCTTTTGAAATTCTTCAGTGAGATGGCATTTGAACTGCCATTTGAACAGTTGACACGGGGAAATACATTTTCAAAGGTAACATTGTTTGGGTTGATAAATTGTCTAGGAAAAGAACACTCACTCGTAAGAAATCCTCTTATATTGATAGGTCCTTAAGACTGCCATGTCTACAGTAATAAGTTGGGCTACATGTAATGCCAAGTAATATTAGCTAAAATTCTGTACATGGTTATCAATTCCATTAGCAGTATTTTTAATGAGTATTAGCTTATTCCAACAGAGGGTAAACTGGCCAGTTGATTTAAAAATCTGTAAATGGTTAGAAATTCCATTATCAGTATATTTTCTGATTATTAGCTCACTCCAACCTAGGGTAAACTGGTTAATTGATTTTAAAATTCCATGAATGGTCATAAATTCCATTAGCAGTATATTTAATGAGTATATCCATTGGGTGATGGACACTGATTACAGCTGCTGCCCATTTTGACTTCAAACCACTAGTCTGATGGTGAATTCAAGAGAAATTACAGTGAAGGGGAGATAACTCTTTCCTAATACCTCATATTTGCCATTTGGACCAGATAACAGAAAATTGGAATTAAACTTTATTTTGTGTATAAATGTTTCTTGGTTGAATCTTTTGGCAGTTTCACAACATTTCAGCCCCTCCCTGGCTTCTAATAGACAATAAAAATTTGAATAAAAACCACTGCATCATCATCATGTGGTGCTCCTGGTATCTATGCCCATTCAAAAGATCTGAAAGACAAATGGGTATTTGTGTTTAAAAACAGCTTAATTTAGCAATGTAGCAGTAATGAAAAACTTTCACATGTTAATCAGTTTGTTGTTTCAGTCTAATTCAGTTGTGTTCTAGCAGGACTCAATTTAACCGGATTCGCATCACATTTTGCAAGACCATTAATGACTTTTGAGATTCAATAAATATCAGTTGAGAGTTATTTATTTATTGCTGTTTCACCTCATTGAAAGTATCTGGGCCATATATATATAATGACACAAAATAATTATAAAATCAAGTTTGGCCAATCATTTATGCTTGTTGCCCACTTACTGGAGGAATTGCACCCCAGTAGCGATGGTTACCAGGGCCTATTTCACAAATGGAGGAAAACAAAATCTACCTCGGTAGACATGCGGTCCTTTACTTTTTGTGCGTTCCATATGCGCAATTCTGAGTGGAATGATAATCAAATAATTAAACCTGAAATACTAGCAAAGACAAACATATGGCCACTGTTGCTACAGAAAATGTGAAAAACTGCACCTAAAACTGATGTCTGTAAAATTACTAATCCATTTTCACTAACAGGTATTTAAAAGTTTTCAAATAAATCAAGCTCTGCTTAGTAAAATTAGATTTCAAAGAATTAAGCCATCAAACAAATGTGTTTCTAGAATTATTCCTGCCTGATTTAGGCTGTTTAAGTTGTGAGTTGAACCAGTGATGTAGCTAGAACAGTTTTAATGTGGTGGTGGGTGGGTGGGGAGAGCTCTCTCTACCACCTCCTTGTGCACATTTTTCTCTTTAAATATGGCTTCTAGTTTCCCTTAATGGAGCACACCATGATGATCAGAGGCATGCCAGGGAGAACATGATTGGCCCCGGTTCAACACAATTTTAAAATTTGTCATTAAAAGGAGCAAAGTGGCAATTTCCTGGCTTCTGGAGGATCAATTCCAACTCCTAAACACCCCTAAAAATTTCAGTGTTTCTTCTGTTTGATTATCAAAATTTATGGTTTTGCAAAAAAAAAAAAATAACACATGCAACTAAGTAGTGATGACAAGCCTGCATCCTTCACCATGAAAGCTGTGTATTCTTTTCCACCGCGGCATTAATTTGGTAGAATGTTGAGGCCTGGAAAATCGCATTTGGGAAAGTGTGGTATTTTTTTGTGAGTTACAGAGTATTTGACATACACTAAAAATCTCTCCTAGACTCCCCTCACAACCCATTATCCATGTGCCAAATATGAAAGATGTAGCTTGAAGCATGTTAGAGAGGAGGTGTTACATAAAACAGGAAAATCATTACAAAACACAACAAAAATGGACGCCATTCCATCCATTGGGGTTTTGAATAAAAATATTGAGCGTGCACAATCCCCACACAAGTCCTCATCCATGTATCACATATGAAAGGTGTAGCTTGAAGTATGTTGGAGGTAGAGGTGGTAACATAAAATAGAGAAAACGAAAGTGTCAATGACACTGTAGCTAAACTTGTTTAAGACATGTACATGTATAGTATGTGACACAGCAATGACAAACATCTAGGCAATGACCTGATAACAAAGTATTGTGACGTCCTGTACATAAATACTGACCGTAGCCTGTAACAAATATATAGGTAAAGTATTATAAAAGTGGGGTGACAGTTAGATGCTAAAATAGAAAAGAAATCTTTTAGTCCCAGAGTGGGTCTGACTGAACCCTAAAATATTTGTTCTCATAGCACAGTGACAACAAAGGCACCCCAAAACACTCGTTCCTGTCATAAGATGATAACAGGGGTACCCCAAGAAGTTTCGTGAAGATCAGTTCATAAATACAGATGCTAGACCGAGCTGTATTGACATGTGCACTTACTGTGTATGAGTAGCACTGAACAAATCAAAGTTCATCTACTTTGCATAATTGCATAAGAAAAACCCCATATTATATGTGATGTATTCCATGTTACTAAACATTCCTACAAAAATTATTCAAATCAGAACTTTCATACAAAGTTCTGTACAAAAAACTGATTGCACTAATTTTGGTACAAAATGGCTTCTGGTGGCCATCTTGAATTTTGGACTGCACCCCAAAACAATCTTTCACATCCCACGGTGATAACAAAGGTACCCAAGAAGTTTCGTAAAGATCGGTTCATAAATACAGCCTCTAGCCCGAGCCATATTGGCATTTGCACTTACAGTGCTGAAAGTAACACTAAATACATCAAAGTTAGTCAAATTTGCAGAATTTATGAACGAGAAAAAAACCTGTATTATATGTGATGTATTCCATGGTACTAAACATTCATACAAAAATTTATTCAAATCAGAGCTTTCATATGGAAGTTCTGTGCAAAAATCTGATTGCGCCTAATTTTGTACAAAATGGCTGCCAGTGGCCATCTTGAATTACAGACTGGACCCCAAAACACTCGTTCTCGTCCCATGGTGATAACAAAGGTACCCAAGAAGTTTTGTGAAGATCGGTTCATAAATGCGGCCTCTAGCCCATGCCGTATTGAATTGTTGATGGACAGACGGACAAGTGGCCATGGCAAAAGCTCAAATTTGACTTACGTCAAAGTTGAGCTAAAAAAGCTTTAAAAATACAAGAAAAATGGCCGACATTTCATCATCTTGGATTTTAAAAAAAACATATTGAGCGTGCATCATCCCTCAAAACCCTTCCACGTGCCAAATATGAAAAGTGTAGCTTGAAACATGTTGGAGAGTGAGGTGATAACATAAACAGACAGATGGACAGACACAGGCCTCGAAATAACAAGATTTTGATAAACCTAACAGCAGGTTGCCTCATTTGACAATGGTTAACCTGTTGATTGGTTACCTAGATTTTTTTCATAAATCTATTGGTTAACCATTGCATTAAAAGTATTAATACTGACAAAGCTTGTAACATGCCCAACTACAGTTCCACCCAAATATTCCAATAAAGATGGGCCATTTTATGCTATATATTATGGTTCTGACAAACTTCTGCCCTCTGCTGTTACAATCAAACCTGCTTAATTGAATAACCCTTTATTGAAGTACAGTCGTCACAACCAGTACGGCAGTGATCAGTACACATTGTACGGCGGTGAGCAGTACACATTGTACGGCAGTGAGCAGTACACATTGTACGGCAGTGATCAGTACACATTGTACGGCAGTGAGCAGTACACATTGTACGGCAGTGAGCAGTACACATTGTACGGCAGTGAGCAGTACACATTGTACGGCAGTGATCAGTACACATTGTACGGCAGTGATCAGTACACATTGTACGGCAGTGATCAGTACACATTGTACGGCAGTGATCAGTACACATTGTACGGCAGTGATCAGTACACATTGTACGGCAGTGATCAGTACACATTGTACGGCAGTGATCAGTACACATTGTACGGCAGTGATCAGTACACATTGTACGGCAGTGAGCAGTACACATTGTACGGCAGTGAGCAGTACACATTGTACGGCAGTGATCAGTACACATTGTACGGCAGTGAGCAGTACACATTGTACGGCAGTGAGCAGTACACATTGTACGGCAGTGATCAGTACACATTGTACGGCAGTGAGCAGTACACATTGTACGGCAGTGAGCAGTACACATTGTACGGCAGTGATCAGTACACATTGTACGGCAGTGAGCAGTACACATTGTACGGCAGTGATCAGTACACATTGTACGGCAGTGATCAGTACACATTGTACGGCAGTGATCAGTACACATTGTACGGCAGTGAGCAGTACACATTGTACGGCAGTGATCAGTACACATTGTACGGCAGTGAGCAGTACACATTGTACGGCAGTGAGCAGTACACATTGTACGGCAGTGAGCAGTACACATTGTACGGCAGTGAGCAGTACACATTGTACGGCAGTGAGCAGTACACATTGTACGGCAGTGAGCAGTACACATTGTACGGCAGTGAGCAGTACACATTGTACACATACTACACGTTTGATTGTTGTATATTTTTTAACATTTGTTGTTCTTTGCTTTATATGATTTTTGTGTCTAATAAAATTAAAGAATTTTAATTGTTTATTTTGCTGTGTAGCTTATTATTTCAGAAACCCAAACACATTTGTCACTAACTGGGAGTGGGAATTGGGCTATTGTGTGGGGATGGGGTCAAATACCATCGATGGACGTCTGTGTTATGAATACATTGAATTTTAAGGCATGTGAGTTGCATTGACAGTCTTTGATTAACATTGGAAAAGAAACAATTGTAAATCATATCTACCTTTCCCTACATTTCGGAATCCAGAGAATGTAATCCAAAGTTCCAAACTAAAACTTTATTTGTACCACAATGTTCGAAATCATTTGGAAAAATCCATATTCATAACCACGCTGGCTGTTTATTCAAATGTAATTAAGCACGTAAATAAGAAATCAGCATTGGTGAATAAAAGATGCTTCCATAATGTGTTCGAAATGTTTTTTCATAGATTGGCAGGGTAAAAAGGGGCGGAATGCAAATAATTAACAACTCATTTGATTTTCAATATGTCTTCTTTTTATTGTATTGAAGTAACAAAGCACAGCAAATGAAAAATACACAGAGTATGACCAATGACACAATAAACAGTTCTCTCATGCAACAAAGTCAGGATATATAAATAAATGTTATACAATCCTGGAAATAAACAAAATTGAAGTGTAGTTTTAAGCTTCCGTGAAAGTACAGACACACCAGAAATTTTAAATGTACAAGAGGCTATTGGACTTTGATAATATTTTCACTTTGGCTTTTGCCTATATAGGGTGTAGCTTTCTTGAAACAGCACATTGTTTCCAGCACTGTTATATATATATATTACCTCTGCTAAATCATAACAAAAAGCATGTTAACCCAACATCCGCAGCCTCTAGTGTTGCAACATCATGCCGTGTGACTGTCTCATCTTGAGTTTATTTGATGATAATGAATGAAAGGTTTTAGTGCACCAAAGGTGCACAGGGACGATGTAGGATTTAAAAATCACCTGCGACCCGGTTAACCTTATTTTGTGTTACTTCAGTTACACAGACCTATCTTACATGTAATGCCTCAAATGAGATCTAAAGGGGTATCCTCACGGTTATAGTTTTCCAGCAGTTTATGTTTGGAGTGCCATTAAGCATGAATTCGGTTTCGGTACAGCAGTGGAAGAGACTTGAGTCCGACATGGTAGGGCGAGCCAAATATTGTGCTATGGCAAACTGAATGGAAGCAGAGAAAAGGAAACCAAACAGAAACATCGGTTTGGTAGCATCCCCGGTATATTGACCACAGTGGTTACAATGAAAGTGTCAATGACACTGTAGCTTAACTTGTGTCTTGTGTTTGATGAAAAGGATAATGTTCAATGTTTATGAAAGGATTATGAAATAAGACAAGAATTGTGATAATTGGGAATATGTTCATTTCTGTTCCCAGTATGCTATGTTTTTGATGAAAATAATATGAGATGTACACTGTACTAAAGAGCTGAGGGGTGGGTTAATATGACCTCACAGTTAATGTATGTGACACTCAAAGTTAACGTATATCAATGAAAGTTATCAAGTTACAGTCAAGTTACATTGAAATCCCTTCATAAATATGGCCTGTAGACTGTGCTAAAGGTTTTTGGGCTTTGGGCCCCTGTAACCGTCAGTTTCCCAATTGCATCCAAAGGGGACGTTCTCATCTAGACATTATATGAAGTCAAACTACCAAGTTACAATGAAATCCCTTCATAAATATGACCTGTAGACTGTGCTAAAGGTTTTTGGGCTTTGGGCTCGGGTAGCCATCATGGTTGGATGATCGCAACCAAAGGGGGACATTCTCATATGGGCATCATCTGGAGTGATCCTAAGAAGTTACAATGAAATCGCTCAATAAATATGACCTGTAGACTGTGCTAAAGGTTTTTGGGCTTCGGGCCCCTGAAGCCGTCACAGTTGACCAATCACAGCCAAAAGGGGATGTCATCATCTAGGCATTATATGGAGTCAAACTAACACGTTACAATGAAATCCTTCCATAAATATGACCTATAGACTATGCTAATGGTTTTGGGGTCTTGGGCTCGGACAGCCATCAAGTCTGAATGATCGCGACCAAAAGGGGACGTTCTCATCTAGACATTATTTGGAGTCATCCTACCAAGCTACAATGAATCCCTTCATAATTATGACCAGTACTCTGTTCTAAAGGTTTTCGGGCTTTGGGCCCCTGTAGCCAGCACAGTTGCCCAATCGTGTCCAAAAGGGGACGTTCTCATCTAGACATTATATGAAGTCAACCTACCAAGTTACAATGAAATTCTTTCATAAATATGACCTGTAAACTGTGCTAAAGGTATTTGGGCTTTGGGCTCAGGCAGCCATAATGGTTGAATGATCGCAACCAAAAGGGGACATTCTCATCTGGGCATCATCTGGAGTGATCCTACAAAGTTACAATGAAATCCCTTCATAAATATGACCTGTAGATGGTGCTCAAGATTTTTGGGCTTCGGGCACCTGTAGCCATCACAGTTGGCCAATCACGACCAAAAGGGGATGTCATCATCTAGGCATTCTATGGAGTCAACCTAACAGACTACAATGAAATCCTTCCATAAATATGACCTATAGACTATGCAAAAGGTCTTTGCGCTCGGGCAGCCATAAAAGCTGAATGATCATGACCTAAAGGGGACGTTCTCATCTAGACATTATTTGGAGTCATCCTACCAAGCTACAATGAAATCCCTTCATAATTATGACCTGTAGAATGTTCTAAAGGTTTTCAGGCTTCAGGCCCTTGTAGCCATCACAGTTGCCCAATCGTGTCCAAAAGAGGACATTCTCATCTAGACATTATATGAAGTCAACCTACCAAGTTACAATGAAATCCCTTCATAAATATGACCTGTAGACTGTGCTAAAGGTTTTCGGGCTTCGGGCCCCTGTAGCCAATCACGTCCAAAAGGGGACCTTCTCATCCAGACAATATATGAAGTCAACCCACCAAGTTACAATGAAATTCCTCAATAAATATGACCTGTAGACTGTGCTAAAGGTTTTTGGGTTTTGGGCTCGGACAGTTGTCACGGTTGGCAGATCATGACCAAATGGGAAAATTCTCATCTAGACATCATAAGGAGTCATCCTACCAAGTTACAATGAAATCCCACCATATTAAACATGACCTGCGGACTGTGCTAAAAGTTTTTGGGTTTCGGGCTTGGGCAGCCATCATGGTTGACGGATGATGCCCAAAAGGGGACGTTCTCATCTAGGCATTATACAGAGGCATCCTACCAAGTTACAATGAAATCCCTTCATAAATACGACCTGTAGACTGTGCTAATGGTTTTCGGGTTTTGGGCTCGGGCAGCCATACCAATTGCCCGATCGCGACCAAAAGGGGACATTCTCATCTAGACATGACTCAAAACCTGCATATGAAATTTTGTGATGATCAGACAAGAACTGCGGGGTGTATCCCATGCTAAAGGAAAATGTGAACAGACTCACAGACTCACAGACTGACAGACTAACAGAGTTCCACACGCGTGATGGCAATAGCTTATCTTGACTATGTCAAGTTAAGCTAAAAAGGAGTGGAGAAAGCTCCAACTATTTGGTTTTGGAAAACTGAGAGTCATCCATAAAGCCTTCTGGGAGATGGGATGCCGTACGTAAAATATATGAGCTATCTGGTAATACTCCAGGAATTCCAAATAGCCTCGCCACCACACCCCCAGAAAAAAAAAAATAAAATAAAATTACTAAATACATAACAAAATTTTAAAATTTTGTTATGTATTTATTAATTTTATTTCATTTATTTTTATAAATATCAAATTGAAAAATGATTGTGAATTACTACTAAATGTTAAACACTGATAATCACATCCCTCATGCTCCAGCTTGATATTATTTTGCTGTAATTTATTGGAAAGCACGGCTCAGTGCTTCACAGTACATTATTACAAAATAGGTGTGCAGAGAAGTCGGCCCTTTGCGAACTCGGCCCCAGAGAAGTCGGCCATTTGCGAACTTGACCTCTCGGAGAAGTCGGCCCAAACTTTTTTGGAGAAGTCGGTCCACGAGAGAAGTCGCCCCCACAAAGTACTGGAGAACTCGCCCCTAGGAGAACTCGGACCCTAGGGGAAGTCGGCCCAAAACGCCTGATGGTTATGGTCTTGGATAAAATGTTCAGACACAGGGACCTGCCCCCGTCCATTTGGTGAATTTGATGTTAACATTTTACAGGGGGGTGCACCAGATTGCCTATTGTTAAAATTGTAAAACACTCAAAATATTGTATTTTCATTCGGGGAAATTAGTTCAAACTGTACAGTTGTTGAATATGGTTTAGGACAATTAACATAGCTGCAGCACTGGAAAAAATAATTTTAGGAAAAACCTACCACTTCGTCTGAGGCAGACTTCTTTTTTGGGCCGACTTTGTTTTGGGCCAACTTCTCACATGGACCGACTTCTCTCATGGGCCGACTTTGTATTGGGACACTTCTCTCATGGTTGGACTTTGTTTTGGGCAGACTTCTCCTGTATTCACAAAATAATATCTAACCACAAAATGATTGTGAATTACTACTAAATGTTAAACACTGATAATCACATCCCTCATGCTCCGGCTTGATATTATTTTGCAGTAATTTATTGAAAAGCACGGCTCAGTGCTTCAAAGTAAATTACTACAAAATAATATCGAACTGAAAAATGATTGTGAAGTACTACTAAATGTTAAACACTGATAATCACATCCCTTATGCTCCGGCTTGATATTATTTTGCAGTAATTTATTGAAAAGCACGGCTCAGTGCTTCAAAGAAAATTACTACAAAATAATATCGAACTGAAAATGAATGTGAATTACTACTAAATGTTAAACACTGATAATCACATCCCTCATGCTCCAGCTTGATATTATTTTATAATTTATTGAAAAGCACGGCTCAGTGCTTCAAAGTAAATTACTACAAAATAATATTGAACTGAAAAATGATTGTGAATCACTACTAAATGTTAAACACTGATAATCACATCCCTCATGCTCCAGCTTGATATTATTTTACAGTAATTTATTGGAAAGCACGGCTAAGTGCTTCACAGTAAATTACTACGAAATAATATCAAACTGAATGAAAGTGTCAATGACACTGTAGCTCAACTTGTTAAGACATGAATACTGTGTATTCATTTCCAACGCGACATTAATTTGGTAGAATGTTGAGGCCTGGAAAATCGCATTTGGGAAAGTGTGGTATTTTTTTGTCAATTCCAGTGTATTTGACATGCACTAAAAATCTCTCCTAAAAACCCATTATCCATGTGCCAAATATGAAAGATGTAGCTTGAAGCATGTTAGAGGGGGAGGTGGTAACATAAAATAGGAAAATCATTACAAAACACAACAATGAAAGTGTCAATGACAAGGTAGCTTAACTTGTGTGTTGTGTTTGATGAAAGGATAATGTTCAATGTTTATGAAAAGATTATGAAATAAGACAAGAATTGTGATAATTGGGAATATGTTCATTTCTGTTCCCTGTATGCTATGTTTATGATAAAAATAATATGAGGTGTACACTGTACTAAAGAGCTGAGGGGATGGGTTAATATGACCTCACAGTTAATGTATGTGGCCCTCACAGTTAACGTATATCAACAAAAGTTACCAAGTTACAGTGAAACTATTCCAAAACGAGTCATCCTATCAAGTTACATTAAAATCTCTTCATAAATATGGTCTGTAGACTGTGCTAAAGGTTTTTGGGCTTCGGGCCCCTGTAGCCGTCAGATTCCCAATTGCGTCCAAAGGGGACGTTCTCATCTAGACATTATATGAAGTCAACCTACCAAGTTACGATGAAATCCCTTAATAAATATGATTTGTAGACTGTGCTACAGGTTTTTGGGCTTTGGGCTCTGGCAGCCATCATGGTTGAATGATCACAACCAAAAGGGGACATTCTCATCTGGGCATCATCTGGAGTGATCCTAAGAAGTTACAATGAAATTCCTTCATAAATATGACCTGCAGACTGTGCTCAAGGTTTTCGGGCTTCGGGCACTTGTAGCCATCACAACTGACCAATCACGACCAAAAGGGGATGTCATCATCTAGGCAATATATGGAGTCAATCTAACAGGTTACAATGAAATCCTTCCATAAATATGACCTTTTGCCTATGCTAAAGGTTTTTTGGGCTCAGGCACCCATCAAGGCTGCATGATCGCGATCAAAATGGGACGTTCTCATCTAGACATTATTTGGAGTCATCCTACCAAGTTACAATGAAATCCCTTCATATATATGACCTCTAGACTGTGCTAAAGGTTTTCGGGCTTCAGGCCCCTGTAGCCATCACAGTTGCACAATCACGTCCAAAAGGGGACTTTCTCATCTAGACATTGTATGAAGTCAACCCACCAAGTTACAATGAAATTCCTCAATAAATATGACCTGTAGACTGTGCTAAAGGTTTTCGGGTTTTGGGCCCGGGCAGTCGTCACGGTTGGCAGATCATGCCCAAATGGGGAAATTCTCATCTAGACATCATAAGGAGTCATGCTACCAAGTTACAATGAAATCCCTCCAAACTAAACATGACCTGCAGACTGTGCTAAAAGTTTTTGGGTTTCGGGCTTGGGCAGCCATCACGGTTGATAGATCATGCCCAAAAGGGGACGTTCTCATCTAGGCATTATACAGAGGCATCCTACCAAGTTACAATGAAATCCCTTCATAAATATGACCTGTAGACTGTGCTAATGGTTTTTGGGTTTAGGGCTCGGGCAGCCATACCGGTTGCCCGATCGTGACCAAAGACAAGACCCCAAACCTACATATGAAATTTCGTGACGATCAGACAAGAACTGTGGGGTGTAGCCCGTGCTAAAGGAAAATGTGAACAGACGTCACAGACTAACAGACTCACAGACTTCCGCACGCGTGATGGCAATAGCTTATCTTGACTATGTCAAGTTAAGCTAAAAATGGACGCCATTCCATCCATCGGAGTTTTGAATAAAAATATTAAGCATGCACCATCCCCTCACAAGTCCTCATCCCTGTATCAAATATGAAAGGTGTAGCTTGAAGTATGTCGGAGGTAGAGGTGGTAACATAAAATAGAGAAAATGAAAGTGTCATTGACACTGTAGCTAAACTTGTTTAAGACATGTACATGCATAGTATGTGACACAGTAATGACAAACATCTAGGTAATGACCTGATAACAATGGTACATATAAAGTATTGTAACGGTCTGCACATAAATTCTGACCGTAGCCTGTAACAAATGTACAGGTAAAGTATTGTAAAGGTGGGTGACAGTCAGATGCCAAACTAGAAAAGAAATCTTTGAGTCCCACAGTGGGTCTGACTGAACCCCAAAATATTTGTTATAGCACAGTGATAACAAAGGCACCCCAAAACACACTCATTCCTGTCCCAAGGTGAAAACCAAGGTACCCAAGAAGTTTTGTGAAGATCAGTTCATAAATACGAGCTGTATAGAAGTTGTGACAAAAAACTGATTGGACCTAATTTCGGTACAAAATGGCCACTGGCAGCCATCTTAAATTTCGGACCGCACCCAGAATACTCGTTCTCATCCCAAGGTGATAACAAAGGTACCCAAGAAGTTTTGTGAAGATCAGTTGATAAATACAGCCTCTAGCCCGAGCCATATTGACATGTGCACTTACAGTGTATAAGGAGCACTAAATAAATCAAAGTTCATCAAATCTGCATAATTTCTGCATGAGAAAAAAACCTGTACTATATGTGATGTATTCCATGTTACCAAACATTCACACAAAAATTTATTCAAATCAGAACTTTCATACAGAAGTTCTGTACAAAAGACTGATTGCAGTAATTTTGGTACAAAATGGCTGCTGGTGGCCATCTTGAATTTCGGACCACACCCAAAAACGCTCGTTCTCATCCCACGGTGATAACAAAGGTACCCAAGAAGTTTCATAAAGATCGGTTCATAAATACGGCCTCTAGCCTGAGCTGTATAGAAGTTGTGTATAAAAAAACTGATTAGACCTAATTTGGGTACAAAATGGCTACTGGCAGCCATCTTGAATTTTGGACCGCACCCAGAAACACTCGTTCTCGTCCCAAGGTGATAACACAGGTACCCAAGATGTTTCGTGAAGATCGGTTCATAAATACAGACTCTTGCCCGAGCTGTATTGACATGTGTACTTACTGTGTGTAAGTAGCACTGAAACAAGAGGCCCCAAGGGGACTGAGGGCACTCACCTGACATGGTAGCCTAATTATCAATCCAGAGAATTGATTTCAACAAGTTGCATCTGCTCCTCCTAAGAAAAGCTTATACCAAATATCCAAAGATTCTGACCAGTGGATCTAAAAAAAAAAGATTTTTAAAGAATATTCCTCACATTGAACTCAGTTATAATTCGGGCTCCCACAGGGAACCCATATATGAACCCAGGGACTTAGCTTTAACAAACTTAAATCTCACCCCCCTAAGGATGCTGCGCACCAAATATCAAAACATTCCGACTGCTGGATCTGAAGAAGATTTTTAAAGAAAATTCCTCATTTTGAACTAAGTTACAATTCAAGCTCCCACAGTGAGTCCAAATATGGACCTAGGGCATGGCTTGAACAAACTTGAATCTCGCCCCCCTAAGGATGCTGCATATCAAATATCAAAACATTCCAACTGCTGGATCTGAAGAAGATTTTTAAAGAAAATTCCTCATTTTGAACTAAGTTATCATTCAGGCTCCTATAGTAAGCCCAAATATGGACCTAGGGCATGGCTTGAACAAACTTGAATCTCGCCCCCCTAAGGATGCTGCATATCAAATATCAAAACATTCCAACTGCTGGATCTGAAGAAGATTTTTAAAGAAAATTCCTCATTTTGAACTAAGTTATAATTCGGGCTACCACAGTGAGCCCAAATATGAACACAGGGACTTGGATTGAACAAACTTGAATCTCACCCCCCCTAAACATGGTGCATACCCAATATCAAAAGATTCTGCCTGCTGGATCTTGAGAAGAAGATTTTCAAAGAAATTTGCCTGAAATGCACTAAGTTCAAATTCGAGCTTCTCAAATATGAATCTAGGGAGCCGATTTGAACAAACTTGAATTAGATCCACCCCACAATGTTGCATACCAAATATCAAAAGATTCTGCCTGCTGAATCTGGAGAAGATTTTTTAAGAAATTTGCCTGAAATGCATTAAGTTCGAATTTGGGCTTCTATAGTGAGCCCAAATATGAATCCAGGGGGCCGATTTGAACAAACTTGAATCAGATCCACCCCACAATGTTATTTACCACATATCAAAAGATTCTGCCTGGTGGATCTGGAGAAGAAGATTTTTTAAGAAATTTGCCTGAAATGCACTTAGTTTGAATTCGAGCTTCTAAAGTGAGCCCAAATATGAATCCAGGGGGCCGATTTGAACAAACTTGAATCAGATCCACCCCTCAATGTTGCATACCAAATATCAAAAGATTCTGCCTGCTGGATCTGGAGAAGAAGAGTTTTTAAGAAATTTGCCTGAAATGCACTAAGTTCGAATTCAAGCTTCTATACTGAGGTGAAATATAAACCCAGGGGGCTGATTTGAACAAACTTGAAACAGATCCACCCAACAATGTTGCATACCAAATATCAAAAGATTCTGCCTGCTGGATCAGAAGAAGATTTTTTAATCTTTTCCCATTGCCTACAGTGTTAAAAAGTGCTGACTCAGCACTTTTTCAAAGTCCTGAAAAAAGTACCTTGTGATCAAACCGATAGGAATTTTTTTTAACCATTCTATTCTATTGGATAAAAGTAAGCTTTATACAAAATAAGAATTCTCTGTGCCGTGTAGTTTGGGAGATATGGCAGTTTTAAGGTTTTTCTGATTTTTAGCTGCCAAGGTTCCCACGGGGCAATGAGAAAATTTTTTTTTGCATCAATCAACTACTTATGACCCATTATCAACTCATACCAAATTTGTTTCAAATCGACCTCACGGTTCTGAAAACAGAAATTTTAGGCGTGGCCAAAATTTTTGCCTCTCCCATAACGAAGGCAAATAATGCCCGACAAACTTCTCTTGAACAAACTTGATTCTAAACCTCAAAAGGACTCTGTATACCACATATCAAGTCTCTGCTGCTGGTGGTTCATTAGAAGAAGACTTTCGAAAAATTTGGCCATTTTTTCCCCACACCTCTGCTCAATATGAGCCGAAACCTATGTTGGATAAAAATCAAAATGCCCCTATATAACCACTACATACCTGAAATTTAATTAAAAGGTGGCCAGTGGTTTAGGAGAAAGAGACTCAAACACCACCTTCACGACAGACGACGGACGACAGATGACAGACGACGGACGACGCACAACGGACGATGGACGAAGAGTGATAAGAAAAGCTCACCCTGACTTTCAGTCGGGTGAGCTAAAAACCAAAGTTCATCTAATTTGCATAATTTCTGCACGAGAAAAAAAGCCGTATTAATATGTGATGTATCCCGTGGTACATGTACTAAACATTCACACAAAAAAATTATTTAGATCAGCACTTTCATATGGAAGTTCTGTGCAAAAATCTGACTGCACCTAATTTTGTACAAAATGGCTGCCATCGGCCATCTTGAATTTCGGAGTGAACCCAAAAACACTTGCTCTCATCCCACAGTGATACGAAAGGTGTCCAAGAAGTTCATAAAGATCAGTTCATAAATACAGCCTCTAGCCCGAGCCGTATTGGCATTTGCACTTACAGTGCTGAAAGTAACACTAAATACATCAAAGTTAGTCTAATTTGCATAATTTACACACAAGATAAAACCCCGTATTATATGTGATGTATCCCATGGTACTAAAATTATTCAAATCAGCGCTTTCATAAGGAAGTTCTGCGCAAAAATCTGATTGCACCTAAGTTTGTACAAAATGGCTGCCAACGGCCAACTTGAATTTCGGATTGGACCCCAAAACACTCGTTCTCGTCCCATGGTCATAACAAAAGTACCCAAGCAGTTTCGTAAAGATCGATTCATAAATATGGCGTCTAGCCCGAGCCGTATTGAATTGCATTCGGACAGACGGACGACTCGCCATGGCATAAGCTCAAATTTGGCTTCGCCAAAGTTGAGCTAAAAATGATTGTGAACTACTACTAAACGTTAAACACTGATAATCACATCCCTCATGCTCCAGCTTGATATTATTTTGCAGTAATTCATTAGAAAGCACTGCTTAGTGCTTCACAGTAAATTATTACAAAATAGGTGTACCCTTTGCGAACTCGGCCTCCAGGAGAAGTCGGCCTGAACTTTTTTGGAGAAGTCGGCCCATAAGAGAAGTCGGCCCCACAAAGTATGGGAGAACTTGGCCCCTAGGAGAACTCGGCCCAAAACCGTCGATGATCATGGTTTTGGATAAAACATTCAGACATAGGGACCAGCTCGCATCCATTTGGTGAATTTAATGTTAACCCTTTACAGGGGGTGCACTAGATTGCCTATACTTTAAAATTATAAAACACTCTAACAAAACATTATATTTTCATTTGTGGAAATTAGTTCAAACCATACAGTTGTTTAATAAGGTTTAGGACAAGTAACATAGCTGCAGCATTGGAAAAATAATTTTAGAAGAAACCTGCCACTTCGTCTGGGGCCGACTTCGTTTGGGGCCAACTTCTCACATGGACCGACTTCTCTCGTGGGTTAATTTTGTTTTGGACCGACTTCTGCATCCACAAAATAACATCAGACCAAAAAATGATAACTATTAAATGTTAAACACTGATAATCAATCACATCCCACATGCTCCAGCTTGATATTATTTGGAAGTAATTTATTGGAAAGCACGGCTCAGTGCTTCACAGTAAAGTAAATTATTACAAAATAATATAGTTCTAAAAAATGATAGTGAATTACTACTAAACGTTAAACACTGATAATCACATCCCACATGCTCCAGCTTGATATTATTTGGAAGTAATTTATTGGAAAGCACGGCTCAGTGCTTCACAGTAAAGTAAATTATTACAAAATAATATAGTTCTAAAAAATGATTGTGAATTACTACTAAACGTTAAACACTGATAATCACATCCCACATGCTCCAGCTTGATATTATTTGGAAGTAATTTATTGGAAAGCACGGCTCAGTGCTTCACAGTAAAGTAAATTATTACAAAATAATATAGTTCTAAAAAATGATTGTGAATTACTACTAAACGTTAAACACTGATAATCACATCCCACATGCTCCAGCTTGATATTATTTGGAAGTAATTTATTGGAAAGCACGGCTCAGTGCTTCACAGTAAATTACTACAAAAAAATATCGAATATCGAACTGAAAATGAATATGAATTACTACTAAATGTTAAACACTGATAATCACATCCCTCATGCTCCAGCTTGATATTATTTTACAGTAATTTATTGGAAAGCATGGCTCGGGGCATCACAGTAAATTACTACAAAATAATATCGTACTGAAAAATGATTGTGAATTACTACTAAACGTTAAACACTGATAATCACATCCCTCATGCTCCAGCTTGATATTATTTTGCAGTAATTTATTGAAAAGCACGGCTCAGTGCTTCACAGTAAATTACTACAAAATAATATCAAACTGAAAAATGATTGTGAATTACTACTAAACGTTAAACACTGATAATCACATCCCTCATGCTCCAGCTTGATATTTTTTTGCAGTAATTTATTGAAGAGCACGGCTCAGTGCTTCACAGTAAATTACTACAAAATAATATCGTACCAAAAAATGATTGTGAATTACTACTAAACGTTAAACACTGATAATCACATCCCTCATGCTCCCGCTTGATATTATTTTGCAGTAATTTATTGAAAAACACGGCTCAGTGCTTCACAGTAAATTACTACAAAATAATATCAAACTGAAAAATGATTGTGAATCACTACTAAATGTTAAACAATGAAAACACTGATAATCACATCCCTCATTCCCCAGCTTGATATTATTTTGCAGTAATTTGTGGGAAATTGGATTTTTGACTTTCAGTTCATGTATCCCGAGAAACGTTTCATCAAAAACTACACCAGATTTGGGTCAGGCATCAAAATAATGTTGATTTGACCAATATTATTACGGTCAACATGCCGGTTCCTCTGTAATAACCATTTTTCTGTTTTCAGAATGACGCATATAGAACATTTTTGCAACAAATTTGCCATTTTTGCTCAGTGCTAAATTGTACAACTACAACATTTTAGCATAACAGGGAAAATAGAAAGGATTTGAAGCAATAACTTAATTTTTTTGTTATTATTACCTTAATATCAGGATAAAGGAATTGGTTCATGCAGATGGGTGGGGATAGTAAGGGGGTCAGTCATTGCATTGCCCGCAAAACCTCAAATACTTAGCGATCAACATCTAACGTTTGGAAAAGACACTTGCACCCACCCCCCCCCCCCCCCCTCCATATAGAAAGGATTCTTTTAATTGCTGTATGTGAATTTTAAACTGATGAGGATGCTGGCAGGGATAGGGGATGTAACACTTCCATCTCAGCCCTGTCACCACATACCTGCCAGCTATTTCCTGTACTTTTGTTTGTTATTCTACTTGTGATCCTTGAAATCAAAGATTAGTTGCCGGATTAGTGAGTAGTAAACCCATCCATGCTGTATTTTCTAGGAGATTTTGAGGCATCAATGGATGAAACAAAGCCACTGTCTACTAATGCTAAAAAATTACGCTCAAATTGCTTTCTGAGGTCAACTTTGGATGATATTCTGGGAAAGGTTCACAGAGAATTTCCAATACATTTCGATATTAGTTCCACTACCTCTTCTATTATGTCCAGGTTGGAAACGTTCAACGGTGGGATAGGAATGGTTAAGATGACTAATACCCGAACCCATAAATGGCTGTAAAACTTGGCCAAATAAACTCTTGCTGTGAAGGAAAAGCTTGTGATGACAAGCACTGTTGATGAGTTATCAAAAAAGTTTAATTAAACAAATGAAAAACAAAGGACTCAAACTACTTTCATTCAACTAACTGGTCCACATGCAGGAACATCTCTCAATGCAATACCTTCTGGTTTCGGTCACTAACTGTCATTCATAGTTGATACCATCTTAACATGACCTGAACAATGCGCTCGATGATGCTTTCGCATATATAAGGGCACGATGCCGCATGAGCATGTACAGTACACATTGAGTGATTCAGATCTTTGTCTCTCAGTGTCTGTACATCCATCATTATGCATTCTTGTCAATCTAGTAGAGGTATGAGAACTCAACAACAAATTTGCACATCATGGACCACCGGGTAAAATACCATGTGGTAAACGATGTGCACAGGTGCTGTTGAGTCCTCAAGTTTCCCCTGGAACCGTAGTTGAGGGAAAGAACAGATGTCCACTCATTCAGTGTAAAATATAGGACAACTCTGCTTTCGGGAAGCCATGAAGGCATGTTTAAAAGATGCTAACAATGCGAATCATGCTGTTGCTGCATTGAAGTATTTTAAAAATTATCTTACTGGCCATCTCTATGAGTGCATTTCGAAAAAGTAAATGGAAATCAAATTTAGTAAGTGCAAATCAAATTATTGAACAATTCACTCCATCGCTTCAAAAAGTGAGTAACAGTAGCTTTTGTTTCTAACCCGAGGACTTAAAATGAAAGAACAGCTGTAAAAGTGTTGCAGTTTCAACACCTGCCTGATGAATATAATACCTCAACTTGGAAATTTTGGCAATCTATTCTAACACTTAAGAGTGTGATTTTAACTCTCAAAGTGTAATGTTTTAAGCACTTTACATCGTCAGACATCTGAAACTTGATTGGAGAATCTTCAATTTGATTTGTGCCAGGTAGGTATAAAATTAAAAGGACACAACGTAGATGACACTGATCAGCCTCAAGATTTACCTTTCTAAATGCTAAATACAGCATGCATGATTTTGTCCTTTTTGGAGATAGAATAATTTGCATAACATTTTACATGAAAATGAACCATTAAACCCCAGATATTTTTGCAACAACTGACAGAATTGAGCGGATAATATGATGGTACCAATATCTCATTTTTACGCCAAAATGCAAATAGAGCATCATACCACTCATGCATTGACTTTCTACCAATAAGCTTTATTTCAATTTTCTGTCTAAAACCAGTAAATTGGGGTGGAGAAGCAATTCCCACTTCACAACTGACAAATTGCTACTACTACTGTCAACTACTACTATTAAGTGCCTCCTGGGGGCGAAAACCCACATCACAGGTGTTAGGGTAGAGTCCTGAGCGATTCCCTATTCATGACCAATACACTATTCCTACTGCTCCTGCCAACTAGTACTCCTACTACTACTAGTAGTATAAGTATTAGCAGAAGTAGTAGAAATCTCCTGAAGGCAAAAAACCCACCTAACAGTAGTTGGGGGGAGTCATAAGCGATCCTCACTTCACGACTAACAAACCATTTCTACTTCTTATATTTATTTTTATCAGTATCAACTGGAACTGCATCACTTAAATCTTCATACTGCATCTCACTGGAAATCAGCGAGACTTCTGTTTTTCAAATGTCCACGAATGCTGAAGAATCAAGATAGGACTTTGGTTACATTAAAAATGGATCAGTGGTGGTTCGAACCTCCACAGATATCGAGTTGCTTTCCACATCACAATTCGCCTAGCCAAACAGTATCGAACCACTCACATCGCTCGACTAATATGAGACCACCAAAAAGGTCTCCAAGTAACCAAGTATATGCTTGGCTGCTACAGAATCACACAGAATACTCGATTACAGGTCCTGTTTTTATATTTATTTTTATCAGTATCAACTGGAATTGCATCACTTAAATCTTCATTAGTACTACTATTAAATGCCTCCTGGACCCACCTCATAGCAGTTGGGAGTCGTGTTGTAAGCGTGTCCACTGCACAACTAACATACTATATATTGCTACTACTACTACTACTACTACTACTACTACCTGGTGCATCTTGCAGGCAAAATTTCATCTCACAGGAGTTTGTGTGGAGTTGGAATTCCCATTTCATGACTGACAATTCTATTTCTACTACTGCTATTAAGTTGCCTCCTGCACCCACCTCATGGGAAATGGAGTCGGGTCATAAGCGCGTCCCTCTTCATGACTGATATACAATTGCTACTACTACTACTGCCTATGTCAGTCATGGAGTAGGAATTGTAAGCAATTCCCACTCAATGTCTGACATACTATTACTACTACTACCAAGTGCCTCCTGCAGACGAAAACCCACCTCACAGGAGTTAGGTGGGGTCGTAAGCGAGTCCAACTTCACGACTGACATACTATATTGCAACCACTACTACTACATAGTGCCTCCTGCAGGTGAAAATTCACCACACGGGAGTTAGGGTGGAGTCGTAAGTGATTCCCACTTCACGACTGACATACTATTGATACTAATACTACTATCAAGTGCTTCCTGAAGGGGAAAAACAACCTCTCATGAGTTGAGTGAAGTTGTAAGCTATTCCCACTTAACAACTGACATACTATTGCTACTACTCTCTAGTGCCTCCTACAAGCGAAAGCCCACCTCACAGGATTTGGAGTGGAGTCATAAGCGAGTCCCACTTCACAACTGACATACCATTGCTACTACTACTAAGTGCCTCCTGTAGGTGAAAAACCACCTCACATGAGTTGGAGTGAAGTTGTAAGTGATTCCCACTTAACAACTGACATACTATTGCTACTACTACTACTATTAAGTGCCTCCTGCAGGCAAATCCCCACCTCACAGGAATTAGAGTGGAGTCCTAAGTGATTTCCACTTCACAACTGACATAAAATTGCTACCACTACTACTACTATTAAATGCCTCATGCAGGCGAAAACCCACCTCACAGGAATTGTAAGCGATTTCCAATTCACGACTGACAGACTATTATTACTACTACTATTAAGTACATCATGCAGGCAAAACCCCACCTCACAGGAATTAGAGTGGAGTCATAAGCAATCCCTACTTCACGACTGGCATATTATTGCTACTACTACTATGACGTGCCTCCTACAGGCGAAAACTCACTCACAGCAATGAGAGTGGAGTAGTAATCGATTCTCACTTCACAAATGACACACTATTGCTACTACCACTACTACTACTACTTAGTGCCTCCTGCCAGCAAACACTTTGTGGAGTTGTAAGCGATTTCCACTTCACAACTGATGTACTATAGCTACTACTACTAAGTGTCTCTTGCAGGTGAAACCCACCTCACAGGAGTTAGGGTGGGGTCAGAATCAATTCCCACCTCATGACTGACATACTATTTCTACTACTTCTGCCAACAACTACTAATACTAATGCTTCTACTACTACCAGCAGTACTAGCAAAGTATTAGCAGTAGTAGGCGAAGACTCCTGCAGACAAAAACCCACCTAGTTAGGTAAAGTAAGGGGTGGGGGGAGGGGCACTTTAATGACTTCATGGCTGATATACTATTGCTCCTACTATCGCCATCTACTACTACATGTAACAGTAGAAGTTTTCTGAAGACAGAAAGACACCTCACAAGAGTTGGTGGGGTTAGGGGGTCAAAAGTGATTCCCACTTCATGACTGACATACTATTGCTTCCACTGCATGTAAGTGCTTCCTGCAGGCAAAAACCACATCACAAGAGCTGAAGGTGAGTCCTAAATGATTCCCACTTTACAGATGACATACTATTGCTAGTATTACAACCAACAACTACTACCAATACTTCTACTACTACTAGGAGTACTAGAAGTAGTATTAGTAATAGTAGTAGAAGGTGGAAACTCATCTCACAGGAGTTGGGGGGGTGGGGGGTGCTGAAGGCAACATACTATAGTAGTCCCTCTTCATGATTGATGTACTATTGCTACTACTACTGCCAATACCACTACTAATACTTCTGCTGTGACTAGCAACAGTACTAGTAGTAGTATTAGTAGTAGTACTAGTAGTAGAAGTGTCCTGCAGATGAAAACCCACCTCACAGGAGTTTGGGAAGGGAGTCGAAAACGATTTCCACTTCATGACCGGCATACTATTACTTTTTCTACCAACTACTACTACTAAGGGGCGAAAACCCACCTCACAGGAATTAGGAAGGAGTTGTGTGTGATTCCTACCTACAACTGACATGCTACCACTACTATCAACTATTGTTACTACTCCTACTAATACTTTTACTTCTACAAGCTGCTGTACTAGTAGGAGTAGTAGTATTAGTAGTAGTAGTAGTAGTTTCCTACAGACAAAAACCTATCTAACAGTAATTAGTGTGTGTGTGGTCAGTGTAAGAGATTCCTGCTTCGCGACTGACATACTAATCTTACTAAGTGCATCTATGAGCATACCAAATTTGGTTCCAATCTAAAAAAGAAACATTTTGGATGGGGTCCAAAATTGGATTCCTCATATGACAAACTCTTGTTGAAGAACTTGAATCTTCACCACCAAAATAAGTTGGATGCTAAATGTTAAAGCATTCTTCTTAGTGCTTCATGAGAAAAAGATTTTGAAGAATTTTATGGTTTGGAAGCATTACTTTCATCCCAAGGTGAGAAGCATCTTCTTTTGAAAAACAATGGGAAGTAGATTCGTTTCAACATGATGTGTGCCAAGTTAGTTTTAATTTTGACTACATTATAAAAATGTATTGATTTTTGGGGGGACTTCTTCTATTTGCTTGGCGTTTCTGTTAATTTTTCCCTGAGTTAATATCCTTAGTGAGGCAGATTTAAAGCTGTGCAGCGATCTATCACTTACACCTTGTCTAGAACATTCTTCTGTATATTGTTTATACAAACATTGCCACTTTTTCCTTGTATGCATCTCCGTACTTTCTTTATTAAGAATGCTTTTAACTATGTCAAGTTCAGCAAATGACCAAACTCTTCGACTGCGTGTGGGCACATGACGGTTTTCTGATCTTTTAATTACTTGTGGAGCATTTTCATCTTCTGAATTTGCAACAAACTCATCTTGACATGGCAAAATGTCATCGGTTTCATCGATATCCTTGACAGCTGTACCTTCTTCTTTTCCTTTTAAATTGATGGAGCAGGGGATGCTAGCATGAATTCGATAAAGTGTATGAGTTTTGATTTTTTGCAGAAAACCTTTTGACAATATTTCCATTTTTTGAAGGCATTCCTGGTTAACTGGTAGTTCCAGAATTAAATTTGCAAATGAATTAAAATGTACATATTCTCCTTGTTGTAATAAAGCGATACAACTGATGAAGGTTAATATCAGTAACACTTCACTTTTAGTGAGACTAATTTCTTCAAGCTTTTCACAAACAGGCAATACCCAAGGAAATATTCTTGTTCGGCCTTGCATGAACTTGCTTTTGTAAGCCAATTTTCTATTTTCCAGTTGTTCGATGATTTCTGTTGTCAGTAATTCAAATGATATCGGATCGGAAACATCATCTAAACACACAACTTTCCAAACACCATTTCCTATCCACATAAATTTTGGGTGTCCATGCTTATCATGCGTATTAAAATGAGGAAAAAAGTTCAATTTAAGTGCACAGATTCCATCGTGAACAACTTCAACTGGATTTCGTGCATTATCAGTTAGCAAATCAAGTGTTTTTCCAAAAACATATGGGAATTTAAATAGTCTTCGTTTACATATCTGTTCAGCCAATTGTTTAGCACCAATGCTTCCAGTTACCTCTGCCCAAGGAGGAATTTTTTTTTGTTTGATGTCCGATATAAACGATTTGCTAATACTGCAGGATCGAGATTTGTCATACATGATATCTTGACAGAGAATAAGTACTGTTCGAGCACCAAGTGTTCGGCTGCTACTTGAAATGAAGTCAAATAATGTAAACATTCTTCGTACTCTTTCTTGCTGAACACTATCTTTGGTCCAGTGATGCAATGGCGGGGTGGTTGTATCATCAGCAATGCATGAGTTAGGTGGATCAAGTCTCAAGAATCCTAAACGAAATGTACTTGATCGATTCTCACCACTTATACCAGGTCCTAGGTTTATACTGTAAATATTATCAAGTGAACTACTTGGTTTACCAAACCAAAACATTTCATTTGCCAACTCTAATTGGTAACTTTGCCAACTGGGCATAAGTCCTCCTTTTTCAGAATGATTTTCATTTAGTTCACCTAAACTATCTGCAATAAACTGACCAACTCTTTGTAAACAATCTATGAAATTGTATTTTAAGAAAGGTGCACTGTTGTTGAAGGGTATAACCATTGGATGCATTTGCATAAGTAACTTAAGATGTTCTACAGAAATTACAGCTTCAGGATCAATAACAGTTTGTGGGTATGGAAGACGACACACAATTTCAAGACGAATTGAGATTTGTCCAGTAAGTTTCAAAGCATTTTCTCTAGAACCGTTGATGTATTTGTCTGACTTCCTTTTCAGGTATTCTTGTGTATTTTTGTGTAAAAGTCCACAAGTTACTATATTTCCTGATACAGGGTGAAAACAGTCTGGATAAAGATGTGGAAGATCATTGTAAAGCTGAATAAAATTGATGTCCCCTGCATACCTACAAATACCTTTTAAATCTGTCTTAATATCGAGTGGCTGCCCATCTAAATTAGACTGGAAATTGCATGCATCACGAAATGATAAAACAGATAAAAGTGAACCCTTGGTGCCAACAATTTCCTGAATGCCCACTCGTGCCCACAGAAGATGCATATCTGTAAATATCGAGGAGATGTTAACTGCACTGTGAACGGTGATGTCAACAATCGATTCTATTTGAAAATCCTTATCTAGTCTAATCACATCGGACGTTCTCTCACCAAATCGAAATGCAAACATCTTTATGCAAAATCCTTCAGGAAGTTTGGTTTGTGTAAAAGCATTTTGTAGGATGTACATAATAAAATCCTTATCCTGGGGCAAAACATGCAATTTGCTGATATTGGTAATGTAATTTTTTCTGAAAGTGACCCTAGAGAGATCAGCTGCAGGTAATTTTAGTAAACTATTTTGTAGATTAGTTTTCACATCACAAAAGTATCTGTATTGTCGAATAGGAAAATTAGCGGCAGGTAAAAGAATATTTTGATTTGGGCACAGTACTGCACAAATCTGCCATCCATATTCAGAAACAAGTTGTATACCACGACTTTGCTTTAAAGCATTTACACTATAATTTTCAAAATTGACATGTTTTTTCAATACTTTGAAAAATGGTTGTAAACTTGCCCTACCACTTGGTAGAAAATTCAAATATCGAAAAGGGAACTTGACAGCATTTAGATTTTCCAGTTCAAGAACAATACCATCAGTATCCAACATGTATTTCAAACATAAATTGCTCTCAGCCTTAGATAAATAAGCAGCTCGATAAGGTATGATGTTATCATCAGGTCTTGTAAGAAAATTCTTGGTATCTAAATATGATTCATATTCTTCAAGGAAGAAACTTGTATTTGATCTGGCTGCCTCAAATAGTGACTCTTCTTGTTCCATATTCTCACCTGCAATAACAAAAAAAAAATAAATAGATAAGTTAATCAAGTCAGAAAGTTCAGAAATGAATTTAAAAAATTTACCATCCTAGTTCTATTTATAAATTTGTTTTAAAGCCATAAAAAAGAACCTCTGTTTCTCAGGCCTTGCGCATGGTAATTTTATTTTTGCTGCACATGCAACCTTTTTATCACCCCCCCCCCCCCCCCAAAATCTTTAAAAATTCAATTTATTATGCTCATTTCTGTAAATCGATAGTACAAATACTTGCGTTAGCAAATTTTAAATAACACATACGCTGCATTTATTCTACAGCATACTTTAATGGTGGGCGGGTTTTAGCAATATTTAAGTCAGAAAATGTTTTATACCGTAAAAAGTAAGTATAGCGACAGATAGAGCGACAATGTCTTTCAGACTGACAACAATTACAAAGGTTGATTCGCACCAAGGTTGATTCACACCAACCCTGATTCGCACCAATCCTGAGAAAGTCTGCTAAGGCAGGCACAGTGTTGAATGGAACATGTTCTCCAGACATTTTTTTTTTTTAATGACCGTCATTGTGTTATTTGAAACTGTGTAATGAGTTTACCAGTTATGGAATTAAATGAATTTGGGGAGCAGGATAATTGTTTGAATCAATGATATATCAAACAATAAACTTTTTTTCTTATAAAAGTAACAGTTACATTTGAAAATCAATTGTAATTTATCAGCTGTGCGTAGTTGAATTGGAAAAAAACATGCAAACATTTATTCCTTTTGTATTTCATTTTTCCGAAAAATATGATTTGTGGATGGACTGCTCGATCAAATAGGCTGTTATAATTACAAATATATTGGGAAAAAATTTTGATTCACGATTTTCTTAGGCCAGTTGTGAGGGAATTTCATATTTTGGTAAAATAAATATGTGAAAGTTAGTAATTTACAGCACTTGTGACATTTTCCCTGAGACGTTCCGTCCCTGTAACGTTTCGCCCACGAGACATTTCACCCTGTGCTGTGGCATAATTTTCACGTTCTGAAAAAAACCCATTCCAAACACCCTTCATTTATTACCCAACACGCTTCCAGTGAATAACCAATGTGGCTGTGTGGACCACCAGGAGGTTGGGAGGGGGAAAATTACCACAATCTATTGGCAGAAATAAAAAATAAAATAAATAGCTGCTTGTCCACATCCTTTTTGGGGAAACATGGCCAGCGAAACATACAATCCACTCCCTGGCCTAATCCAAGTAGAATTATTATGATAATAATATAAATTGTGTGTGTCTTATCTAAATATGCAAAGAATATATGAATTATATGATACCGATCTTGAAAATTACACTTTTCTATAACTTCTGGTATATTAGAATGGATATGTGGACATACATATAGACTGGCATTGGTTAATCTTGTCCATCAATGGATGCATACATGTTTCTTAAGCTGCACATACTGATATTCATTAATACAAGACACATAAAACAGAAATAAGGGCCAGATTGATCTAATAATAATAATAATATACACATTTGTATTGCACCAAACTTAAGGATGAAATCAAATAATTGCTTCCATACTTATTCCTGGGCGCTGCACATCAATGAGCTCCTCAGCACCTGAATAACGTAATCAATTCAATCAATGCAGTCTACTTATAATGAAAGGGTGCCCTGAAAAATGGCACAGAAAAAAATGGAGCACTTTTTTAACTTACTAGAAAAAAATGGCACACCAAAATGCTGTTTCTTTTTTTTTTTTGGGGGGGGGGGGGGGCAGAAAAAATGGCACAGGAAAAAATGGCACATTTCTCCAGTTACCTAGGAAAAAATGGCACTGGAAAAAAGGCACACTTTATCATTATTTATTTGTTTTATCTCAAAGAAAAGTGTAATATTAAACTGAGTATGAAAGCAGTGTCAGTATTTGTTCCCCAATATTTTTTTAATAATAATAAATACAGTGGATCCCACTCAACTGGATATCTATTAACTGAATAACCCTGTTAATTGAATATAATTTCCCAACATAAAACCATTTACCATACCTCCAGTACAAATTTTACCTGTTAATTGAATATAGGTTATAGTGTAAACTCCTGTTAATTGAATAAAAAATATTGTAACCTGTTGAGAAATTACCCTGACTCCTCCCTGTGTTCCTTTGTTTTTGACCTATTTGGCCTCACTACATCCAATACTGGCATTTAATCAATTATATCTTGTTTGACAGAGCTCATGGAGCTCTGTCAAACAAGATATAATAGAATAAATGCTAAGTTTATCTTCAGAATACAGGAAAGTGACACAATCCCTGTTAATAGAATACTCCTGTTAACTGAATAATTTTCGATGGCAAAGTGGCTATTCAACTAACAGGGTTCCCCTGTACCATTTTTTGTTGGTAATTCAAACTCCTGACATCATTTCTTGGAATCTACCAAAAACTTGTAAATATGTAAATTTCTGATCTGAGGTAAATTAGCAAACATGTATTAGTGCTTTGTTTTTTCCTGTGCCATTATTTCCTCTCATGCGTGCCATTTTTTCCTAGGGTGTCAAAAAGTGTGCCATTTTTCCCTGTGCCATTCTTTCCAACATTCAATGAAAGTGTCAATGACAATGTAGCTCAACTTGAATATGACAGGAATTAGTATTTGCTGTGATCAAGTCAACAATAATATTTATTTATTTATTTATTTATTTATTTATTGATGTTTAAGGTCACATATTTATGCACAATGGCTAATCATGACCGTGACAGTTTTACGGGTGGAGGAAGCCGGAGTAACCGGAGAGAACCACTGAGCAACGACGAGCAGCTGCCAGCTCCCCAACATCGTAACTCGCAGTCAACAATAATAAAAGAATTACAAGGTGACTGCAATGTTACTAATCTTTCATAAGTTTTTTCTATTCAAATCAGAATTTTCATATAGAAGTTCTGTACAAAAAATTGATTGCACGTAATTTTGGTATAAAATGGCCCCTGGTGGCCATCTCGAATTTTGGACCCCACCCAAAAACACTCGTTCTCATCCCACAGTGATAACAAATGTACCCAAGAAGTAATGTGAAGACTGGTTCATGAATACAACCTCTAGTCTGAGCCATATTGACATGAACTTATTGTGTATCATCAAGTTGCACTGAATAAATCAAAGTTCCTCTAATTTGCATAATTTATGCACGAGAAAAGAAACCGTATTATATGTGATGTATTCCAGGTTACTAAACATTCATACAACAAATTTATCTGAATCAGAGCTTTCATATAGAAGTCTGTACAAACAACTGATTGTACGTAATTTTGGTACAAAATGGCTCCCGGTGGCCATCTTGAATTTTGTGTCACAGCAAAGCCAGCCTAAAAGGCCGAGGGTCCCCCCTCCCTACCATTCCAAATTCCAAGTTCAAAATAACTAAAGGTTAAGAGTATGTATAGATTGCTTTTTTCTGTAAGCTGGATATGAAACACATGTGGTGATCATATTCCCACAAGAGTAGGGTGCCATTGGGAATGTCAAGGCTGAGATAAGAACTGGTATCGTTATTTACGAGAGAAATCAAATTAGTTGAAATCTGCCACGCAGGGCTAATGGGTTTGTACCAGAATTCCATTCCGGGCAATTAAGGAAAATGGAATTTGAAAGCATATTAAATGAATTGCTGTATACAAGTTGTTACCGTTGAATGATACCCACAGAGTCTGGTCTGTAGAACTTCGTGTGTCAAATATTTGGCAGGTGAAATACGGTCAGGTGACTTCTTACACTTTTTTGTATGAAGTCTTGAAGAACCAGGTTTGTTAGACACACACTTGGGTTATGGTCAATTGAGATATAGGGTCTCATAAGATGTTTTTTTCCCAGGGCAATCCAAAAAAATCTGAGGTATGTCACCGTTGTCAGGTATCGCACAGGAGAGGCTACACGCCTAAATTCATAGAATAGTTACAAGTAGTTCAGTTAGTTGTCTATAAGCGAGCCCCCAACTCGCATCTGTGTTTAAAGTGTAGGTTACTGTATTGTGAATGTTAACCCTTGGAAGCAACATAGACTGATTGTGTAGTAGATAGCCAGTTTTGCTGTCAAAGCATCGTGAGTGCCGATTGGAAGTCGTAGAGAGTGACATTGTTATTTATTTATTGATGTTTAATGTCACATATTTATGCACAATGGCTAATTATGACCGTGACAGTTTTATGGGTGGAGGAAGCTGGAGTACCCGGAGAGAACCACCGAGCAACGACGAGCAGCTGCCAGCTCCCCAACATCGTAACTCCAGACTGCAGCACAGGCAGGGTTAGATTGGTTGAAGGCATGCGTACCTTCGACGTGCAGTATGCCTTAGTACACGGCGTCATCGTGCCCCCACGCGTAGAGAGTGACAATCGCCCAAGTATAGAAAGGGCATTTGTGAAGTTATGAGTTCTGCCATGAACTATGAGTAATTCAAATAGGACATGGATGGTCACAGAATATTCAAAGGACACACAAGGTATGTGGATAGATTGCTAAACCAATATCTAGACCAATATCTGATCCAAATCAAAAGTACAGTGACGTTATAGGTAGTTAAACATTGCTAGTCAGAATCCTCCGACAGCCAGGAGTGGAGACAAGTGCCACAGACGTGACATTTGAGACTAAGCATGTGAAGCTCTTATTGCAAGCTCACAGTAGTAAAATTTCTGGTTTGTAAAGTTCTTATTGTGAGCTCACAGTAGTAACATTTCCAATGTGCATACTATAGTGCCACTACAGGGCTATAGAATGACTATATAGTTATTGAAAATTATTTAACCTTTGTAATCCATTTTTCTGTGAAAATGAATCAAATTATTGATTTCTGAGATATTGAAACTGAGCTATTTTACTGTGTAAATAAAAGAATTGTTATTACTTTAAATCATTCTTTCCATTACATAGCTTGAAGTGATTAGGAATCACAGCTAACAGAAATTGAACAAATTTTAGGCCAATTCAGTAGAGAAGAAATCACAGTGCCAGTCTAACTCAGCTCCGAGAACCGAGTTTGCCTGCTCTTAGATTCCGACCCTCCACAATGGTCTATTTTCCCAGCATTTTCAACAGCGGGACTAAATAACCCCATGTCACCCTCCCTTGTGGGACACAGTTTGTGACCTTTTGGACCAAACACAAAAACACTTGTTCTCCATTCACATTGATAACAAAGGTACCCAAGAATTTTGTGAAGATCGGTTCATAAATACAGCCTCTATCCCAAGCCGTATCGAGATGTGCACTTATTGCATATAAGGAGCACTGAATAAATCAAAGTTCCTCTAATTTGCATAATATATGCATGAGAAAAAAAAAACAGTAATGTATGTGATGTATTCTAGGGCTTCACTGTATTGGAAATTTCAATACTGGTAATGGTATTGAAAAAAATACAGGTATACCTCCAACACGTCAAAGACGACTAACGAGAAGTAAGTTTAAGTTCTGAATTGAAAAATGTCATACTCATATAAACAAGAGCTCGCGTATGGCTGAAGCAATACAATGTCCCCTACCGGACTAATGAGCATTAATAATTATACAAATGTTATAACCTAGATGTGATCAGCATGAATTCTGTTGAGGCGTTTCCAAAAAAGTCCAGAAAACTGATATTTTGGCACTTTTCCATATTTCCAAGGGCCATAACTTACACAAAAATAATGCAATCAGCATGAAACTCAAAATTGATCTGTAAGTCATCGTTCTGTAATAGGTTACCAAGAATGAAATCATTCGGTTGAAGCATTTCCAAAAAAAATATCCAGAAAACTAGTGTGATTGACATACTGACTGACTGATGGATGGACAGAGTGAAAATGAAACTTGATCTGTAAGTCATCATTCTATAGTAGGTTACCAAAAATGAAATCATTTTGTTGAAGCATTTCCAAAAAAAAAAAGTCCAGAAAACTGATATTTTGGCGCTTTTCCATATTTCCAAGGGCCATAACTCACACAAGAATAATGCAATCAGCATGAAACTCAAACTTGATCTGTAAGTCACTGTTCTATAGTCGGTTACCAAAAATAAAATCACTCCGTTGAAGCGTTTCCAAAAAAAGTCCGGAAAACAGATATTTTGGTGCTTTTTCATATTTCCAAGGGCCATAACTCATACTGAAATAATGTAATCAGCATGAAACTCAAATTTGATCTGTAAGTCGTCGTTCTATAGTAGTTTAGCAAAAATTAAATCATTCCGTTAAAGCGTTTCCAAAAAAAGTCCAGAAAACTAATATTTTGGCGCTTTTCCATATTTCAAAGGGCCATAACTCACACAAGAGTAATGCAATTAGCATGAAACTCAAACTTGATCTGTAATTCATCGTTCTATAGTAGGTCACCAAAAATAAAATCATTCAGTTGAAGCATTTCCCCAAAAAGTCCGGAAAACTAAAGTGTGACTGAGAGACTGACGGACTGACAGACTGACATATGGAAAGAGTGCAAATGTATAGTCCCCTCCGGTGATGCCGGTAGGGGACTAATAAAACAAGGCTTGTAGCTTGATAAAATTAAATACCTTAAATGACAAAATAATTATTCATTCTGGCCATTCTACATTGTATTCCATGTTAGTAAACATTCATACAAAAATTTATCCAAATCTGATCCTTCATATATAAGTTCTGTACAAACAAAAATGTTACTAAGGTAACACATGCCCCCCCCCCCACCCCCCCCCCCCCCTCTGTGACATTCACCTTGAAGATGCGGCGTAAACTATTATACGTGACACACCTTCTGACTGTCCTTAACATTTGTAAAAAGTTTAACAATTGTACTATGATTCGTTTCTGAGTTCTGGCAGAGACACGAATATTGACCGATTTTTAGTGTGACCTTGAAATGTGGCCTTGACCTTGAAGGTACAAACCCGGATATGGTGAGTGGCACATTCTACCATGGTCCTTTATAATTGTGTAAAGTTTGATGACTGTGGCCCTAACCGTGTTCAGTGTGACCTTGAAATGTGACCTTAACCTTACGGGACTGGCTGTGGTGTGTGACACATCCACCTGTTGTCCTTTATAATTGAGCGATGTTAGATTATTGTAGCCCTAATAGTTTGGGAGTTATGCTTGAGACACGATTTGCGACCCTGAACATATGAAGGAGAACTGTGACCTCCACCTTGCAGATGCGGCGGAAACTATTGACCTTGAAGGTACGAACCCGGCTATGGTGTGTGACACATCCTCCCACGGTCCTTTATAATTGTGTGAAGTTTGATGATTGTGGCCCTAACCGTTTTCGAGTTATTGGTTCACACACACACACACACACACACACACACAGATGGACAGACAGACACACGCACACTTCAATGACTATATGACACCCGATTGAAGTCAGGGGACATAAAAACTGATCGCACCAAATTTTGGTATAAAATAGCCATCAGCTGCCATCTTGAATCTTGCACCCAGAAACACTTGTTCTCATGAAAATTGTGTCATAAATGCTGCCTCTAGCCCGAGCTTTGTTGATGGACAGACAGATGATGGATGATAGGCCATGACAATACCTCAAAGTTGCCTTTGGCAAAGTTGAGCTAAAAATTGTCAACACAGTCTGTAATCGAGAGTGAGCTGACTAATCGACAAATCGTGGTATCCCTAATCCATGTACTCTATTTTATAACATCCAAATAAATGAAAGTGTCAATGACACTGTAGCTCAACTTGTCAAGACAAAGACATGTACATGTATAGTATGTGACACAGCAATGACAAACATCTAGGTAATGACCTGATAACAAAGGTACATATAAAGTATTGTAACGGTCTGTACATGAATACTGACTGTTGCCTGTAACAAATGTATAGGTAAAGTATTGTAAAGGTGGGTGACAGTCAGATGCTGAACTAGAAAAAATCTTTGAGTCCCAGAGTGGGTCTGACTGAACCCCAAAATATTTGTTCTCATAGCACAGTGATAACAAAGGCACCCCAAAACACACTCGTTCCTGTCCCAAGGTGAAAACAAAAGTACTCAAGAAGTTTTGTGAAGATCAGTTCATAAATACGAGCTGTATAGAACTTGTGACAAAAAACTGATTGGACCTAATTTCGGTACAAAATGGCCACTGGCAGCCATCTTGAATTTTGGACCGTACCCAGAAACACTCATTCTCATCCCAAGGAGATAACAAAGGTACCCAAGAAGTTTTGTGAAGATCGGTTCATAAATACAGCCTCTACCCTGAGCCGTATTGACATGTGTGCTTACATTGTGTAAGTAGCACTGAATAAATCAAAGTTCATCTAATTTGCATAATTTCGGCACGAAAAAAAAACCCTTACAATATGTGATGTATTCCATGTTACTAAACATTCATACAAAAATTTATTCAAATCAGAACTTTCATACAGAAGTTCTATACAAAAGACTGATTGCACTAATTTTGGTACAAAATGGCTGCTGGTGGCCATCTTGAATTTCGGACCACACCCAAAAACACTCGCTCTCATCCCACGGTGATAACAAAGGTACCCAAGAAGTTTCGTAAAGACTGGTTCATAAATATGGCCTCTAGTCTGAGCTGTATAGAAGATGTGTACAAAAAACTGATTAGACCTAATTTCGGTACAAAATGGCCACTGGCAGCCATCTTGAATTTTAGACCGCACCCAGAAACACTCGTTCTCGTCCCAAGGTGATAACAAAGGTACCCAAGACATTTCGTGAAGATCAGTTCATAAATACAGACTCTAGTCTGAGCCATGTTGACATGTGTACTTACTGTGTGTAAGTCGCACTGAAAAAATCAAAGTTCATCTAATTTGCATAATTTCTGCACGAGAAAAAAACCTGTATTATATGTGATGCATCCCATGGTACTAAACATTCACACAAAATAATTATTCAAATCAGGGTTTTCATATGGAAGTTCTGTGCAAAAATCTGATTGCACCTAATTTTGTACAAAATGGCTGCCATCGGCCATCTTGAATTTCGGACCGGACCCAAAAACACTCGTTCTCGTCCCACGGTGATACCAAAGGTACCCAAGAAGTTTTGTGAAGATCAGTTCATAAATACGGCCTCTAGCCCAAGCCGTATTGGCATTTGCACTTACAGTGCTGAAAGTAACCACAAAAAACATCAAAATTAGTCTAATTTGCACAATTTACGTACGAGAAAAAAACCCGTATTATATGTGATGTATCCCATGGTACTAAACATTCCTACAAAAAATTATTCAAATGAGAGCTTTCATATGGAAGTTCTGTACAAAAAACAGATTTCTGCATCGTCGGTACAAAATGGCGGCTGGCAGCCATCTTGAATTTCGGACCGGACCCAAAAACACTCGTTCTCGTCCCACGGTCATAACAAAGGTACCCAAGAAGTTTTGTAAAGATCGGTTCATAAATACGGCCTCTAGCCCGAGCCATAGCAGCTTGGCACTTACAGCTCTGAAAGTAACACTAAATAAATCAAAGTCAGTCTAATTTGCATAATTTACGCACGAGAAAAAAACCCGTATTATATGTGATGTATCCCATGGTACTAAACATTTATACAAAACTTTATTCAAATCAGAACTTTCATACAGAAGTTCTGTACAAAAAACTGATTTTTGCATCATCGGTACAAAATGGCCACTGGCAGCCATCTTGAATTTCGGACCACACCTAAAAACATTCGTTCCCGTCCCAGGGTCATAACAAAGGTACACAAGAAGTTTCGTAAAGATCGGTTCATAAATACGACCTCTAGCCCGAGCCATAGCCAATTGTTGACGTACGGACAGACGGACAGACGGCCAGACGGACAGGCGGACGACAGACGACGGGCCATGACAATAGCTCAAATTTGACTTCGTCAAAGTTGAGCTAAAAATAGTAATTTTTGTGAAGAGCACTCAATTTTACCATTGGTTTAGGTAGGGAGAGGGGGGGGGGGGGGGTAAACATATCCTCATAATAAATTGCATTGTCAGCCAATGTATGTGGGACACGTAAAATTCAGTTAGTTCGCCCCGAAGTGACCGTGATGAGATAGGGTGCTGCATTGCTCCCTGTAATTAGACGGTGTGGAGTGCCGGGGACCTCGGCTGGGAAAGGTTTTAATTTGTGAGCAGACAACTCTCATCCTTTATTCTGAACAAAACATCTGAGTCCAAAATAATTTGGGGACATCGGTCCATGTCATATGTCCCAGGCATATCTGAAGACTACAGGAGCAAATCTGCAACCACCCTCCGGCCTCCACCCTTTACAATGAAGTACATGAAACATGTAGGGCCAATACTGCTCCCTGTAATTAGACGGTGTGGAGTGCCGGGGACCTCGGCTGGGAAAGGTTTTAATTTGTGAGCAGACAACTCTCATCCTTTATTCTGAACAAAACATCTGAGTCCAAAATAATTTGGGGACATCGGTCCATGTCATATGTCCCAGGCATATCTGAAGACTACAGGAGCAAATCTGCAACCACCCTCCGGCCTCCACCCTTTACAATGAAGTACATGAAACATGTAGGGCCAATATTAAAATATTTTTGGTTTGCCCTCTCCCGACACATGCCTTTGTGTTTGGGTAGGTAGGTAGGGATTTTTTTTTGTTGCTAGATTAGCAAATGTATATTGAGCATGGTTTAACTTGATTTGATACAGGTAATAATAATTAATTTTCCGTGTGCCCCAATTTTTGTAAATGAGTAAAACTCCAAGGCTGTCAAAGGAAAGACTCATCTGGACTGCAGAATTGTCAAGCAGAAATGTTTTTTGCATGGATGGTGCACAGGGCTCTGAGTCTGGACTCTTAATCCTTTCCCTTTTCACACAATAACTTTGGAGAATTTTAATCATTCTGTGGCTTTAGTAAAGGAGGAAAATGAGATGCTATGCACCCCATGAAAGCCCTGTGCTGAAACATTGGGAGCACCACAAAACTAACCATCCGGCAGCTGGAGAAGTATATTCTGGCAAGTATCATCTGCCACTAGTATAGTTTTATGATTAGTTGGGTGAATGCCTTCACTGACAAGTATAGTTGGCCTCTGGCTGCTTGTACAAGGCCCCCCAAACAGCTGTGTTGTTGGTCGGGTCTGAGGAATTGCTCACTCTGGGAAATTTTGAAAAAGGACACCCTAAGAATATATTTCCATCATTCTGGAAAACCAAACTGCTTCTATATTTGTTTGTTACATGTGTGAAAATGATGTGTCAAAACAGGTTTGTGACAAATATTTGGTGTTGGTTTTGCAGGAGTGATATATGCATGTAATATAAAATTGTCACCAATACCATGGTCTTCTTTACTTTACCAACTGATAGATAGGTGCCGTATCATTTGTTAGTGTAGGCCCAAGAGTAAACTAGGTGAAAGATTCCAACACAGTTTCCAAACACTCTCCAATGGAACACTGATAAGTTTCACACAACTTAAGAGCTCCAAAATGCTCTCCAATACAGGGCGAAACATGCTGCAAATACCTCAGACTGGATTTTGGAGCACTAAATTGTGCACAATTTCTCTCAGGGGAAGCCGTGTCGTAACTAGGACCCCCTGGTTGTTTCCCTCTCCTCGCACTTCCACGTCCTAACTGGGACCCTCCCATCATTACCCCCTCCTGCCACTTCCCCAAAGGGAAGTAGGAGAGGATAACAGCGGGAAGGTCCTAGTTTTTTTTTCAGTCACAATAAACTGTGAAATTCACCACAAAAATTCGACATGACACCTGATGAGACACGTTTTTACATCAAAAGAACTTTATAAACATAAAACACATGTTGCAGCCCTGCTAATTCGTAAAATTAGCCTCGGCAAAAATAATTGCCGTGGGTCCAGGTGGGTCCGGCAATTTGTGCCAACGGTTGGCAAAAATGCATTTCGTCGGTATTTTTCTTTCCTCTTGGCTGAATTCCAACATATAAATGGTGTTGTGTGCTGAGCTCAGAATGAAATGTTAAAAAATTTATAGTAATTTATATATTTTTTATACTTACCAATGACCCAGATTTAGCTGGTGCAAACTCTTAAATATTTAGGGCCAAACACAAATTTTGCCTCCCCCCCCCCCCCAATCCCCAAAATTTACATCAAAAACCAAAAATAACATGTCCTATATGGTCCTCCATACTTTTACTCCACTGCGCATGCGCAGTGTCAAGGAGGTCTTTTGGGGAAGGGGGGGGGGGGGGGGGCAAAATTTGTGTTTGGCCCTAAATATTTAAGAGTTAGCACCAGCTAAGTCTGGGTCATTGGTCATCATCTAGGCGTTATATGGAGTGAAACTAACAGGGTACAATGAAATCCTTCCATAAATATGACCTATAGACTATGCTAAAGGTTTTGGGGTCTTGGGCTCGGGCAGCCATCAAGGCTGAATGATCGCAACAAAAAGGGGACGTTCTCATCCAGACATTATTTGGAGTCATTCTACCAAGCTACAATGAAATCCCTTCATAATTATGACCAGTAGACTGTTCTAAAGGTTTTCAGGCTTCGGGCCCCTGTAGCTGTCACAGTTGCCCAATCGTGTCCAGAAGGGGACGTTCTCATCTAGACATTATATGAAGTCAACCTACCAAGTTACAATGAAATCCTTTCATAAATATGACCTGTAGACTGTGCTAAAGGTATTCGGGCTTTGGGCTCGGGCAGCCATAATGGTTGAATGATCGCAACCAAAAGGGGACATTCTCATCTTTGCATCATCTGGAGTGATCCTGCAAAGTTACAATGAAATCCCTTCATAAATATGGCCTGTAGACGGTGCTCAAGATTTTCGGGCACCTGTAACCATCACAGCTGGCCAATCACGACCAAAAGGGGATGTCATCATCTAGGCATTCTATGGAGTCAACCTAACAGGTTACAATGAAATCCTTCCATAAATATGACCTATAGACTATGCTGAAGGTCTTTGGGCTCGGGCAGCCATAAAGGCTGAATGATCACAACCAAAAGGGGATGTTCTCATCTAGACATTATTTGGAGTCATCCTACCAACCTACAATGAAATCCCTTCATAATTATGACCTGTAGAATGTTCTAAAGGTTTTCGGGCTTTGGGCTTCGGGCCCCTGTAGCCGTCACATTTGCCCAATCATGTCCAAAAGAGGACGTTCTCATGTAGACATTATATGAAGTCAACCTACCAAGTTACAATGAAATCCCTTCATAAATATGACCTGTAGACTGTGCTAAAGGTTTTCGAGCTTCAGGCTCGGCCTTCCCTTTTGGTTGAATGATCGCAACCAAAGGGGAAATCTATCTGGGCATCATCTGGAGTGATCCTATGAAGTTACAATGAAATCCATTCATAAATATGACCTGTAGACTGTGCTCAAGGCTTTCGGGCTTCGGGCACCTGTAGCCATCACAGTTGACCAATCGCGACCAAAAGGTGATGTCATCATCTAGGCATTATATGGAGTCAACCTAACAGGTTACAATGAAATCCTTCCATAAATATGACCTTTTGCCTATGCTAAAGGTTTTGGGGCTTGGGCACCCATCAAGGCTGAATGATAGCGATCAAAATGGGACTTTTTATCTAAACATTATTTGGAGTCATCCTACCAAGTTACCAATGAAATCCTTCATAAATATGACCCGTAGACAGACTGTGCTAAAGGTTTTCGGGCTTCGGGCCCCTGTAGCCATCACATTTGCCAAATCATGTCCAAACGGTGACCTTCTCATCCAGGCAATATATGAAGTCAACTCACCAAGTTACAATGAAATTCCTCAATACATATGACCTGTAGATTGTACTGGGGTTTTGAGCTCGGGCAGTTGTCGAGGTTGGCAGATCATGCCCAAATGGGGAAATTCTCATCTAGATATCATAAGGAGTCATCCTACCAAGTTACAATGAAATCCCACCATATTAAACATGACCTACAGACTGTGCTAAAAGTTTTTGGATTTCGGGCTTGGGCAGCCATCATGGTTGACGGATTATGCCCAAAAGGGGACGTTCTCATCTTGGCATTATACAGAGGCATCCTACCAAGTTACAATGAAATTCCTTCATAAATACAAGAGGCCCCAAGGGGCCTGAGGGAGCTCACCTGACATGGTAGCCTAAATATCAACCCAGAAAATTGATTTCAACAAGTTGCATCTGCTCCTCCTAAGAATAGCTTATACCAAATATCCAAAGATTCTGACCAGTAGACCTAAAAAAAAGAAGAAGATTTCTAAAGAATATTCCTCATATTGAACTAAGTTATAACTCGGGCTCCCACAGGGACTTGGCTTTAACAAACTTGAATCTCACCCCCCTAAGGATGCTGCACACCAAATATCAAAACATTCCGACTGCTGGATCTGAAGAAGAAGATTTTTAAAGAAAATTCCTCATTTTGAACTAAGTTACAATTCAAGCTCCCACAGTGAGTCCAAATATGGACCTAGGGACTTGGCTCGAACAAACTTGAATCTCACCCCTGTAAGCATGGTGCATACCCAATATCAAAAGATTCTGCCTGCTGGATCTTGATAAGAAGATTTTCAAATAAATTTGCCTGAAATGCACTAAGTTCGAATTCGAGCTTCTATAGTGAGCCCAAATATGAATCTAGGGAGCCGATTTGAACAAACTTGAATCAGATCCACCCCACAATGTTGCATACCAAATATCAAAAGATTCTGCCTGCTGAATCTGGAGAAGAAGATTTTTTAAGAAATTTGCTTGAAATGCACTAAGTTCAAATTCGAGCTTCTATAGTGAGCCCAAATATGAATCCAGGGGGACGATTTGAACAAACTTGAATCAGATCCACCCCTCAATGTTGCATACCAAATATCAAAAGATTCTGCCTGCTGGATCTGGAGAAGATTTTTTAAGAAATTTGCCTGAAATGCACTAAGTTCGAATTCGAGCTTCTATAGTGAGCCCAAATATGAATCCAGGGGGCCGATTTGAACAAACTTGAATCAGATCCACCCCACAATGTTGCATACCAAATATCAAAAGATTCTACCTGCTGGATCTGGAGAAGATTTTTTAAGAAATTTGCCTGAAATGCACTAAGTTCGAATTCGGGCTTCTATAGTGAGCCCAAATATGAATCCAGGGGGGCCGAATTGGACAAACTTGAATCAGATCCACCCCACAATGTTGCATACCAAATATCAAAAGATTCTGCCTGCAGGATCTGGAGAAGAAGATTTTTTAAGAAATTTGCCTGAAATGCACTAAGTTCGAATTCGAGCTTCTATACTGAGCCCGAATATAAACCCCGGGGGCCGATTTGAACAAACTTGAATCAGATCCACCCCACAATGTTGCATGCTAAATATCAAAAGATTCTGCCTGCTGGATCTGGAGAAGAAGATTTTTGAAGAAATTTGCCTGAAATGCACAAAGTTCGAATTTGGGCTTCTATAGCAGGGCTCGCCTTGAGTAAAATGGTCGGGGCCTAAAAAAGTGCCCCACAAATTGAGGTTGGGGCCTTTTCGGGGCTGATTTTCCATTTTGACCATTATTGTTAGTGCTTTTTTGTGGAAAATGTCGGGGCTTGAAAAAAAGCCCCCAGCAAGTGCTCCTCGGGGCTGATCTTGGGGCCTGGGCTGATCAGCCCCGACTCAAGGAGCCCAAATATGAATCCAGGGAGCCGATTTGAACAAACTTCCATCAGATCCACCCCACAATGTTGCATACCAAATATCAAAAGATTCTGCCTGCTGGATCTGGAGAAGAAGATTTTTTAATCCTGAAAAAAGTACCTTGTGATCAAACCGATAGGGATTTTTTTAACCATTCTATTCTACTGGATAAAAGTAAGCTTCATACAAAATAAGAATTCTCTGTGCCGTGTAGTTTTGGAGATATGGGAGTTTTAAGGTTTTTCCTATTTTTAGCTCCCGAGGTTCCCACAGGGCAATGAGAATTTTTTTTTTTTGTATCAATCAACTACTTATGACCCATTATCATCTCATATCAAATTTGGTTCAAATCGACCTGACGGTTCTGAAAGTTAAAAAATTTATAGTAATTTATATATTTTTTATATTTACCAATGACCCAGACTTAGCTGGTGCTAACTCTAACAAAACCAGGGCCAAACACAAATTTTGCCCCCCAATCCCCAAAATTTGCATCCAAAACAAAAATAAATCATGTCCTAAAGGACCTCCATACTACGCCTCTACTGCGCATGCGCAGTGACGCAGATGTCCCGAAATTGGCGCCAATTATCATTCTTACTGGCAGTGCCTGGTCAGCGCTATGTACTCAGCGGGGAGGCAAGAGTTCCCAACTCCAGGGAGGGCCATCCCCGTCTGGGTCATTGGTAAGTATAAAAAATATATAAATTACTATAAATTTTTTAACATTTTTATACTGTACCAATGACCCAGACTTAGCTGAATAGTAAACAGGCTGGAGGGCCTAGGACATAGAGGAAAATCCAATAAGCTCAACTATATAGTAAAGAGGTAACCCCTTAAGGAGAAAAGGAGTATTAGGCTTTACATGTATCTTTCTTATTTAATATTAAATTAGAAAGATACACTACCCTTAATAATTGAGCACAATAACATTCATGTTCTCTATTAACATCCAGTATAACCCTTATACTAATTATTTTTAAAGCAAGCCAATAAATAAAGTAGTCCAGAGAATTGAGACTCTTTATAGTCATTTAAAAGTGTCCGAGTATTGTATATTAAAGCCCGTTTGACACTTGACATATACAAATGCTTCACACCGAGCTACACTTTAAAAATAAGACATGAATGAATTTAAACATTAATATTACACTTTAAAACCATCCCGGAAGTGACTCAGAAATACTGACTTGGAGGAGGCATTCCCTTGCTTTTCACTATAAAGCAGGTGACCTAAGGGAACACCCCCCCCCCCCCCTTCCCCTTGCCCTGGGTCAAATAGCCCAGAGCGAAGAGGGCAGCCGGACGGAGTCACTGCCGGAACAGAAAGCCTGCATAACTATAGTTGCAACTGTTTAGTGGACGACATTCTGAGCAACAGATAACGGACCTAAACAATGCAGGTCTCCAGAAATGGACTCAATATTTCTGAGATAAAAATTCGTAAATGTGGATGGCTGAGACCAATAAGCAGCCTTCATTAAATCTGTAATAGCAACACTATTAGCATAAGCCCAGGAAGTAGAAAGAGCTCTTACTTCATGAGCAGAAATCTTAAGCACAGACTGCTGAGAAGAAGATAAATCTTCATAAGCAGTACGGATAGTTAACTGAATCCATCTAGCAATAGAATGGACTGAAATATCCTTTCTATTAGGCATCAAAGACAGAAAGAAACGTTTCCGTCCCTTTCTGATACACTGAGATCTCTGTTTATAGATACGTAATGCTCTAACAGGACAGAGTAAAGGCCTACGCCCATCTGAAGACGGAAGAGCCTTAATAACAATAGGTTCCGGATATTTATTAGGAGCCTGATTCTTAGCTAAAAAACCCACATTAGTAGTGAAGGTGATAGTGTTCCCAACACTACGATAATGAGAATCATCCACCGATAGTGCATGAAGCTCACTGACTCTTCTAGCAGAAGAGAAAGCTAAGAGAAAAGCTGTCTTATAAGATAAGAATTTGAAATCTACTGTCCCAAGAGGTTCAAATGGCTTTTCCTTCAATTTAAGAAGAACCCAAGCTAAATTCCACTTAGGAATTAATCTAAGAGTTCTGGGTCTATTTATCGAAAAGTTTCTAACCAACTTCGATAAAGAGACATTAGATCCAATTTGTAAACTATCATGATGTGCATAGGTATCAGATAACATAGATCTATAACCCTTTATAGTAACAGGCTGCAGTTTGATTTCGTCAAACAAGTATACTAGAAAGTTAGCAATGTCTGGTATAGAGGGATCGAATATATCTACAGAATGATCGCTACACCAACGACGAAAAACCTTCCACTTAGCCGCATAGTTTAGCGAAGAGGAGGTCCTCCTACAGTTAGAAATCGCGTCCACTGCTCGTCCTGTAAAGTGCTTGCCATGCAAGAAGGACCGCACAATGGAAAAACGTGAAGGTTGAGACCTTGCGGGTTGTGATGGAGTTGGCGCGATTTCCCCTGCGAAAGAAGATCCTCCCGTGGAGGAAGCTTCCGCGGTAGGTCCCACAACAGACAACTGAGTAGATTTATCCACGGTCTCTGTGGCGACAGAGATGCTACCAACAGAATCTTGCATTGAGATTGTTTTATCTTTAGCAATACTTGTTGAATTAACGGCGCTGGAGGATACGCATATCCTATCATTCCGTCCCAAGGGATCGACAGAGCGTCTACTGCAAATGCTCTTGGATCCGGACACGGAGACACATACGTCTGCAACTGATTGTTGAGATGTGTCGCAAATAAGTCTATCATTGGCCGTTCCCATTGGTAGCAAATCTGATTGAATACTTGTTTGTTGAGAGTCCACTCCGACGGCAACAAGCGACCCTTTCGTGAAAGGGAGTCTGCTAGCACATTCAGACGACCCGGTATGTGACGGACCGAAAGAAGAACGTGATGTTCTAACGCAAACAAAAGGATTCTTTCCGTTAGATTGAACAACGGAACTGAATGAGTGCCTCCCTGATTCCGTATATACGCCACTACTGTCGTATTGTCGGATAGGATTTGGACATGAGCATCGTGAATAATGTCCATCCAGTGACGAAACGCAAGCCAAATTGACATCATTTCCTTGATGTTTATGTGCTTGCACAGGAATTGCGGATCCCAAAGACCCTGGCATCTCGAATCCGTTGGGATTAATGATGCACCCCAACCTGTTTGACTGGCATCCGTCATAACGGTAAAACTCGGATCCGGCAACTGCAGCGGAACTCCTTGAGTTAACCACTGAATGTTTGCCCAAGTCTGAATCTCTTGTTTCACTTGATCTGACAAGAGAACGTCTACATCGAGCGAATGAATTTTCACACTCCAATTCTGAGTCAGGAAAATTTGAAGAGGACGTGTGCGTAAACGCCCCATCGGAATGAGATCCGCGGCGGCTCCGCACAGACCTATCAGTCTCATAAATTCTCTCGCCATGACTTTGTCTGCGTGCAGACAATAGCGAGCATAACAACTGACTAATTTCGCTCTGGTTAACGGCAGACGAACGAGATTGTTGTGCGTCTCGAAGCTCATTCCCAGATGAGTGAATGACTTGGACGGCACCAGATCCGACTTCTCCTCATTTACTATAAAACCGAGACGTCGGAGCAATAGAAGAAGATTCTGAACATCGTTCTGAAGCGTTAACTCGTTGCCGTACCTCTGAAGAATGTCGTCCAGGTAGGCCGACGTTACCGCCGACGAATGAGCTCGGAAGTAGATCATTACCGAGTTCATTACCCAAGTGAAAGCCCAGGGTGCTAGATTCAAACCGAAGCACATCGCCCGGAATTGATACACCACTCCTAGGACTGCGAAGCGTAGATACTTTCGGAATGTCGGATGTACCATGACGTGAAAGTACGCATCTTTGAGATCTATGCTCGTTGCATAATCGTTCATCCGAATACTCGCTCTGACCGATCGAATCGTCTCCATATAAAACTTTGGAGCGACGATCAGCTTGTTTATCCAGCTCAAATCTATGACTGGACGGAACGAGCCGTCTGGTTTCGGAACCAGAAACAGATGGCTGTAGAATCCCGGAGATTCCTGGTTTTCTACGACCTCTACCGCGTTCTTCATTAAAAGAGACTGCACCTCTGATAACAGAGCGTCTCTTTTCTGCGGATTTGACGGAAGATGAGTCCACTTTGGACTTCGAGTTAATGGAGGCTTTCGTTTGAAGGATATCTTTAGACCTTCCGAAGTCACTCCTCTCACCCAAGGGTCGTCCGTAATCGACGCCCATTCTTGTGAAAAGCTTGACAACCTTCCGCCAACCGGTACGCGATAGAGGTTTAAGCCATCACCTCCTGGACCTGCGAGGCCTGCGGTAGGAGAAACCACGTCTTCCACGACCCGCACCTCGCCCCGTCGACCTCGGGGCGTCCGACCGATTGTCCCGGCCTGAAGGACGTCCCGAACGAGAGTCGCTATCCTGACGGTCTCTCGAATAAGACCAAGAGGACGCACCGGAACCTCTATAGGAACCTCTCTTGGGCGCATTAGACCCAGAAGTGCCTGTCTTATTCGTGTCTGCTGTATCCGACTTCTTAGGAGCAGATTTGAACAACAGAGAATCCTTAGCTTTCTTTGTAATTTTGTCATAAATAGCGGAAAGCTTGCCGTCAAAGAGAAGTTCTCCTGAGACCGAAGCGACTCTAAGAGAGTTCTTCACCTTAGAATCCACTAGTGTGGACGTAGCTAGGGCTGCGTCACGTCTAACCAACTCCAGATTTGCCACTGAAAGGGCGGAGTTACACGTGGAATAAGCTACTGCCCTTGAAAGAAGTCTTAAAGAGGATTGTATATCCTGAAACTCTTTCCCCTGAAGGCGCAGTGATAATGCCTTAGTAAGGTGATCTGCGTAAGATAAGGCATCTAAATTGGCTCTGTTAGACGCAATAGCTGTTTCCAACACCGCGGTTGGAATAGAAGCTGACGACGGTAATGATAGCTCTAAGTCTTCCGCCTCGTCGTCCATACGCAGAGGAACTCTCGGTATACCCTGTCCTGCCGTATCGAATTTATTCCTTGCATTAATGAAAGGCAGGTTGAGAGTATTAGCAGACAAGAAACCTGCTTTCCCCGTCCTGGAAGCAAGTTTAAATATAGCGTCGTTCAATAATTCAAATGTTCTTGCAACATTATTGGACTGAGACGGAAACTCGGGAGCGATGTCCCTCAAAGAAATCAGAGTCCAATGACGCTATAATTCTCTTGTCCGGAACCGCAGCAGTCTGGCCCGACGGAACAACTTGAGGAAGAAAGTGCCGGATGAAGTCCACGGCAGCTTTATGTTGTTCCGAAAGGGATAGCTCCAAGTCATCCGTATCCCTTTCACCATCCGGTCGGACCTCATGATGTTCCCGGTCGTCCGCCCCCGATGCTTCGGCGGAGCGTACCGACCCAGCGCCGTCGGATAATTCTCGATCCGACACCGTTTCTGTCGGCTGCTGGGATGCTGCGATAAGCTGTGCTATCTGCACAAGAATGTCCGGCGTCGAGACCTGCGGAGGCGCAGTCTTTCGCTGCTTCGCCGAGGGCAGCTCCGCATCAGATGGCTCCCACATACTTTTCCTATGCGAACGTCCGGAGTCCATCGGTCTCGAATCCCTGGCTGCCGGATGGTGTGACCTGGTCGCCGAAGAATCCTTGATCGGCGAAGCTGGTAATATATCGGCGGTCACGCAGCCAAGGTGCGGTCGTGTGCGCTGACGAGAAGAGGAAGCCTTAACAGTCTCTGCGGACTGCTTATACAACGGAGCATCCCGAGCGACGGACGTATGCTCCGCTAAAGACACATTTTGTACCACAACATCTGGTCCCAGATGTTGTACGAGAGAGGGGCCTCTCTCGCTCGCGGCCCGGCTGGACCTGGACGAGCTAGGAACCGGACTCGCTTACTATCCGCCGTCACTGGGTGTGCATCTATTATGTTTATAGTGCTCGCATCACCCAAAATTTCCTCTTGGACCGCATCGGACGAACCCGGCTGCCAAACCATTCGGTGAATGGACGCTACACCGGGCGAGCTAGCGGACGACATTTGTCTAATCTCCATGAGCACTTTTGCCGCTAGCTCTGAATTCATTTGTGACGACGGACGCACACTTGAAGAAGATAACAAGGAAACATCACCCTGTTCTGGTTCCTCTGAAATAGAAACTGAGAGAGTAGAGTGACCTTGCGGAGAAAGAGCCGGCATCGCACTTTCTCCAGAAACAACATATCGTGACACACGTTTCCAATGTTTCTCATCCCAATGTTCACATATAGGACAGGGATTAATGCGAGAACACTGACTACAATTAATACAATGATCATGAAAGTCAGAGGAAGATTTCTTCCTATTACAATTTGAACAACGCCCCTTCATTGTGAAAGAACAACAATAAGTCCTAGTTACTCGCAAAAACCCCTGACACAAAGATACATAATAACATGATCCATTAATAAATGAAAAAACAATTGCAAAACAAAATAATTTTGAAAAAATATTTTTTCAGCGAAGCCCAAGTTGCTGAAAAGTAACGTTGAGCCCCGATGGATCCGATGGCAAAGTGTGGTCAAAAATTTTAAATTTATATTAAATAATTAATGAGACACTTTCGGATAATATAAATGTATCTTATAGTGAGTTAAACTACAGCAAAGGCAAACAGCCCCCCTCAAAAAAGGCTGTTGCCAATGAAAACAAACAGTGTAAAAACACCAGAAAACATGACTCCAGGCACTGAAAAAACTGGCCCGGAATCAGTCATCAATTACACTCTATCTGAAGCAAAACAGAGACTCCCAGGGGAGAGTCTGTAGAACATCAGATGGAAGATGCAGAACACAAACGTTATACACCCATGGGTGAAAACGTAACTATGGGGAAAATAACAGAAAACATTCTGTAACCAAGCAACTCTCCCAGGAAATTTTAGAAATGAAATTTCTCAAAAATAAGCCAAAAGCATGGGAGAATTGCAAGGGGGGACTTTAGAAGGCTAGGGGAGAGGAAACACTGAATAAGCAGTGCAACAATTAGCAAGAATGACAACAAGAGGCCCATGCCTCGAAAATAGGCAACTTAACATAATTTCATCAAAAAATTCCAAGTACAGCCCTGATTATTTTTTGTCACTTCTTTTTCCTCTCCTCCTTCTATCCTCCTTAGAATCACATTTTCTCCAAAAATTACGTGTCTGGCATCCTTTAAACTGAGATTTACAAGCACAAAGATCAGTGAGATGTTGACTGATGAAGGGCCAAACAGAGAATGATAATTGGCGCCAATTTCGGGACGTCTGCGTCACTGCGCATGCGCAGTAGAGGCATAGTATGGAGGTCCTTTAGGACATGATTTCTTTTTGTTTTGGATGCAAATTTTGGGGATTGGGGGGCAAAATTTGTGTTTGGCCCTGGTTTTGTTAGAGTTAGCACCAGCTAAGTCTGGGTCATTGGTACAGTATAAAAATATAGAAATTTTAGGCGTGGACAAAATTTTTGCCCCTCCCATAACGAAGGCAAATAATGCCCGACAAACTTCTCTTGAACAAACTTGAGTCTACACCTCTAAAAGAAGCTTCATACAAAATATCAAGTCTCTGCTATTGCTGGTTCTTGAGAAGAAGATTTTTTAAGAATTGGAGCAGTTTTGCCCCATCCCTCTGCTCAATATGAGCCGAAACCTAATTTGACAAAAAATCAAAATGCCCTTATATAACCCCTACTCACATGAAATTTCACTAATATGCGGCCAGTGGTTTGGGAGAAAAAGGCCCAAACACCACCTTCACGATGGACGACAGACGCCGGACGACAGACGACGGACGACGGACAAAAAGTGATAAGAAAAGCTCACCCTGACTTTCAGTCAGGTGAGCTAATGACATGTAGACTGTGCCAATGGTTTACAGGTTTTGGGCTCGGGCAGCCATACCGGTTGCCAGATCGCGACCAAAAGGTGACGTTCTCATCTAGACATGACCCCAAACCTGCATATGAAATTTCGTGACGATCAGACAAGAACTGCGGGGTGTAGCCCATGCTAAAGGAATATGTGAACAGACTCACACACTAGCAGACTCACAGACTTCTGTATGCGTGATAGCAATAGCTTATCTTGACTATGTCAAGTTAAGCTAAAAATTGGTTGCATTGAAATTCGCCCTGCAATTTTGCATTGAAAGTTTTTCTTTGAAAACTTGTGTTGGAAAGGGGTTAAATGCAATAAGGCTACGATAGAAATCACACATATTAGGATGGATAAAAATGGCAGGCCTTATAGCACCAACTGCACTTGTTAATGTAAGATGGTTGGCAGAAACTGTCATTTTTCTGAACAGTGCATCATCACACAGCGCAGCAGGTAAGGGAGACAACTGAAATATTTTGTCATTTACCTTAGAAATAAATTAACTCAAATTGTTAATGACACTTAATTTATGAAGGATATCGAAAACATTTTTAACTACGCTTTTCAATTCAATTAGGACATTCAGAAACCATGAATGACCCAGCCAGCTTCTTATGTGAACTTGAAGTTTATTTTAAATACTTTCAATATTTTTTTTAAAAGAATATACCTTCTATAACAGAGAAGAACACTCTTACCATGGGTAATGCTAAATTTCAAATCCACTGCATTGAGGCAAATACAAAATCAACTGCATAGTAACCCTAGTCATCACTGTTAGGGAAAAGGGTAAGGGTATTCAGAAACCATGAACGACACAATTTTTTGTAGGGGAGGGAGAGGATTTTAACCTACATGACTTAGTTTTGTGTGTGTATGTATGTTTGTATAACATTTATTTATTTTTTTCTCCACATTTGTGTCCTCTATGTACATTTATTTTGTCATGATGTCATATATGTTTTATGTTTTTTTCTGACTTCTCCCTCATGTTCACTGACTTCTCCCTCCTGTCCCCTGACATCTCCCTAAAGTCTCTGGAGGGAGAAGTCACTTCTCCCTAAAATCAGCTGCCAGGCTGACCCTTGTGTACAGGTATAGTATGTGACACAGCAATGACAAACATCTAGGTAATGACTGATAACAAAGGTACATATAATGTATTGTAACGGTCTGTACATAAATACTGACCGTAGCCTGTAACAAATGTATAGGTAAAGTATTGAAAAGGTGGGTGACAGTCAGATGCTAAACTAGAAAAGAAATCTTGGAGTCCCAGAGTGGGTCTGACTGAACCCCAAAATATTTATTCTCATAGCACAGTGATAAGAAAGGCACCCCAAAACACACTCGTTCCTGTCCCAATGTGATAACAAAGGTACCCAAGAAGTTTTGTGAAGATCAGTTCATAAATACGAGCCATATAGAAGTGGTGACAAAAAACTGATTGGACCTAATTTCGGTACAAAATGGTCACTGGCAGCCATCTTGAATTTTGGACTGCACCCAAAGTGATAACAAAGGTACACAAGAAATTTCGTGAAGATCGGTTCATAAATACAGCCTGTAATCCGAGCCATATTGACATGTGCACTTACTGTGTACAAGTAGCACTGAATAAATCAAAGTTCATCTTATTTGCATAATTTCTGCACGAGAAAAAAACCTGTACTCTATGTGATGTATTCCATGTTACTAAACATTCATACAAAAATTTATTCAAATCAGAACTTTCATACAGAAGTTCTGTACAAAAAACTGATTGCACTAATTTTGGTACAAAATGGCTGCTGGTGGCCATCTTGAATTTTGGACGGGACCCCAAAACATTCGTTCTCATCCAACGCTGATAACAAAAGTACACAAGAAGTTTTGTAAAGATTTGTTCATAAATACGGCCTCTTGCGCAAGCCGTATTGGTATTTGCACTTACAGTGCTGAAAGTAACACCAAATACCTCAAAGTCTAATTTCCATAATTTACGCACGAGAAAAAAAACATATTATATATATGTGATGTATCCCATGGTACTAAACATACATACAAAAAATTATTCAAATCAGAGCTTTCATACGGGAGTTCTGCACAAAAATCTGATTGAACATTATTTTGTACAAAATGGCTGCCAGTGGCCAACTTGAATTTCGGATCGGACCCCAAAACACTCCTTCTCGTCCCACAGTCATAACAAAGGTACCCAAGAAGTTTCGTAAAGATCGGTTCATAAATACGGCCTCTAGTCCGAGCCGTATTGAATTGTTGGTGGACAGATGGCCAGACGGATGACGGACGACTGGCCATGGCATAAGCTAAAATTTGACTTACGTCAAAGTTGAGCTAATCAAGATGAAAACAGTGTAAAAAAAAAAAAAATAAAAGAATTCATGTCGGTGGGTCTAAAATGGGTCACGCAGGTGAGGGCAAATAAACTACATTTCAAGAATGGGGTGTGTGTCAAGGTAATATTCAGAACCACTTCTGCCCTTTGGGTAATTTGGGTACTTGTAGGGTTGTCTCTGATAATTTGAATACCCACCACACCACATTACTTCTCTATCACTGGGTGATTTATGGCGGTAGTTGGTCACACATAAAATGTATTACGACTTGGGAGAAGCTTATTTTGCAATGAAACATGGAATTCATATTACAAGAAGAAATATACTGGTGGTTGTTGATGTTCATTGTTTTTAATTTATCTGGTATTCACTTGTAGTGACCTGCATAATTTATTTAACAGCTTTGTACTGCCAATTTTCCCCAATTTCAAGGCCAATTGCACATTAGATGCCAAAAATATTGGTATTCAGGATATAAGGTAGCTACAGTATAAATGGACAGTGATTAGAATGTCTCTTACCTGTAACAGTTAATTTGAAATTTTAAAGTTGGATCAATACATGTAAATTACAGTGCCAAAAAGTATAATACTGGAAAGTCAAATCTGAAAATAAAAAAGGGGACACTGAAAATGTATAACATTCATGTAACATGATGTACTATTCAATTCATTTACATATACATTGTTATAGTTCAGAACTTTGAATAGGAAAAAACTTAAATTTTGAAAATAATTTTTAATGATGGAACTATATTACTCAAAGTTTGCTAAGCACAAAGTATATCCATCTACCTGTTTTACATTTTAGTTGAAATATTGTTATGAAAAGTTTTTATATTTGTTATTTAAATACATCTTTAATGATATAGTACAGAAATTAAGATTTTGTTTGTGCCTTTGAATACGATAACCATGGAAAATGGATATTATTGTTGAAGAGGAAATTTTTCAAATTTGCCAAAAAATGGATGGAGCGAACTGGTATGGGTTCAGTATCGAGTATGAGACCTAATATGGTTAAATACAGCTTGGCAATGCCTTCTCATGCTCTCAACCAGGTTCCGGTGGTTCTATGTGGGATGTTGTTCCATTCGTGGATCAGCAAGGTACCAAACCCCTGGACACTTCTTGGCTTGACTGAACAGGCTGAAATTGCAAGCTGCAACTCATTCCAGACATGTTTGATTGGATTGAGGTCATGGTATCTTGCTGGCAAGTCCATACGCTCAATCTTCTCCCTCTGTCAGTACTCCCGGGCAGCATGGGCAACATGAGGATGGGCACTATCATCCATCAGAATGAATCTATCACCCACTGCACCTGCATACAATCTGCTGTGGGCATCCAGGATCTCATCAATATTCCGCTGTGCAGTCAATATACCATGGTCAAGGATATAGAGCTCTGTACGTCCATCCCGGCTGATGCCTCGCCAGACCATTATTTCGGTGATGCTCAGCAATGTTGGCTGCATGGAATTGCTTTCCTGATCTTCTCCATACCCTAGAACACCCATCTGTGTAGTCTAAGGCAGTTCCTTGACTCATCTGTAAAAAGGACAGGACGTCAACTTTCTCTGGTCCATCCAACATGGTTCATGGCCTATTCATATAGTGCCTAGCGGCGGTTCTTGGACAGCGAAATGCGAATACATGGTGTTCTCGATCGGAGACCACCTTCATGCAATCTTGCCCGGATAGTCTGCCTCGAAACATTTTATCCTGGATGCATTCTGAAGGTCACTGTGAAGCTGGGATGCTGTGGCAAAGCAGTTCCTACGGGCCTAAATGATCAAAAACTGCAGATGTTGCCCTGTCTCTGCCACCACCATGCCATATTACTGGTGCGCCATACTGATGAAATCTTGCTCAGGCTCTGGTGATCACCATGTGGTGCACACAAAAGGCTTCATCAATCTGACGATGGGTAGCCCCTTGCTCCACCATCCCTACAGTCAACCACATTTCTGCTTCAGACAAATGTCCTCTTACATTTGCCTTCGACATATTCAATCATTAAATCACAAGGGTTTGTGTTGAAATGAAGATTGAATACCCTACACAAGTCATGTACATGTAGACAGTACATGAAAGCATCATGAAAACCAAGGGGTACATGCTTTCCATGACTGTCACGAAAAGTGTCTGTCATGAGAGCTAATGTAAACACTGGGGACCATCTCAATACATCCCTCAATCATATCCACCAAAAATATTGCAAATTTCACAATGATGTGTCAAATATGTGGTGCTTAGCAAACTTTGAGTAGTATGTATTAAAACAAGAGGCCTCAAGGGGCCTTAGGTCGCTCACCTGAAAAGTAGTTCAAATAAAAAAGTAGTTTGGGTCACATTCAGCTATTCATGGCTTATCAATTGGGTCCTATTCTTACAGCAGTAGACAAGCACTACCAAACTTCCAAGAGTTGTTCGAGGGTATAATTTATGGAAAAACCCTAAGTAATGGATCAGAACAAACTTAAATCTGCCCCTTAAGGATATTGTATACCAAATGTCAAAAGATTCTGAATGGTTTTTCTGAAGAGGATTGTTAAAGACTGTTCTCATATTGCCCGATGATAAAGTGTGGGCTCTCATAAGAAGCCCAAATATGAACCCAGAGAATTGATACTGACCTCCAAAGGGTGATGTATTCAAAATATCCAAAGATTTTTAGTGTCAGATTTGAAAAAGATTTTTAAAGTATATTTGTCATATTGTATTTCAGGCTCTCATATTTGAACAAATTTGAATCTGACCTCTCTAGAGATGTTGTATACTAAATGTCAAAAGATTCTGATTGGTGGATCGAAGAAGATGTTTTAAAAACATTTTCTTATATTGCACTAAGTTAAAAATTTGGGCTCCCAAATATTAATCCACGGACCTGATCTACCGTCCCTAAAGATGTTGTATACCAAATATGAAGTGATTCTGACAGGTGGATCTGAAAAAAAAGATTATTAAATGAAAGTGTCAATGACACTGTAGCTCAACTTGTTTAAGACATGTACATGTAAAGTATGTGACAGTGCAATGACAAACATCTAGGTAATGACCTGATAACAAAGGTACATGTAAAGTATTGTAACAGTCTGTACATAAATGCTGACCGTAGCCTGTAACAAAAGTGTAGGTAAAGTATTGTAAAGGTGGGCGACAGTTAGATGCTAAACTAGAAAAGAAATCTTGGAGTCCCAGAGTTGGTCTGACTGAACCCAAAAATATTTGTTCTCACAGCACAGTGATAACAAAGGCACCCCAAAACACTCGTTCCTGTCACAAGGTGATAACAAAGGTACCTCAAGAAGTTTTGTGAAGATCAGTTCATAAATACAGACTCTAGACCAAGCCGTATTCACATGTGCACTTACTGTGTATAAGTAGCATATCATCTAATTTGCATAATTTCTGCACGAGAAAAAAACCTGCATTATATGTGATGTATTCCATGTTACTAAACATTCCTACGAAAATCCATTCAAATCAGAACTTTCATACAGAAAATCTGTACAAAAAACTGATTGCACTAATTTTGGTACCAAAACGTTGCTGGTGGCCATCCTGAATTTTGGACTGCACCCAAAAACACTTGTTCTCGTCCCACAGTGATAACAAAGGTACCCAAGAAGTTTCGTGAAGATTGGTTCATAAATACGGCCTCTAGCCTGAGCCGTATAGAAGTTGTGTACAAAAAACTGATTGCACCAATTTTGGTACAAAATGGCCGCATGCAGTAATCTTGAATTTTGGACTGCACCCAAAAACACTCGTTCTCGTCCCAAGGTGATAACAAAGGTGCCCAAGAAGTTTTGTAAAGATCGGTTCATAAATCCGGCCTCTAGCCCAAGCTGTATTGGCATTTGCAGTTACAGTGCTGAAAGTAACATTAAATAATAGATCAAAGTTAGTCTAACTGGCATAATTTTTGCACGAGAAAAAAACACATATTATATGTGATGTATCCCATGGTACTAAACATTCACACAGAAAATTATTCAAATCAGCACTTTCATATGGAAGTTCTGCGCAAAAAATCTGATTGCACCTAATTTTGTACAAAATGGCCGCCAGCAGCCATCTTGAATTTCAGACCGGACCCCAAAACACTCCTTCTCATCCCTCGGTGATAACAAAGGTACTGAAGAAGTTTCGTAAAGATCGGTTCATAAATATGGCCTCTAGCCCGAGCCATATTGGCATTTGCACTTACAGTGCTGAAAGTAACATTAAATAAATCAAAGTTAGTCTAATGAGCATAATTTATGCACAAGAAAAAAACCTGTATTATATGGGAATAATCCCATGGTACTAGTTTAAACATTATTTTATTTCATAGATAAATACAAGTGCACAAGATATGAAATAACATGATTTAACAAGAGTTTATGAAATCTGGATTCAGAAGCAAGCCAAAACTTATGTAAGCTGTTTCCAAAATGGTACTAAACATTCATACAAAAAATTATTCAAATCAGAGCTTTCATATGGAAGTTCTGCGCAAAAATCTGATTGCACCTAATTTGGGTATAAAATGGCTGCCAGTGGCCGTCTTAAATTTCCTACCGGACCCCAAAACACTTGATCTCATCTCACTGTGATCACAAAGGTACCCAAGAAGTTTCGTAAAGATCAGTTCATAAATACGGCCTCTAGCCCGAGTCGTGTGTACGGCATGATGGACAGACAGATGGACCATGGCAATACCTCAAATTTGGCTTCGCCAAAGTTAAGCTAAAAATAGTCCTCATTTTGCACTAAGTTGAAATTCAGGTTCCCATAGGGAGCCCAAATATCAATTAATCCAGGGACTTGATTTGAATAAATTTGAATCTGACCCCCCTAGAGATGATGTATACCAAATATGAAATGATTCGGACTGTTGGATTTGAAGATGAAGATATTTAAAGAATATTCCCCATACAGCACTAAGTTAAAATTTCGGCTCCAATGGAAAATCTAAATATAAACCCAAGAACTCGATTTGAACAAACTTGAATCTGAATCCCTAAAGATGTTGAATTCCAAAGAGAAAAAAATCTCACTGGTGGATCTGAAGAAGAGAATTTTTAAAGAATAATCCTCATATTGCATCAAGTTAAGTTAAAATTCGAGCTCCCACAGGGAGTCGAAATATGAACCCAGGGATTCGATTTGAACAAACTTGAATCTGCCCCCCCCCCCCCCCCCCCCCCCAGAGATGTTGTATACCAAATATTGAAGAATTCTGACTGGTGGATCTGAAGAAGAAATTTTTTAAAGAATAGTCCTCATATTGCACTTAAGTTAACATTTGGGCTCGCATATGGACCCCAAATATGAAACCAGGGACTTGATTTGAACAAACTTGAATCTGACCCCCCCTCCCCCCCTCCCCCCCCCCCCCCCCCCTAGAGATGTTGTATACCAGATATGGAGGAATTCTGACTGGTGGATCTGAAGAAGAAGATTTTTAAAAAATAGTCCTCATATTGCACTAAGCTAAAATTTGGGCTTCCATAGGGAGCCCAAATGGGAACCCAGGGACTCGATTTGAACAAACTTGAATTGGACCCCCTAGAGATGTTGTATACCAAATATGAAAGAATTCTGACCAATGGATCTGAAGAAGTTTTTTAAAGAATAGTCCACATATCGCACTAAGTTAAAATTTGCGCTCCCATATGGAGCCCAAATATGAACCCAGGGACTCGATATGAACAAATTTGAATCTGACACCCCTAGAGATGTGGTGTACCAAATATGGAAGAATTCTGACTGGTGGATCTGAGGATGAACATTTTTAAAGAATAGCCCTCATATTGCATGAAGTTAAAATTCAGGCTCCTATAGGGAGCCCAAATGTGAACCCAAGGACTCGATTTGAACAAACTTGAATCTGACCACCCTAGAGATTTGTACACCAGATATGAAACAATTCAACCTGGTTGATCTGAAGAAGATTTTTTTGGAATTTTGGAAAGAAATGTATGGGTGCTATCAGAGTTATGCCCCCTGTGGTGCCCCTGTGAGTGTGGCAACTTTATTTAAACAAACTTGAATTGACATAAAATAGGGAACATGCACACCAAATTTGGTTCAATCTGTCTCAGTAGTTTGTGAGGAGAAGTTGAAAATGTAAAGCTCACGATGGACGACAGACAACAAGTGATAAGTTAAGCTCACTTCGGTGAACTACTAAAAGGTATGGAGGAGCAAAATGACTATAATACTTATTAAAATCACAACTTGCAAACTTGACTATTAGAGAGTTTGGATGTCAATAGAATCTTCTGGAGGTAAAATGTTGGAACCATTTGGTGACAAGGGGAAAACATAGAGCGTAAGTTTTGCAGTATAACCACTGATATCGACAAGTGAACCTTACAATTTATTTATTTATTAGGGTTTAATGACACATTAACAGCCAGGGTCATATCATGTCGGTGACAGTTTTATGGGTGGAGGAAGCCGGAGTATCCAGAGAGAACCACCGAGCAATGATGAGCAGCTGCCAGCTCTCCAACATCGTAACCATAAACTCTGCACAGAGACACAGGCAGGGTTAGATTGGTTGAAGACATGCGCACCATCAACGCGTAGTACGCTAGTACACAGTGTCATCATGCCACCATGTGGGCAAGTGGGGTCAAGTGCCTTGCCCAAGGACACAACACGGGTGCACGAAACAATCACTGAAATGGTCACCAATCCAGCTGCTAACTGCACTCGATGTTGTTTAACTTTGGTGATCTGGCGAGAACCAGTTACTGTGACGCCACGTCTCAAACCATACAATGTCAAAGGTCCTTGTCACAGTGTCCCTACTCCCATCAAAGTCATTTACACAATGGTATCAACAATGTAATATATTAATATTAATGACACTTCAACAGCCAGGGTCATATCATGTCAGTGACAGTTTTAAGGTTGGAGGAAGCCAGAGTACTCTGAGAGAAACACTGAGCAACACCGAGCTGATGTCAGCTCTCCAACACCGTAACTTTGAACTCTGCACTGTGGCACATGCAGGGTTACATTGGTTGAAGACATGTGTGCCACTGACGTGCAGTAAGACTTAGTACACAGCATCACTGTGCCCCATGTGGTCAATCATGGTTAAGTGCCTTGCCCAAGGACATAATGTGGGAGCGTGAATGATGCACAGAATCAGTCAGAGACATGGTCACCCATCCAACTACTAACCATGCTCAACATGGTTTCTCTAAGTATTTTACTAATCTCCTTTCACTCATTAACAGTGGATTCAGTTTTTGACTACTGTACTATTTCCTTTTAATAAGTGAGATACCTACAAGTTAATTACCCTAACTTTGAAATGCTTTATAACTGTTACATAAATACCCTGTCAGAGAGGGTGCCTTAAATTTCATCCTAAACTGGCTTGTATATTAAGTGTAGAATGTAAGAAATAACTAGATCTGATTATGTTCACCTGCTATGCTGTGAAAATAAGAAGTTCCCAGATGCAGACCCCAGGGGAAAGTACATACCCACTGTCTCCAGATGACTCCAATAATGCAGACGCTGGTCAGTCAACCTCTGCACATTCGTCTAGCATGTACAAACTTTCATGACAATCCCATGACAGAAAGTGTATTTTGGGGGCAAAAGGGAGATAATGCCCAAATTTTATTTGGCTGCAACTCGAAAACGGTTAAAGGTAGAACCATAATTCCAAGATATGTATCCAATGGAATTTCATGATCAGCCCATGCTATGCTTTTGTTTATGTATGAATATACTTTCGATTTCCAGTGGACGTCATTGGACAGAAATAGCATGTAAAAACAACGCCGTCTAAAATCAAATAATGAAAAAGATTGCCTTCATACAGTAAACTGTTATTAGATGGAGATTACAAAGTTGACATATTCAATGCAAGGTATCATGACACCTGTTGAAATTTCTTAGAATTACGATTTGGTTTTTGGATGGAAAATCATGGTATCGAGTGATTTGCACATGTCTGTCGAGGATGGAAACCATACGAGCGAATACTTTGCTACCATAATTCGTCAAGACCCACAGATCTATTTTGTTGATGTGCTGGACAAGTTAGAAAAGCGCTTTGGAAAGTACGAACTCCCTGAGACTGCACAAATGCAGTTTAATGAAGCCCAGCAGCAACCAGACATGACTCTAGAAGACTGGGCTGATCAGATTTTGACAATGGCCGAAAAAGCATTTGGGCACTTGCCCGAAGGACACATGTTTCGCCAGGCCATTATGTCTTTCTGCCATGGTACCCTAGATAAAGGGGCAGGGTATTATGCTGCAAATCAGCGTCTGAAAACAGTCGAGGAAGCTATAGATCAAATTAAATGGTTTCAACACACATCTTTGGCTATTTATGGAAATGTGAGGGAACTGGCTCCAGAAACTCAGATTGCAACCCTTTTATGGGATAACTCACATCCCCGGCTCGGGTGTCTACTCCATCAGTACGACCCAATACAACAGGACCCCAGTCTCAGGATACCCAAAGTGCTGTGTCTGAATTAGTAACTGAATTTAAGAAATTTTCTGGAGAAACAATCACTGAATTTAGATCAATTGGCACAGTATTATCAAATTTAAATGGCACTATGGCTACCTTGACCATAAAGATTTCCCAATTGATTGAGCCAGGTCAGACTCTAAATAAATCAAGGAGTCGAGGTCCCTCACCTGGGAGGAGGGGGTTGTTGGACATGTGGGTCTATGTCCCAATTTTCAAGAGAGTGCCCTTCCAAAAGTCCAAGTAATCGGTCAGCTTCAAAACCTTCTACACCATCAGGGTCACCAAATGACCTCAATACCCGAATTTCGCCAATGGTCAAAATTACGGATGATTCAGAGGATAATTTAAACAAAAACGAGTCAGAAATGTAGGCCGTTTGCCGACTCCAGATTTAAATATAGACCACAATCCTGTCATTGCTAGGGACAAATTCCCTGGACAATTCTTCCCAAAAGAGGAAACATTAAATGAGATGCCAGATAGTATAATGATCAAGCAAGTGGATACTTCGTTGTACTATACTGTACCAGTGATATTAGAAAATGTCAAATTAGATGCTCTTATTGATACAGGGGCACAGGTAACAGTGTTTTCTGACAAACTTTTAGAGTTTTTTGATGAACACCCTCGCATGTTGAAGGGCATTAAAGTACGAACAGTAGGCAGTGAATTAGCAACTATCTCTGGACAAATAGTAGGGCCCATCAAAATGAAAGTGGGAAAAAATTGGCATATCAGGAATTTTTATGTAGCCCCTGTGTTCAGGGTACCCAATTAGATCTGGCTAACAATATGATGTATTTGGAAAGGAAAGAGAGGAAATTCCCATTTAGTTGAGACAGTCACAAAAGAGGGAAGGAATAAAGGTCAGATTATTGGAAAAAATAATAATTCCATCCAATTCAGTGAAACAGGTCCAATGTGCTCTGAGTTCTACCATGTCAGAGTACATGATAGAATCGGGAGTTAAAACCAAATTTGTTGATCCCCAGAACAGCTCATTCCGAAAATACAGAACCTGTTATGACCTTCCTTAATATAGGAAATAAAGATATTGTAATGCATCCAGGTCAAATAGTTGGATGGGCTGTTGAAGGTACAGGTATTTCTCCCATTGAACATTCTCCAGAATTTACTGAAGTTAATGTAACTGAAGTGGATTCTGGAGTAGTTACAGATAAGAATTTAGAAATGCCTGATCATATAGGGGAATTATTTGAGAAATCTAAGACACTGTTAACAGTTGAAGAGTCTTCCAAGCTTAAACAACTATTGATTGAATACAGTGATGTATTTGCAAAAACATAAGTATGATTTGGGAAATTTCACTGCTTTGGAACATCATATTGACACCGGAGATGCCAAACCAGTTAAAACCCGAATACGGCGTACCCCGGCATGTTTTGTAGGTGAGGAAGAAAAATTATCGAAGGATATGTTAAAGGCTGGGATTATCCAGCCATCCATTTCCGAATGGGCTTCAGCACCTGTTCTCATTCGTAAACACTGTGGCTCGGTAAGATGGTGTTTAGATTTCCGAGGAGTAAACACCGTTACAAGAAAGGACACTTACATGTACCCCATGCCCTTAATTGATGACTGTCTAGACACACTCGCTGGGAATACTGAAGTGGATTTAGTCGCCTGGATGGAAACCTGACTTCAAATTCCAGTAGCTAAGGAAGACCGTAAGAAAACGGCCTTTATAACCAAATATGGGCAGTATGAATATCTCAAAATGAGTTTTGGTCTAACAGGAGCCTCGGGATGCTATTCCCGATTGATGAATTTAGTCCTTAGAGGGTTAACATGGGATATTGCCTTAGCTTTTCTAGATGATGTGTGTGTGTTGGGCAGATTTTGCAGATCATTTAACAAATCTGTGAACTGTCCTGGACAGATTTCGGCAGTATCAATTGAAATTAAAGCCTAGAAAGTGTCTCCTGTTTCAACCAAAAATAGAGTTCTTGGGATGACTAGTTTCCTTCCAGGGAATGGAAATGGGGGATCCGGCTATCCAAGTTATTACAGACTGTTCCCGACCCCAAAACATCAAAGAGATTGAGAGATTTTGGGGTCTTGCCAATTACCACAGGGTATTTATAAAGAACTTTGCTACTTTTGAGTGGGGGAATGATGAAGAAAATTCATTTTTGGCATTTTGAGTCTCCTCCAGTTTTGACTTTTGCTAATAAAACTGATATGTTCATTTTGGACACTGATGGGTCTGATGTGGCTATAGGGGCAGAGTTGATCAAATTACAAAATGGACAAGAAAGAGTCATAGCCTATGGAAGTTGTGGGTTAAGTCCCAAACAAAGGAAGTACTGCACCACTCGAAAAGAGCGTCTTACTGTGGTGAGATTTAACCACCAGTTTAGACATTTGCTATTGGGCAGACACTTTACAACCAGGACAGTCCATAGTAGCCTTACTAGGCTCCTCAATTTTAAGAATCCAGAAGGCCAACTGGCTAGATGGATGCAGGAGCTAAGTCAGTATGACTTCACAATTCAGCACCGTCCAGGGAAAAAACATCAGAATGCTGATTTCCTATCACAACGTCCAGAGAAAGACTTTGGTAAGAAATACAGAGCAGGGGTGCCATTAGAACAACGTCCCTGTGGGGGTTGTAGATATTGTAAGAGGGTAGACCAAAATTGGGGAAATTTCTTTGAAAATGTAGATGATGTTATTCCCCTACAAAGCAATAGAAATCAAGCAGAAGGTAAAATAGCTTGGGTAGAAAAATACAATGATTCCAAAATGTGTTTCATGCAAAAACAGAAATATGTTTCAATATTGCTTCCAAGACAAGAGATTCTATCAGATGAGCCTTCAGAGAATATTTCAGACAATAGAGTTAGCTCCCTTGATGTGTTAAACTTAGGAAGTTCAGATAATAGAGTTAGCTCCCTTGATATGCTAAATTTAGGAATTGTAAATAAAACCCTCACAAAAACATTTGACCCTGGGGAGGAGGGAATGTTTCAAATGATTTCGGGATAGAGTCTAAGGGAGTGGGCATTACAGCTATTACAGATGCTGATACTAATAATCCACAGGCAGGGGAAGATAGGGACCCACCTGAACTGGAATATTCTTCAAGGGTCCGAAATATGAAGAAATTCTAGCTGAACAGAAAGAAGATGTTGATCTGAAATTTCTTAGAAATTGGTTAGAAAAGGGGGAAATACCTTCCCCCGATGGTCTTTTTCAGGCAAGTGCCAAATCCAAACTGTTTTGGAATCATCGGGAAAGATTTTCCACGATTAGAAAATTGATATACAAAAAGAGTAAAAATGGCCACTTGGGCCCTTCACCAAATACGCCAAGGGGAAAAGAATACATTCTAGTAATAAGTGATTAATTTACAAAATGGATGGAGTGTATTCCCCTCCCGTCTCAAATGGATGAAGAAACTGCGACTGCAGCAGTCAATGAGTGTTTCTCTAGGCTGGGCTGCCCATTGGAAGTGTATACGGATAGAGGGGCAAATTTTGAAAGTGATTTATTTAAAGCAGTTTGTAAATTATTACAAATTCAAAAGGCAAGAACAACAGCTTATCGCTCATCATCTAACGTCCAAGTGGAAAGGGTAAATAGAAGTTTAATGGATGCCCTTAGATGTTTCGTGGGGAAACAAACAGTCCACCTGGGATTTACATGTCCCACAGTTGGCAGGGGCATTGAGATCTTTGGTGAACAGAAGTACTGGATTTACTCTGAATAAAATGATGTTTGGAAGGGAGGTGGCACAACCAACAGATCTAGTTTTTGGTCCTCCTCCAAATGAAACATTTCAAAATGGAGCTGAATTTGTTCTTGCTTTGGAGAATTCTATTAGAACATCTCATAAATTGGCCTGTGAAAAATTGAAAACTGAACAGAAAATAATGAGGAAATACTATGACATAACCTCAAAAACTCAGACATTTAAAGTGGGAGATATTATTTATTTCCTTGATTTTACAAGTAAACCTGGCCGTTGTAAAAAATTAAATCCCATTTGGAAGGGGCCAGGAATAATTATTCAGTGCATTTGTACATTTCTGTTTAAAATACAATTGATTAATAAATCAATACCCATTGCAGGGCTCGCCTTAAGTAAAATGGTCGGGGCCTAAAAAAAGTGCCCCACATATTGAGGTTGGGGCCTTTTCGGGGCTGATTTTCCATTTTGTCCATTATTGTTAGTGCTTTTTTGTGGAAAATGTCGGGGCTTGAAAAAAAGCCCCCAGCAAGTGCTCCTCGGGGCTGATCTCGGGGCCTGGGCTGATCAGCCCCGACTCAAGGCAAGCCCTGAGTTACCATGAATCATGCCAAACTCAAACATTGTACTGACAGAATTTTACCACCTTGGATTGAGCGCCATAAAAATCTTTCTGAAACTAGAGGCTCAATTGTTCCATTGTACTGTATCTGTAAAAAGCCTTCCTCAGGGTCTTTCATGATACAATGTAACAGTTGTTTGGACTGTTACATTGTATCATGAAAGACCCTGTTACAGGATTCTTACAGATACTTCAATAAAAATAGCCAAAAGCTTGGAAGTTTAGCAGGAGGGCTCAAGAAAGGATAGGGAAGGTACACTTAACAAACAGTGAAAATTACATTAGCAAGGCAATTTCTGTCGAAATTTTGAGACATGAAAAATGAAAATATTTATAGTAATTTATATATTTTTTATACTTACCAATGACCCAGACTAGCTGGTGCTAACTCAAAAATATCTAGGGCCAAACACAAATTTTGCCCCCCCCCCCCCCAAATTTGCATGCAAAACCGAAAATTAGAAGTACTATCTGGCCCTCCAAGCTTGTGCAGATGTCAGGAAGTCACCAAAACTGGCGCCAACATCATTCTTTGTAAAAAAAGATTATAATATAATAATTCAGTGGGGAGGTATGAGTGCCCAGTACTGCCCACACATGGGAGGGCCATTCCCGTCTGGGTCATTGGTAAGTATAAAAAATATATAAATTTTCAAATTTTTATACTGTAACCAACGACCCAGACTAGCTGAATCGTAAAAAGGAAGAGACACACTCTAATATGGATCCCAATTATGTAATTGATCGCCAGATACAGCACGGACAAAACAGCTTCCTTAATAGTTACATACCCAATAAGCCAGAGAAGTGGACAAAATGACCCCCACAACCTTTTTTTGAACATATCTTCAAAAGAAAGAGGAGAGAGCTCTGGAATCAATAAACAGACCCTGGAAACGATATAAATAAATATCGATCAGGCACTCAAAGATTAATTCATGAATAATAAATGAAGCTTAACGCCACTTCACAAGCCAAGGCTATAGCAATGATTTTGGTAAATAACATTATCCACTACAAAATATGCACTGCAGACGACATATACAGGTACGACAAAATCTGTGAAATAATAATATAACATACACATACATAAGCAAGATATGATGAACAATCTCTGCAGAGAAAACACGCTTCAAGATCATTCACAGGAGGCCTCAGTAATATTAAATCCAGTAAAAACACTCTCAACGTGTACTATTTGGTATCTACAACTATAACACATGAGAATATGCGATTTGAGAACTGACAAAATAGAGACCAGGATCCAGAAATGGAGGTAGGTATGATTAACCGGCTCCAACTCAGACCGCCCCCAAAATATATAACTTCAAGGTCCACCAAAGCAATAGCGTAATCTCATTTATTGCATGAATGCATAAAAATCCAGCTTGTAATCATCTAAAAACCACTAAATAGTTATGCAGTCACCTATAAACTAAAATAGCAGCCATTATGATGATAAAATAAGTGCTTGTATATTAGAAATCAGAAAATAAACACCGGAAACCAATGCAACAGAACTGCATATATGCCAATGAGGGTGCCATCCAACATGACCCAAACGCAAAGTATGTATGTATTAAAACAAATATACACGACAGTGTGAGTGTGGAGGGGGGGGGGGGGGGGGGGGGAAATTTGAATATATGTCGAAACTTCCTCATCCACATTATTAATCATTGCTGGTACAGACAGCAATAATATAGTGACCACAAAGCTCCCTTATGTCTGACATACTCTGTAATGCCACTGAGAGTGGAGAATGACGTGAAGAACAAAACTTTCCTTGAAGAAGAAAACCTTCTCTTGGGGGAAGCTTCGGGTGAAAGTACAATAACAGACACCATAACCTCAATGTATTCAATAGAAAAAAATGAACTGAAGGATACACATATCCTATCATTCATTCCCACGGAAACGGCTGAGCGTCAAATGTATACGCTCAAATGCCTAATACTGGCGACACAATAATGAAAACTATTATTCCCATGTGCCACAACTTAACTATCCTGAAGTGATGCAATATAAGATCATATAATAGCCATACAGTTAGAATAAGCCCAAGATGCTGCTAGCGCTTTACTTAATGTGTTGAAATCTTAAGCACTAACTGCTGATTGGAAGATAAATTTACCTAAGCAATAGGAATAGCTAACTGATATCAATTAGCAATAGAATGAACCTAAATGTCCCTTCTATTGGAAATTCAATGACAAAAGAAGCGTTTCTTCTGATAACTCTGATCTGCATCTATAAATAGATGATAGATAATAATATAATTCAATGATGTAGTGTAAACAATGAGACATCATTTCTGAATATGTGGCTTCCAAGAACCGAGGGTCCGAAGATCCTTACATAGAGAGACCATTGGACTCAAGAATGTAACGCAATATATGAACTCACATCCGTCATAATTGAGAAAACCGTTAAATGTTAAAAAATTTATAGTAATTTATATATTTTTTATACTTACCAATGACCCAGACTTAGCTGGTGCTAACTCCACAAAAACCAGGGCCAAACACAAATTTTGCCCCCCAATCCCCAAAATTTGCATCCAAAACAAAAAGAAATCATGTCCTAAAGGACCTCCATAGTACGACTCTACTGCGCATGCGCAGTGACGCAGTCGTCCCGAAATTGGCGCCAAATATCATTCTTACTGGCAGTGCCTGGTCAGCGCTATGTACTCAGCGGGGAGGCAAGAGTTCCCAACTCAGGGAGGGCCATCCCCGTCTGGGTCATTGGTAAGTATAAAAAATATATAAATTACTATAAATTTTTTAACATTTTTATACTGTACCAATGACCCAGACTTAGCTGAATAGTAAACAGGCTGGAGGGCCTAGGACATAGAGGAAAATCCAATAAGCTCAATTATAAAATAAAGACGTAACCCCTTAAGGAGAAAAGGAGTATTAGGCTTTACATGTATCTTTCTTATTTAATATTTAAATTAGAAAGATACACTACCCTTAATAATTGAGCACAATAACATTCATGTTCTCTATTAACATCCAGTATAACCCTTATACTAATTATTTTTAAAGCAAGCCAATAAATAAAGTAGTCCAGAGAATTGAGACTCTTTATAATCATTTAAAAGTGTCCGAGTATTGTATATTAAAGCCCGTTTGACACTTGACATATACAAATGATTCACACCGAGCTACACTTTAAAAATAAGACATGAATGAAATTAAACATTAATATTACACTTTAAAACCATCCCGGAAGCGACTCAGAAATACTGTCTTGGAGGAGGCATTCCCTTGCTTTTCACTATAAAGCAGGTGACCTAAGGGAACACCCGCCCCCCCCCCCCCCCCCCCCTTCCCCTTGCCCTGGGTCAAATAGCCCAGAGCGAAGAGGGCAGTCGGACGGAGTCACTGCCGGAACAGAAAGCCTGCATAACTATAGTTGCAACTGTTTAGTGGACGACATTCTGAGCAACAGATAACGGACCTAAACAATGCAGGTCTCCAGAAATGGACTCAATATTTCTGAGATAAAAATTCGTAAATGTGGATGGCTGAGACCAATAAGCAGCCTTCATTAAATCTGTAATAGCAACACTATTAGCATAAGCCCAGGAAGTAGAAAGAGCTCTTACTTCATGAGCAGAAATCTTAAGCACAGACTGCTGAGAAGAAGATAAATCTTCATACGCAGTACGGATAGTTAACTGAATCCATCTAGCAATAGAATGGACTGAAATGTCCTTTCTATTAGGCATCAAAGACAGAAAGAAACGTTTCCGTCCCTTTCTGATGAACTGAGATCTCTGTTTATAGATACGTAGTGCTCTAACAGGACAGAGTAAAGGCCTACGCCCGTCTGAAGACGGAAGAGCCTTAATAACAATAGGTTCCGGATATTTATTAGGAGCCTGATTCTTAGCTAAAAAACCGACATTAGTAGTGAAGGTGATAGTGTTCCCAACACTACGATAATGAGAATCATCCACCGATAGTGCATGAAGCTCACTGACTCTTCTGGCAGAAGAGAAAGCTAAGAGAAAAGCTGTCTTATAAGATAAGAATTTGAAATCTACTGTCCCAAGAGGTTCAAATGGCTTTTCCTTCAATTTAAGGAGAACCCAAGCTAAATTCCACTTAGGAATTAATCTAAGAGTTCTGGGTCTATTTATCGAAAAGTTTCTAACCAATTTCGATAAAGAGACATTAGATCCAATTTGTAAACTATCATGATGTGCATAGGTATCAGATAACATAGATCTATAACCCTTTATAGTAACAGGTTGCAGTTTGATTTCGTCAAACAAGTATACTAGAAAGTTAGCAATGTCTGGTATAGAGGGATCAAATATATCAACAGAATGATCCCTACACCAACGACGGAAAACCTTCCACTTAGCCGCATAGTTTAGCGAAGAGGAGGTCCTCCTACAGTTAGAAATCGCGTCCACTGCTCGTCCTGTAAAGTGCTTGCCATGCAAGAAGGACCGCACAACGGAAAAACGTGAAGGTTGAGACCTTGCGGGTTGTGATGTAGTTGGCGCGATTTCCCCTGCCAAAGAAGATCCTCTCGTGGAGGGAGCTTCCGCGGTAGGTCCCACAACAGACACCTGAGTAGATTTATCCACGGTCTCTGTGGCGACAGAGATGCTACCAACAGAATCTTGCATTGAGATTGTTTTATCTTTAGCAATACTTGTTGAATTAACGGCGCTGGAGGATACGCATATCCTATCATTCCGTCCCAAGGGATCGATAGAGCGTCTACTGCAAATGCTCTTGGATCCGGACATGGGGACACATAAATTTGCAACTGATTGTTGAGATGTGTCGCAAATAAGTCTATCATTGGCCGTTCCCATTGGTAGCAAATCTGATTGAATACTTGTTTGTTGAGAGTCCACTCCGACGGCAACAAGCGACCCTTTCGTGAAAGGGAGTCTGCTAGCACATTCAGACGACCCGGTATGTGACGGACCGAAAGAAGAACGTGATGTTCCAACGCAAACAGGAGGATTCTTTCCGTTAGATTGAACAACGGAACTGAATGAGTGCCTCCCTGATTCCGTATATACGCCACTACTGTCGTATTGTCGGATAGGATTTGGACATGAGCATCGTGAATAATGTCCATCCAGTGACGTAACGCAAGCCAAATTGACATCATTTCCTTGATGTTTATCTGCTTGCACAGGAATTGCGGATCCCAAAGACCCTGGCATCTCGAATCCGTTGGGATTAATGATGCACCCCAACCTGTTTGACTGGCATCCGTCATAATGGTAAAACTCGGATCCGGCAACTGCAGCGGAACTCCTTGAGTTAACCACTGAATGTTTGCCCAAGTCTGAATCTCTTGTTTCACTTGATCTGACAAGAGAACGTAAACATCGAGCGAATGAATTTTCACACTCCAATTCTGAGTCAGGAAAATTTGAAGAGGCCGTGTGCGTAGCCGTCCCATCGGAATGAGATCCGCGACGGCTCCGCACAGACCTATCAGTCTCATAAATTCTCTCGCCGTGACTTTGTCTGTATTCAGACAATAGCGAGCGTAACAACTGACTAATTTCGCTCTGGTTAACGGCAGACGAACGAGATTGTTGTGCGTCTCGAAGCTCATTCCCAGATGAGTGAATGACTTGGACGGCACCAGATCCGACTTCTCCTCGTTTACTATGAAACCGAGACGTCGGAGCAATAGAAGAAGATTCTGAACATCGTTCTGAAGCGTTAACTCGTTGCCGTACCTCTGAAGAATGTCGTCCAGGTAGGCCGACGTTACCGCAGACGAATGAGCTCGGAAGTAGATCATTACCGAGTTCATTACCCGAGTGAAAGCCCAGGGTGCTAGATTCAATCCGAAGCACATGGCCCGGAACTGATACACCACTCCTAGGACTGCGAAGCGTAGATACTTTCGGAATGTCGGATGTACCATGACGTGAAAGTACGCATCTTTGAGATCTATGCTCGTTGCATAATCGTTCACCCGAATACTCGCTCTGACCGATCGAATCGTCTCCATATAAAACTTCGGAGTGACGATCAGCTTGTTTATCCAGCTCAAATCTATGACTGGACGGAACGAGCCGTCTGGTTTCGGAACCAGAAACAGATGGCTGTAGAATCCCAGCGATTCCTGGTTTTCTACGACCTCTACCGCGTTCTTCATTAAAAGAGACTGCACCTCTGATAGCAGAGCGTCTCTTTTCTGAGGGTTTGACGGAAGATGAGTCCACTTTGGACTTCGAGTTAATGGAGGCTTTCGTTTGAAGGATATCTTTAGACCTTCCGAAGTCACTCCTCTCACCCACGGGTCGTCCGTAATCGACGCCCACTCTTGAGAAAAACTCGACAACCTTCCGCCAACCGGAACGCGATAGAGGTTTAAGCCATCACCTCCTGGATCTGCGAGGCCTGCGGTAGGAGAAACCACGTCTTCCACGACCCGCACCTCACCTCGGCGACCTCGGGGCGTCCGACCGATTGTCCCGGCCTGAAGGACGTCCCGAACGAGAGTCACTATCCTGACGGTCTCTCGAATAAGAGCTAGAGGACGCACCGGAACCTCTCTTGGGCGGATAAGACCCAGAAGTGCCCGCCTTATTCGTGTCTGCTGTATCCGACCTTTTAGGAGCGGATCTAAACAACAGAGAATCACTAGCTTTCTTTTTAATATTATCATAAATAGCGGAAAGCTTGCCGTCAAAGAGAAGATCTCCTGAGACCGAAGCGACTCTAAGAGAGTTCTTCACCTTAGAATCCACTAGTGTGGATGTAGACAGGGCTGCGTCACGTCTAACCAACTCCAGATTTGCCACTGAAAGGGCGGAGTTACACGTGGAATAAGCTACTGCCCTTGAAAGAAGTCTTAAGGAGGATTGTATATCCTGAAACTCTTCCCCTTGAAGACGCAGTGATAACGCCTTAGTAAGGTGATCTGCGTAAGATAAGGCATCTAAATTGGCTCTGTTAGACGCAATAGCTGTTTCCAACACTGCGGTTGGAATAGAAGCTGACGACGGTAATGATAGCTCTAAGTCTTCCGCCTCGTCGTCCATACGCAGAGGAACTCTCGGTATACCCTGACCTGCCGTGTCGAATTTATTCCTTGCATTAATGAAAGGCAGGTTGAGAGTATTTGCGGACAAGAAGCCTGCTTTCCCCGTCCTGGAAGCAAGTTTAAAAATAGCGTCGTTCAATAATTCAAATGTTCTTGCAACATTATTGGACTGCGACGGAAACTCAGGAGCGATGTCCCTGAACCGCTCGAAAAAATCAGAGTCCAATGACGCTATAATTCTCCTGTCCGGAAGCGCAGCAGTCTGGCCCGACGGAACAACTTGAGGAAGAAAGTGCCGGATGAAGTCCACGGTAGCTTTGTGTTGTTCCGAAAGGGATAGCTCCAATTCATCCGTATCCCTTTCACCATCCGGTCGGACCTCCCGATGTTCCCGGTCGTCCGCCCCCCGATGCTTCGGCGGAGCGTACCGACCCAGCGCCGTCGGATAATTCTCGATCCGACACCGTTTCTGTCGGCTGCTGGGATGCTGCGATAAGCTGTGCTATCTGCACTAGAATGTCCGACGTCGAGACCTGCGGAGGAGCAGTCTTTCGCTGCTTCGCCGAGGGCAGCTCCGCATCAGATGGCTCCCGCATACTTTTCCTATGCGAACGTCCGGAGTCCATCGGTCTCGAATCCCTGGCTGCCGGATGGTGTGACCTGGTCGCCGAAGAATCCTTCATCGCCGAAGCTGGCAAAATATCGGAGGTCACGCAGCCAAGGTGCGGTCGTGTGCGCCGACGAGAAGAGGAAGCCTTAACAGTCTCTGCGGACTGCTTATACAACGGAGCGTCCCGAGCGACGGACGTATGCTCCGCTAAAGACACATTTTGTACCACAACATCTGGTCCCAGATGTTGTTGTACGAGAGAGGGGCCTCTCTCGCTCGCGGCCCGGCTGGACCTGGACGAGCTAGGAACCGGACTAAAAGGCTTCCTCCGTTCTCGTTCACTATCCGCCGTCACTGGGTGTGCATCTATTATTTTTATAGTGCTCGCATCACCCAAAATTTCCTCTTGGACCGCATCGGACGAACCCGGCTGCCGAACCATTCGGTGAATGGACGCTACACCGGGCGAGCTAGCGGACGACATTTGTCTAATCTCCATGAGCACTTTTGCCGCTAGCTCTGTATTTATTTGTGACGACGGACGCACACTTGAAGAAGATAACATGGAAACATCACCCTGTTCTGGTTCCTCTGAAATAGAAACTGAGAGAGTAGAGTGACCTTGTGGAGAAAGAGCCGGCATCGCTCTTTCTCCAGAAACAACATATCGTGACACACGTTTCCAATGTTTCTCATCCCAATGTTCACATACAGGACAGGGATTAATGCGAGAACACTGACTACAATTAATGCAATAATCATGAAAGTCAGAGGAAGATTTCTTCCTATTACAATTTGAACAAGTTCCCTTCATTGTGAAAGAACAACAATAAGTCCTAGTTACTCGCAAAAACCCCTGACACAAAGATACATAATAACATGATCCATTAATAAATGAAAAAACAATTGCAAAACAAAATAATTTTGAAAAAATATTTTTTCAGAGAAGCCCAAGTTGCTGAAAAGTAACGTTGAGCCCCGATGGATCCGATGGCAAAGTGTGGTCAAAAATTTTAAAATTATATAAAATAATTAATGAGACACTTTCGGATAATATAAATGTATCTTATAATGAGATAAACTACCACAAAGGCAAACAGCCCCCCTCAAAAAAGGCTGTTGCCAATGAAAACAAACAGTGTAAACACAGTAGAAAACATGACTCCAGGCACTGAAAAAACTGGCCCGGAATCAGTCATCAATTACACTCTATCTGATGCAAAACAGAGACTCCCAGGGGAGAATCTGCAGAACATCAGATGGAAGATGCAGAACACAAACGTTATACACCCATGGGTGAAAACGTAACTATGGGGAAAATAACAGAAAACATTCTGTAACCAAGCAACTCTCCCAGGGAATTTTTAGAAATGAAACTTCTCAAAAATATGCCAAAAGCATGGGAGAATTGCAAGGGGGGACTTTAGAAGGTTAGGGGAGAGGAAACACTGAATAAGCAGTGCAACTTTATAGCAAGAATGACAACAACAGGCACATGCCTCAAAAATAGGCAACTTAACATAATTTCATAAAAAATTTTAAGTACAGCCCTGATTATTTTTTGTCACTCCTTTTTCCTCTCCTCCTTCTATATCCTCCTTAGAATCACCATTTCTCCAATAATTACGTGTCTGGCATCCTTTAAACTGAGATTTACAAGCACAAAGATCAGTGAGATGTTGACTGATGAAGGGCCAAACAGAGAATGATAATTGGCGCCAATTTCGGAACGTCCTTGACACTGCGCATGCGCAGTAAGGGCAAGGTATGGAGGTCCTTTAGGACATGATTTCTTTTGGTTTTAGATGCAAATTTTGGGGATTGGGGGGCAAAATTTGTGTTTGGCCCTGGATTTTTTAGAGTTAGCACCAGCTAAGTCTGGGTCATTGGTACAGTATAAAAATACAGATTTCTGCATCATCGGTACAAAATGGTGGCTGGCTGCCATCTTGAATTTTGGACCGAACCCAAAAACACTTGTTCTCGTCCCACGGCCATAACAAAGGTACCCAACAAGTTTCGTAAAGATCGGTTCATAAACACAGCCTCTAGCCCGAGCCGTATTGAATTGTTGACGGACAGATGGCCAGACGGATGACTGGCCATGACATAAGCTCAAATTTGGCTTCGCCAAAGTTGAGCTAATAAAAAACTACAGTGACATTTTGGCGAGAGGACCAGCAGGGTGCCCTTGCCGCAATAGGACCAATAGTGTCCACTCGCCTGACACAAACCATGACACTCGTCATCAACATTGTCAAACTTGACATATGGAACAAGAATTAGTGGTAGTACATCAACAATACTCAAGACAACGACCATGTAAATAGAGGAAAGGCTTCCTATATTTGCCCTACTATTAGATAAATATTATTACCTAAATTCTAATATATGTCATTGTACCACCACCAAATCTACATATAATATAAGATAACATTAAAATACAATCGATGAAATAAATATATCCAAAAGAAAAATTCCTACAAAAATAAACTAAAAATTTTTGAAAAAAAAATAAAAATTTTCTTATATAAGCGCCCAAGTTCCCAAAGGGAACGAGGTGCCCAAAAAAGCCTAAGTGTGGACAAAATTATAAAAATCTGCTATAAAATTAACTACCACACTATGAGAATATTTTAATGTTACTTACAACTATCATTCCTAAAAATAATAGGAACTACCTAGAGCAGTGTAAATGTAAACTAGAGGGGTGTCATTTGTGTGCAAAGCACACTATAGTATATCCCCGCATTCGCATTTGTGATTATTGTCGGGGCAGAATCAAAAAATCCAAAAACTTTATGCACATCTACAGACGCTATTGATTAACATGAATGCACTTTTAGTGTTTCGAATTGAAACCCCTAGGAGTTTTTCTCAGGAAACCATTCCTCTAACGACAAAAATGGTGCCCCTTGCACCCCTCGGTACCAAATCAAAAATCCAAAACCTTTATGCACATCTACAGACCCTATTGATTAATATGAACACACTTTCAGTGTTTCGAATTGAAACCCCTAGGAGTTTTTCTCTGGAAACCATTTCTCTAACGACAAAAGTGGTGCCCCTTATGCCCCCGAGGGCCGAATCAAAAATCCAAAACATTTATGCACAACTACAGACCCTATTGATTAACATGAACACACTTTTAGTCTTTCGAATTGAAACCCCTAGGAGTTTTTCTCCGGAAACCATTCCCGGACGTACGGACGGAGACAACCAATATATCCCCGCAATTTTTCAAATGCGGGGATAACAAAAACCGGAAACAAGACCCCAGGCAACACAGCCCGAAGTCAGTAACAGAAACAAGACTATCCGATGTAAAGCAAGAACGATACATCGGATGTACGATGCATGACCAAAACTCCCAAGGGTGAGGTTGTAACCCTGGGGATGTACAGAATAATCTTCTGTATAAAGCGTTAAACTCCCAAGAAATTTAACAAAAAATATTTCGTTAAAACAAGCCAAAAAGCTTGGGAGCTTAACTGGGGGGATCAAGGGAAGGTAGAGACAGAATACTAAATAAACCATGGATAGATCATGATCAATCGGTGATAATGCCAGGCCCATGTCCCGAAATTAGGGAACATGAACTAATTTTTATAAATAATATAAAATTACAGCCCTGAACGTTCGAAATCACCATTTCTTCCTTCATCCAGTTGTGTCCTTGGATCCACCAATTAACCATTAATTTGTGTCTGGCATCATTATTAATTGAGATTTAAAAAGCACAAATGTCAGTTTGTTGTTATCTGATAAGAGCCAAACAAAGAATGATGTTGGTGCCAGTTTGGTGACTTCCTGGAGTCTTTGCATGCACAGAGGGTAAATGTATGGAGGGCCAGATAGGACTTCTAATTTTCGGTTTTGCATGCAAATTTGGGGGGTTGGGGGGGGGGGGGGGCAAAATTTGTATTTGGCCCTAGATATTTTTGAGTTAGCACCAGCTAGTCTGGGTCATTGGTTACAGTATAAGAATATTTATAATATTATTTATAAAGTTACAGCCCTGAACATCTCCAACCACCATTGTTCCTTTCCATTATCCATTAGCAGTCTTGAATCCACCAATTCTTGTAATGACCTGTGTCTGGCATCTTCATAAAGAGAATTTTAATAGCACAAATGTCAGAACATCTTACTGACTGAAGGGCCAAACAAAGAATGATGGTTGTCGCCAATTTCGGACCTACCTGGACGCATGCGCAGTGATCAAAAAGTATGGAGGACCAACAATTAGGACTTAAATTTGAGTGTTTTGATGCAAATTTTGGAGATGGGGGAGGGGGGGGGGAGAAGGGGTAAAATTTGTGTTTGGTCCTGAATACCATAAAGTTAGCACCAGCTAGTCTGATCCATTGGTTGTGGTATAACTTAGATGTGAGTCTTCCATGGAAGACGTGTGTCGCCTGCACTATATTTTAATATTTCAGACAGAATTCTAACTGGAAAAGGGGCATAACTCTGGAAAAAATACAGCGGATCAAAAAATAAAATAGGAGATGCACAATGCCATTATGTGATAAAGAATCACTGAAAGTTTCATCAAAATCCATTCATAGGTTAAAGAGGAGTGGCGGATAAGAAAAAGTGTGACGCGGACGGCGAGAAAAGTAATCCCTATATGTCGGTCCCCACTTCGTGGGGCAGGCGACTCAAAAATATAGGTTAGCATGCCAACAGGGGACCATTTACCCAACATAATGGTCAAAACTGATTAGAGCTATCATCACAAACAAACATTGCCATTCAAACTTCATAATGTTCTCTATTTATTCTCAAAAATATTGCCTATGAACCCACATTGGAATGAACTTATTCCAATGATGGGTCATAAACTATGTTTTTGAGACTTACATTAGAACCTTTCGTTATTCACGATATCTTTTTCTTTGCAAGTATCATCGTCTACCTGCATTGGGTAACATGTTAACCGATAGAGTTCTGGAAGCCCATATTGGTCTTCATCCTGATGCACACCAGCTGTAACAAAAAATGCTTCCCATCCCGTGGATGTGTACCATATTATCTTGGCACCAAAATTATTTAGTTTGTATGGATTTGCCTTGTTATAATTTATGGAACAGTGATAAAAGGCACACTCCCAAAAATTGTAACAAGGCCATGAGCTGTCTACATATTTTTATAACCAAATATAATTCATAAGTCCACCAATTCACCACTGTGTAAGATTAGCAATTATAATCTTCAACACTGGTGTGAAACTCCAATAAATCTCCATTGATTTATTGGTGTTATGCAGGGTTTTCTGCCCGGGTTTGGGGGAATGAGTCTGTTATGGGGAGGCCAATGGTCATACGTATGACGGATCGAGCCATGTTCAGAAAATTTTGATTTCCATGGTGCAGAACTTCCCATTTTGATGCATCTGAGTGTCTCAGCGGCTGTATTGCATCTAATTTTTTGGACATCAAACAATAACTAAAATTATTTATCAAAATAAAATTCACAGCATTCCAAATGAAACAATAAAGGACAGACGACCAGACGGACAGACGGACGACGGGCCATGACAATAGCTCAAATCTGACTTGGTCAAAGTTGAGCTAAAAATCCAAGCGTACCTGTTATGATGGTGCACAACACCAACAATGCATATAATATTGTTTTTAATGTGGAGAACTGACTGATGATCTGTTAAAAACAATGGCAAATGGTGACAGAGATTACAATGAACTAGATATCCATCGGCACATGTGCGTGGGCAAAGCTAAATGATAACTCAAATAACAGTACCAATTGGCAGAAGGAATGCATCCGTTTGACGGACTCCCTGCCTGCCTAACAGAAACCCTGGTTTATGATCACCTTTGTGCAGCTATGGTTATTTGTGACTTCAATAATGGTTTAAAGTTAAATTTTAAGCCAATCATTTAAAGCCATTTCAGAGGATTTCTGCCCAAGCATTGGTTATCAGGTCCTATTTTACCAGTAAAACAGAACTTGTATCACACAGTAAACAAGCAATGCTTAATTCCCAGGGTTCCCAAATAAATCTTCATTATTTATTGATTTATTTAATTTACTTGTTTAATGACACTTTCAACAGTCTGAGTCATGTTGTGTCGGTTGGTTTTATGTATGGCGGTGATGGAGTCAGAGAATCTAAGAGAACCATCAATCAGTGGCAAACAACTGTCAAGCTTTCCAACTTATGAACCCCACAAAAACAGGGTTAGCAGTGGTTGAAGCATGTGCACCATCGAAGTGCTGTATTGCCTTCGCACACAACGCCACTGTGCCCTCTCCTGGGCAACTGGGATTAAGTGTCTTGCCAAAGGACGTGATGATGCAACTCAAACTTGAACCAATGACCTTTTAAATTAAAGCTCAATATTAACTACTGAGCCTCTGTACCCACAAAGAAATCTCTAAAATAGGGAAACAAGACAGATGTGAAAGAAGGGCCACATCTATCTTTTCAACCTTTTACCTAACATAACGGCCAAAACCGACCAGCGCTATTCACAAAAATCACCATTCATATTTTGCTATATTTTAAATTACTGCTTAAAAACATAGCTTATGACCCTCAATGGAATTAGATGAGAGGTCATAAGCTATGTTTTTTTAGCAAAAATGAAAAAGTTTAGTTTTGCGAGAATATTTTTGGTCTCAGTCGCCTGCTCAGTAGGTTATGCAAATAGTTTACCTCGTCTATTGGTGACAACTGAACCCCATTAACAACAGATCAATTATTTCTTGAAGCATTGAGAACATTCCCACTGACCAGTAGATATTACATGATCATCTTCAAATACTGACTTATAACAAATTCATCACTGCCTTTCCACATTATATCTACATCCTGTAAAATAAGTTTTGATATCATGAACCCTTTGAAATACATTTGTACCAATCATCCCAACCAGTTTCTTTTTTATTGCTATTTAATTCAATATTATTTATTGGTGTTTATTTTGGCACAATGGCTATTTGTGACAACAACATGAATATAAAGTCAAGTCCAGCCAATTGTTTATACCCTTGTTGCTCATTTTTGATGACTTCCACCCCAGCCATTAGTTGGAAAGGAAAATATGAGTATGCATGCACAACAGGGTGCACCGCGATAGGTGGTTCTGGAGCACTGCACTGGATACCGCTTCTGCATCCCCAAGCAAAACGGCCCCGGTTATCCTAGTTTGACTCTTTCTTGGCCAAATTTTGGCTTCTTTGTCATCTAGGACCTTGTTCTTAGAGGAGTGCTCAAAATTTGCTTTCCTATACTGTACCAGAGAGAGAGGGATAAGGCACATTGTATCACAATAGTAGGTTGTGGAAAACATGGATGCACGGTTAATGTTTGGAAATAAATCTGATTCCCCATGTTGTGAGTCCCATTCCACAAGACACCAATGGTTAGCGGCACGTCGTTTTTCCCAAATGAAAGTAATTAAAGCACAAAACCAACTAAATGGAACTATATATATTAATCTTACATATTAAAACCTATATACAAAAACAATTGCCACAAATCAGCAGACTCAACGCAAAGTTATAGGAGTTTTAACTGATAGCAGGCACGAATGGAATTGAACCTCTATGGTTGCATACAAAATTATCATCGGCATCCAAATATGTAATGAATGGAATGCGTGAGACACAATTACAGTCCTCGACAAATGAAGATGTTGTTAAACTTCTTAGGAGTCACCTCATTTTATACTGGTTAACCTTTTGATCAGTTGCCTAAAATAATTTTTTTCATAAACCTGTTTTGTAATCCTACTCTAGTGACTCAAATAAACATACCCCCGGTACCCATACATTATTACTTTTTGTCCCTTTTCCACCCCCATATGATTCTTATTTGGGCCCCTATGTTTATTCATTTTCACTATGTTAGTCCGTCGGTCGATCATTGGATTACACTATTTGGACTATATTTTTAAATGTTTGCCTCAACTGCAGAAGCTTCAGTGAATTTGGAAATAATTTATGCAGGAGGTGGCACTTTGAAATATTTTAAAATCATTTTGAAATCTCAGAATTCATTATGTTGGCACAGAATATTCTAGCCCACACTTTTATTATAAACTAGAAGGGTTACCCGGCATCACAGGGGGAAATGTAGCGGTCATATGGAAAGTACCCACCCCCCCCCCCCCCCACCCCCATAAAAAAACAAACAAAAATAGCGGCTGCACATTTTTCGCCCCAGCCCGCCCCATGGGCAGCACACTCAGCCTCAGCCTCTGGGCAGGGCCTTCAATCCTATCATTTTTTAAACCCCCACCGTTAGATTCCTGGTAAAATGTTACCCCAATAGACCTGAGGACCTATATCGATGACATCCATCAATTTTGCCCTTCCCCCGCCACTTTTTTAAACACCACCATTAGATTCCTGATAAAAAGTTACCCCAAGAAGACCCCTTTGAAGACCTATATCGGTGAAAAATAATTTGGTCATAACTTTCGGTGCCCCTCCCAGCCACCACGTCACCCTGCATACTTTTTCAAACATTGACAAGGACCTCCGCCATGAAAAAGTACCCCTAGTAGACCCATTTTGGGCACTCTGGATGGCCCCCATATTAATTTCTATAGCGGACAGACAGAGACATTCTAAAATATAGTATAGATGAGACAGTTTTCCATCCTATACTTTTGTGCGAGCGGACTCTGAAGCTGGGTATCCCGTATGAATTTGATAACTAAATATAATGATTTAATGAGTTAACTGTCTAACTGGTTTCGCTCAATTTGAGCTTCATCAGAGACTTTTGTCTTGTGTGGTAGCTCTCACATATTTATATACAAAGCCTGGCGGGTATAAGTGCCAGGTAGAACTGCTTGAATGTATTATAATCATAATGAGAGCACTGTACGCCCATGGACTGAGAGAAAACCTGACCGATAATTCAGTTGAAACTTGAAGGACGAGTCAAAATGCTTAGTTTTTCACCATCTTGCGTCACTGCATCAGTGAACGATGTGATTTTTTGGTTAACATATTGATTGCTTGCCTGAATAGAAATTTGTGTAACTGATAGGTGAATGGTATGAGCAGTTTTGGACCAAAATTTCGTTGGAATTGTCCACTTGAAAAAGTTTGCACTAAATTTATGCAAGCTGGTTCGATACCGGGCAAACATCTGTAGGCCAACATATCGACTTTCTGTGTGCCAGTGTGGTACATACTGACTATCGATATTGTATATATCGTCTGGTACATTGAGGCAGTGCTATATTTCGACTTAGGTTCCACCGAGTTGTCTTGTCCGAGTTGCCTAAACTTGTCGTCGGTTCTGTGGCTGTAATTCATTCACATTTATATCACGAAATTAGGAAACCCAAAGCTAATTTAACGTTTGATGCCCAACATTGTCTATGCAACACGCTTATTCTACACACGAAATCAGTAGTTCTCCGTAATTTATTCACATTATATTTTGAAATTGGATTTGGTTTGATTATTTCACCATGTCTTACTTCACAAAAATGTCAAAAGTGGTCAGACTTACGGGGGTAGCGCTCGATTGATCATCGAGGGTTTCTAGACAACTCGTTCCCACGGCAACTCGTACCCATTTTCGGCTGGACAACTCGTACCCACAATTGGACAACCCGTACCCATGGTTGGACAACTCGTACCCATGGCTGGTCAACTTGTGCTTGGTGTTTAATTGTATGGGTGAAGGCAGTTCATGGCCCAAGAACTATAGAAGCGGGGTTTTTGCTTTTGTTTGACCCGTTTAAGGTGCTATAATAGTAATGGAAATCAGTTTACTTTGAAATTCCTTCGTCATATATTCATTGACCGTACTTTGTTGATAGCGGGCACCAATGGTTCCCGGAAGTCTGTAACTGGGGTGAATGACACCCCCCCCCCCAACCCCGACACCCGGTTTCTGCGCTTCAATATTGGGAAATAGAGTACTGGAAAAAATAAAAGGCCTTGCATCTAGGCCTAGGCTCTGTAAATTATCAGGGTGAAAACCATAGCCTTCGTCGCATTAACTCTTGCCTTTCCTAATTAATAATGCCACTCTCCACATTTAGATTATTTTTCGTGTGGCAAAGTTACATCACTGGTGAGGCGCCACTCTGGTCAGGCGAGAAAGGATTTCATTGTAAATTGAGAGTCCAGCCGGATTTTGTACTTGAAGCGTAGCACATTTACCCGCTCGGAAGAAAAACGACAAACAATGACTAGTGATAGACTGAATCAAGAAGATCACAAATGATGTTCATTTTAAAAAATCCAAGTAAAAAGCTCCTATACATCTCTCTCTATGAGTCCACCAGCTCGCATCAACTGATTTCTGTCGGAAATTTTATGGTCAACACCGACACACCTGAAAACTGGACAGTCATTTAATTTAGACTTACCCGGCAGTGACAGGTGTGAGATCGTGAAGAATTATTTTCTATCATCTATTACCTTATAGTCGATTGGTGTTTAATTTCCTTCCAATTATCTGTGCATATTATTATCGCCAATTAAGTTAATCTTCGTGTTGCGAGGTGTGTTTTTCGAACAATTATCTTCCATGAGAATCATGAAAATTGAATGACAATTAGCATTTTTGTAAGGTTTGCAATTAGACTATAAATGTGACTAAAAGTGAATCTCTCTCTCTCTCTCTAGGCACCTGACTCTCGTGCCTCGACCGATCGAAACAAAAATTGGCACAGGTCTATATAGATGTAATTTGACCAGGAAAGGGACTTCTTATGGGCCCCGATCGCGTCAGACATCGTGTTAATCCTTCAACCATTGAAGGGATGGGGTAGGGTGGAGGAATGAACCCCGATCGCAACTGGTTTTGCGTTAACCCATCAACACGTGAAATGCTGGGTATGAATACCAGTACAACAAAATATTACGTAGAAAAGCCCTCAGAAGTTTAACGAAGAGCCAAGGATTACCTGATTTTTTTTTTTTTTTTGGGGGGGGGGGGGGGGTGGGGTCGTCTCCCGTATCTACACCACTGTATTAATATATAATTTAAATATTTCCGGTTTCCTTCGAATTGCTCTCTTGATGAAATGTTCATATCGGCGAAATTGACTTTCGGCGAACTCTGTTCAGACTGTTCTGCTAAGATAAATGCTAAAAATGGAAAGTTTTTGCCTTTACGCACACCCATTAAAAACAGACACTCATCTTCTCAAGTCCTTCAGCCAATATTCGCCTTCGCCCATAGAATTAAAGACCAGGTACATGTTGACCAACTGTGGGTACGAGCTGTCCAACCTTGGGTACGAGTTGTCCAGACGAAAATGGGTACGAGTCGTCCAATTTTGGGTACGACTTGACTGGTACGAGTTGTCGTGGGTACGATTGTCCTGATACTTCATCGAGTACACAGTCAGCATTCGGCGGCCTTTTCCTCTCAGGTGAACGTGTTCCAATGTTTCACCAAGTTGCACCCAATTAATACCCCATTATCCGCAATTAAGGACCAATTAACGTTTAGTTCAGACTTAGAAATGGATCAAATTTGATCATCACATTGGTCTTGTAATTCTTGTTTCTAGAATTTGTCGTAACAAACAATAGGCTTCCGAACCTCCGGTTTCCTTACAAATAATAGTGTTCCGAATGATACACCTCCGGTTTCCATACAAATAATAGTGTTCCGAAGGCAGGCATTTATGAACCACAAAATAAATCCCATTGACCACAGTGTTCACTCTCTGTACAACACACCAGGTTGTTTTAATTTCAAAATAAAATAGTACCAAATTGATTCCAAATATTTTTTTTAAATTCACTGTTTACTTCTCTGACCTCACATCATTTCATTTAACCCATCCTGTTTTTGAGTAAAAAAAAAATCCGGACACATTTTCACCATTTCACTCATTATAATTAATCAAAGTATAAAAATCACAGAAATACATTGAGTGCAAGAATATTTTAACCCCTTCATTCTTCTCAAAATAAAGATGAAAAAATGTACTTTTCCTTCCTCATATGTTTGTATATAGCACATATTTGCAGGGCAAACCACCATGTGAGAGAAGCACGCCTTGACTCAAAATAGCCATATAATTTGAGCGGAAAACAGAAACAAAGGAACAAGCAAGGGTTGCTATTTGACCCACTTGGTACCAATCAATTCAATGAAAAAGCCAACACCTAATGCTTATGAGACCTTCCATGATAGTTTTAGTGACAGAAGTTTATAGTGTTTCTAGATGCATAACTTACAGAGATAAAAAACATCTTAGAAATCAATAAATCAGATTTATTTTATCTTATCACGGGCAGACGGAGTCGTGCAGAAAAATCAAAATGGCGTGGAAAATGACGAGTTTCCAAATCACCACTAAAAAGATAGGCACCCGCTCGCTGAATAAAGGAATGACCAATGATCAAACCCGTAACATGATTGGTAAGCATATAAGTGTAATAAAGTACTTACCCAAGACAGTTGAAAGAATGATGCACTGTAGAGAAATCAAGAACAAGGTGATGACAAGATATTTAAGATGGCTGCCCAGATGAAAATAATTCAAGAATGACTTCTTTGCCGATCACGCCGAATATTACCTGACCGAATCACCCATTAATTATGCGCGTGTTTACCAATATCCATTGGCGGATACAAAAACAAAAGCACTATAGGATAACAGCTAATTACTTCAGCGTAATCATCCGCGTGAACACCTGCATCGTTTCAGTACAGCTGTGATCAGGAATAAGCAAGGGCATTTGATCCACAAAGGAGATCAAAGCACCACGCCACGGGAACTGTTAGACACAAGGAAATTGGCTTCCGTCATCAGCACAAATCAGTATGGAATGGGATGCCATGTGTTATTTGTTTCAACTTTCAGTTTCCAAAGGGTCGACATTGATGCTTGAACAGTTTATCGTATCATTTTCAAACAGAAATTATCAATTATGAAAACAAACATTAGCCCCAAGCCCCTAGGTGGAGTGTAATCAGTTTATCCTTGATTTCAAGGAGGTGACATCTAACAAAATTCCATACTCACCTTCAGTGGATGTTTTTCAGCCACGTGTGATCAATCATTGGCTCTAAAGATCAGCGATGGAACTATGGCCCTGGATGACAAGGCGAAGGCTAGCACCTTTGCTGAGCTCCTTAAGAAATATCATCGTCCACATGAGGGCGATAGGTTTGATGACGAGTTCAAAGAAAAAGTAAACAAATTTGTTCAAGACAACAAGACAACGTTTAACGGTGCCAACTTCAGCCAAACGCCCGAGGACGGGGATGGCCATGAACTCACGGAACCGATAAGCCAAGAAGAAGTGGCTAACACAATTAAAAAATGTAAGTCTTCTTCTTCCCCAGGAGGGGACGAGGTCTCATACAAAATCCTGAAACAATGTCCCAATACTTTTTTCGGTAGACTCACTAACCTCCTAACCTGCTGTCTCTCTAGTGGATACTTCCCAAAATGTTGGAAAGTGGTTACAGGAGTCATGATACCCAAACCCGACAAGGATTTGAGCAACCCAGCTAATTACCGCCCAATAAGCCTACTCAGCTGTATTGGAAAAATTTTCGAACGGATTCTCACGACTAGACTCCGCAGCCATCTCGAATCAATCAGCTTTTTCAATAAGTGGCAAAGGGCATACAGAAGCCAAAGAGAGGGAATCGAGCATGTTTATAGACTGGTAGATTATATGAAAACGGCATTCAGTCAAAATGAAATAGGAACCGTGCTATTACTCGACGTAGAAAAAGCATTTGACTCTGTCTGGCACAATGGCATGAGATACAAACTAGCTAAAATGGGGCTACCTACCAAAATTCTAAGGATCATATCATCATTTTTATCTGATCGAAAAATCAAAGTGAGGGTCAACTGCGAAGTGTCAGCCGAGGTAAAACTCGAAGCGGGCACTCCACAGGGTTCGGTCCTCAGCCCGCTTCTATTTATAATATATGTGAATGACATTGACAAACTAGGGAAGAAACATGTTGAACTATCTCAGTTCTCAGACGACAAAGGAATGTGGACGGCCAGTAAGTCTGGAAATATAATACAAAACCGCCTGCAGGATACCATCCGCGACCTGCAAGACTGGTGCGCTCTGTGGCGCATCAAGCTAAATGCCACGAAAACACAAAGAATCAGATTCTATAAAAAACAAAGGAAAAAGCCTGTCCCCAATATTGAGCTTAAGCTTTACGATCATAAACTTGAAGCTAGTTATGAGGCAAAGTTTTTGGGATTCAACCTGGATAGCAGTCTCAATCTAAACAATCACATTAACTCAGTCACTGTCAAAGCCACTAAACGCATCAATTTCCTGAAAATGATTAGAGGTAAAAATTGGGGAGCCAATAAAGAAATTCTCCTCAATCTTTACAAATCATATATATGCCCGGTACTAGAGTATGGGGCCATTATAACAAGTGACCTGAATAAAACCAACATTGAAAAACTACAACGGGTCCAAAATCATGCCTAGCGCGTGGCTCTGTGCAAGCCCACGTGGACATTGATAAAACAACTTCACCAGAGAGCAAAAATAGACACTATAGCAATGCGCTTAAAAGATCTTCAAAGCAAAACTCTAAATAGACTTCAAGACAGCGAATTAATAATATAACTCAATGCGCATTGCGTCCTCAATAGGAAAACTAAATAATCTGGGGCGTGTCTATCGAAAGGATTAAAGATTACATCATTGTGATGGGATGAGCCAGGCATTCTGTGACCTAAATTTAGAACTGGCTGCGGGTGACACGATACGCACAAAAGCTTGCCTCTGTTACCAGTGGGAGTTGCAAACAGCGAGGAAAATCTCCACCTGCTGCCGGGTCTCCCCTCCCTGAGATATAAATCTCGGAGAAAAAATGCTGGCTTCCCCATCCACATGTCACCGGTCTTCACGGACGGAACAGTCGTAAATTAAAAACCGAATTGCTCTAATTTCCAGCTCTCTATCTTTTCTACCTCCTCTATCTCATCAGACACACGACCAAACTGAATGACAAATTATGAGGGATTGAAACAATCCTCATGCAAAGATGTGCAGGAAACCTAACAAGACCAAGGCAAGGATTGAAACAATCTTGCCAGCAAACAGCCCTTTTAAGGGCTTTTTTTGTGGGGGGTGTTGGAGGTCATTTGGAATTCCCGAAGGATAACCAGATACCTCAAAATTACATACGGCATCCTATCTTCCAGAAGGCTGGATGGATGACTCCCGGTTTTTTCAAACTAAACTGTTGGAGCTTTCTCCACTCCGTTTTTGTAACCGATATGGTCATATACCGGGGCCGCTACAAAATCAGAGTTGCTGTTTGGTTTTCTTTTTTCCCTTAAAATTGCCATCGCACAACATTACATTCTGGCTCGCCACCATGGTGGGACTCAAACCTCTACCATCGCCAAGCTGGAAACAAATAGAGCCCACTCTCTAATAGTCTTAATGGCATTGAGGGATTGATCTTTGACACTCTATCACTCCAATGCAAACTTCCGGGAATTCTAACCGCGTGCATACCCCTTCAGACCCCATTTGAGGCAATAGGAAAGCTAGGCCTGTGTGATCCAAGTGAAATAAAATAAGGCTAACCGGGTCGCAAGGGATTTGTAAATCCCACAGCATCCCTGCGCGCTAAAACCTTTCATTCATTCATTCAGTTTATCCTTGATTTCAGGGAGGTGACATCTAATAAAATTCCATACTCACCTTCAGTGGATGTTTTTTCAGCCACATGTGATCAATCATCGGTGAGCATCTTGTTAGCAATGACTGAGAATTATATGGAACTATACAGAAACCGAAAGTATGTTTTTTTTAGGCCTGCACGATTTCAGGTTTTTTACAACTGACACCGAGCAGAATTTTTAGTTAACTGGATAGCTCTAGTATAGACCTCTGGAAGCCTTATAGCACATATTTGTAACCCGTCTGTCCATAGACATGTGGATACACATGTACAAGAAAGAGAGCACAAACAAAATCCCAGCGGAAAAATCCATATTATTACCTGTGCAAAATCCCATGATTATTGCAAAACTTTATTCAATACAGTCAGGTGCTTTTGTCGAGATTGGCAATTAATGTTTGATTGCTGGGTATCCGGCTAGTATCTGGACATTCAAGTTAATCAATACCTTTCTTAATAATTTATTTTCGTCTATGAGTTAGGTTAATTTTAAGCTGGTTTATTGTGACTGCTCTGATTCACCATTGGCACTGCAAGTTATTTATTCTAATCAAGGGTGATAACTCAAACACAACAATACCCTTTGATTTGCAATTAACAGATCAAATTTGTACTGAAGGTATGGTAAATGGTTTTGTGTTTGAAAGTTAAAAAATTTATAGTAATTTCTATATTTTTTATACTTACCAATGACCCAGACATAGCTGGTGCTAACTCTTAAAATATAGGGCCAAACACAAATTTGCCCCCCAATCCCCAAAATTTGCATCTAAAACCAAAGAAAACATGTCCTGAAAGGCCCTCCACACTTCGCCTCTACTGCGCATGCGCAGTGTCAAGGACGTTCCGAAATTGGCGCCATTAATCATTCTAATAACCAGTGCCTGGTAAGCGCTATGTACTCAGCGGGGAGGCAAGAGTTCCCAACTCCTGGGAGGGCCATCCCCGTCTGGGTCATTGGTAAGTATAAAAAATATAGAAATTACTATAAATTTTTTAACATTTTTATACTGTACCAATGACCCAGACATAGCTGAATAGTAAAAAGGCTGGAGGGCCAAGGACATAGAGCAAAATGGAATACGCTCAATAAAATAAAATAGAGTCATCCCCTGTAGGGAAAAGAAGTAATAGGCCTTACATGTATCTTTCTTATTCATGATAAATTACATCCATGTACTCTATTAATATCCAATATAATCCTAATACTAATAATTTTTAAAGTAAGCCAATAAATAAAGTAAGTCTAGAGAATAGAGACTCTTATACTCCTAAAAGTGTCTGAGGATTGCATAATAATGTCCGTTTGACACGTGCTATATTCAAAAGCTATACTTTAAAAACTAAGAGTTGAATGAATTTTAAAAACCTAAACTTCTCACTAAACAACCATCCCAATAACAGCTCAGAATTACTAACTCCGGAGGAGGTATCCCCTTGTTTTCATAGTAAAACAGGTGACCCAAGGGAACACCCTCCCCCCCCCCCCCTTTTTCTTGCCCTGGGTCAAATAGCCCAGAGCGAAGAGGGCAGCAGAACGGAGACACTGCCGAAACAGACAGCCTACCTAGCTATAGTAGCAACTGTTAAGTGAATGACATTCTGAGCAGTAGATAATAGACCTAACAATAGAGGCCTCCAGAAATGGACTCGATATTTCTGACATAAAAATTCATGAATGTGGATGGCTGAGCGCAATGAGCGGCCATCAAAAATCTATAATAGCGACACTATTAATGTAAGCCCAAGAAGTAGAAGAACTCTTACTTCATGAGCCGAAATCTTAAGCACAACTGCTAAGTCAATGATATACCATAAGCAGTACCGATAGTTAATAGAATCCATTAACAATAAAATGGAGCGTAACGTCCTTCTACTAGGCATCAAAGACAGAAGAAGCTTACGCCCATAGTAATAAACAGATATCTGTTTATAAATACATAAACTCTACCCGGAAAGAGTAAAGGCCTATGCCCATACGAAGACGGAAGGACCTTAAAAATAATAGGTTCCGGATAATAGGAGCCTAACTCTTATGCAAAAATCCAACCTAAATAGTAACGGAAGAAGTGATTCCGAAACTACGAAAGTGAAAATCATCCATCGATAGTGCATGAAACTCACTGACTCTACAGTAAAAGAGAAACCAACAGAATTACTGTCTAAAAGGTCAGAATTTGAAAACTACTGTTTCCAGAGGCTCAAATGATAACTTAGCTAAATAAGAACCGAAGTTAAAATCCATATAGGAATTTAATCTAAAGATTCTAAGTCTATTTATCAAAAAGTTACTAACTGACTTAGATAAAGAGACATAAGACTCAATTGTAAACTATCGTAGAGTGCATAGGTATGAGGTAACATAAACCTATAACCTTAATAACAACAGGCTGCAGTAGATCTTGTGAAACAAGTATACTAAAAAATTGCAATGAGTAGTATGGAGGGATCAACAATATGAACATAATGATCCCTACACCAACGACGGAAGAGCCTCCACTTTAGCCGCATAGAATAGCGAAGAAGAGGATCTCCTATAGTAAGAAATCGCGTCCAAAGCTCGTCCAGTACAGTGCTTACAATGCAATACGGACCACACAACGGAATACATGAAGGTTGCGACCTTGCGGGTTGTGATAAAGATGACACGATTTACCCAGTGAAAAAAGATCCTCACATAGAGGAAGATTTCACGTTAAGACCCACAGTAGACAAGAGAGTAAATTACCCATGATCTCTGTGAAGATAGAGATGCTATCAACAGAAATGTATTGTGGTTGTTTATCTTAGCAATACCTGCTGAAACAACAGCGCCGGAGGATACGCGTATCCTATCATTCCGTCCTATAGATCAATAGAGCGTTAACAACATTAGCTCAGAGATCTGGACAAGCCAACACATACGTCTGCAATTGATTAGCAAGCTGTGTCGTAAATAAATCATCATTGGGCGCTCCCATAGATAGCAAATCTGATTGAATACTTGTTTGTTGAGAGTCCATTCTGACAGCAACAAGCGACCCGTAAGAGAACGGGAGTCCGGTAAAACAATCAGACGACCCGGAAAATGACGGACCAAAACAGAACTTGGTGTACTATAACCAACAGACGGATTCTTTCCATTAAATTGAATAACGGAAACGAAAGAGTGCCTCCCTGGTTCCGGAGATACACCACTACTGTCGAATTAAAGGACAGGATTTGGGCATGCGTTTCTGAATAATGTTCATGCAATGACATAAAGCAAGCGTAAAAAACATTATTCCGCGGAAGAAAACTGGTTGCTAAGAGACTGCGGAACCCAAAGACCCTGGCACTTCGAATCCGTAGGGATCAGTATTATATCCCAATCTGTTTGACTGGCAACCGTCATAACAGCCACACTCGGGTCCGGCAACTGCGGTGGCACTCTCTGAGTCAACCACCGAATGTTTGCCCCAGTCTGAATCTCTTGTAACACTAGATAGACAAGAGAACGTGTAAATCGAGCAATTCATGGATTGCCGAAAAGTTGCCGTCGAAGAGAAGCTCCTCCGAGAACAAAGCGACTCTGAGAGAGTTCTTAACCTTACTATCCACGCGTGTGGATGTAGCTAGGGCTGCGTCACGTCTAACCAACTCCAATCAGCCACTGAAGGGCGGAGTTATACATGAACAAACTACTGCCCTCAAAAGAAATTACATTGAGAATAATATCCCGTAAATCTTTTCTTGAAGACGTAATGATAACGCCTCAGTAAGGCGGATTACGTATGATAAAGCGTCTAAGTTAAGTCTACTATACATCATGTCGTTTCCAACATTGAAGTTGGAAAAGACATAAACGGCGAAAAAGAATGTATCCAGTCTTTAACCACACCGTCTAGACGCATATGAACTCTCGGTATGCCCTGCTCTGCCAAAATAAACTATTCGTATAAATGATAAAATGGCAGAAATGAGCAACGCGGACAAGAAACTAAAGAATCATGCTTGGTAGCAGGCTTGTATAAATATATATATAGCGGCGAAAAATAAAACACATGTTGTAATGACAATATTGGACTGCGTCGGTAAGTCAGGGACAATGTCCCTGAACCGATCGAAAAATCCGAGTCCAATGACGCTATAAGTCTCTTATCCAAGATCGCAGCAATGAAGTCCGAAATAACAATCACTGGAAGATAATGCCAGAAGATATGAAAGGCAGCTTCCGATACTACTAAAGGGAAAACTCGAAATCTTTCGAATCCCTTTCGCCATCCTGTCGGACCCTATAAAGCGTTCGGTCGTCCGTACCTGATGCAACCGCGGACCGCACCGACCCAGCGCCGTCGGATATTCCTGATTCGACTGAGAAACTGTCAATTGCTGGGATGCTGCGAAACAACTGTGCTAACTCGGATAGCACGTCCGTCACTGAGGCCTGAGGAGAAGCGGTCTTACGATGCATTGCCACTGGAAGCTCCGTGATCGTTACCCCGTGCATACTACCAATATGCGAGCGAACGGAGTGTATAGGCCTCGTGTCCCTTGGCTACCGGATGGCGCGACCTATTCGCCGTGGAATCACTGAATGACGAAACTGATCGGATACTCGAGGTCACGTAGCCAATGTGCGGTCGTGTGCCCTGCTGTGAGGATGAGGAAGCATTAAGGACAGTCTCTCGGACTGTCAATATAACGGAGCGTTCCGACCGACGGACATATGCTCCGAATGTAAAATATCTGAACCACAACATGCGGTCCCCTATGTTGTTGGACGAGAGAGGGACCTCTCTCGCTCACAGCCCAGACGGACCTGGACAAGCCAGGAACCGGACTAACAGGCTTCCTCCGATCTGTCCTCAATCTGCCGTCACTGGGTGAGTACTAAAGTAATTAAAGTGCTCGCATCACCCAAATCTCCTTCCTAGACCGCAACGGACGAACCCGGCAGCCGAACCATTCGATGAATGTACGCTACACCGGGTGAGCTAGTGAATGTCACTCCGTAGGCGATAGACATATTCCATGAGCACTTATTGCCGCTAGCTCTTCATTAACTATGACGACAGAGGCACACTTTTGAAAGACATCTCCGTAACTTTGCGAACAAGAAACCAGAAATGCTTGGTTATAGCAAGCATAAAATAATAATATATATAGCGTCATTCAATAATTCGAAAGTTTGTGTGACATTATTGGACTATGTCGGAACTGAGGGACGATGTCCCTGAACCGAAACAAAAATTTCTAAGTCCACCGACGCTATCAGTTTCTTATCCGGCATCGCAGCATTCTGGTCCGACGAAAGAAGCTGTAGAAGACCAAGTCAGATGACATACACAACAGCATATGTTGTTCCGAAAGGGAAAGCTCGAAATCCTCCAAATCCCTTTCGGTATCCCGTCGGACCGGATGAAACTTTCGGACGTCCGTACCCGCTTCCGCGGAGCGTCCCGACCCGACCCAGCATCGTCGGATAAAAAATATGCGACAGATTCAGTTGATGCTGGGATGCTGCGATAAACTGCGCTATTTAGGAAAGCACGTCTGTTTCCGAGGCCTGTGCAGTAGCGGTCTTACGATGCATTGCCGCCGGAAGCTCCGTGTACGTTGACTCCCGCACACTTCCTATGCGAACGTCCAGAGTCTGCAGGCCTCGTGTCCCTGGCTACCGGATGGTGTGACCTGGTCGCCGAAGAATCCTTGATCGGCGAAGCTGGTAATATATCGGCGGTCACGCAGCCAAGGAGCGGCCGTGTGCGCTGACGAGAAGAGGAAGCCTTAGCAGTCTCCGCGGACTGCCTATACAATGGAGCATCCCGAGCGACGGACGTATGCTCCGCTTGCGACACATTTTGTACCACAACATCTGGGGCCAGATGTTGTTGAACGAGAGAGGGGCCTCTCTCGCTTGCCGTCCGGATGGACCGGAACGGGCTATGAACCAGACTAAAAGGCTTCCTCCGTTCTCCCTCCGATCCGCTGTCACTGGGTGTGCATTAGGTTGATTTATAGTGCTCGCATCACCCCAAAATTCCTTCTAGGCCGCAACGGACGAACCTGGCTGCCGAACCATTCGGTGAATGGACGCTACACCGGGCGAGCTAGCGGACGTCAAAGGCCGTCGAACCTACTAGGGTCCTCTTAGGCAATTGGCGTATTTACATGAGCACTTTTCTGCTAGCCCTTCATTAATTGTGACGACGGAGGCACACTGTTGGAAGACATCACAGATACATCACCCTAATCTTGATCGTCTGAAATAGAAATTGATAAAGTAGAGTGACCCTGCGGGGAAAGGACCGGAGTGTCCAATTCCCCAATAACATACCGTGACATACGCTTCCCATATTGTCATCGAAATCATACGATACAGAACAGAAGTTAACGCGAGTACACTGACCACATATAGAATGATTATAAAGTCAGAGGAAGACTTCCTCTTAATACAATTGATCAATATCCTTTCAATGTGAAAAGAAAACAAGTCCTGGTACTCGCACTAACCCCTGGCAATCAAAATACATAATAATAATATGATCCATTAATATAGAAAAAATAATTGAAATCAAAATATTTTGAAAAAGTTAAAAAATTTATAGTAATTTATATATTTTTTATACTTACCAATGACCCAGACTTAGCTGGTGCTAACTCCACAAAAACCAGGGCCAAACACAAATTTTGCCCCCCAATCCCCAAAATTTGCATCCAAAACAAAAAGAAATCATGTCCTAAAGGACCTCCATAGTACGACTCTACTGCGCATGCGCAGTGACGCAGTCGTCCCGAAATTGGCGCCAAATATCATTCTTACTGGCAGTGCCTGGTCAGCGCTATGTACTCAGCGGGGAGGCAAGAGTTCCCAACTCAGGGAGGGCCATCCCGGTCTGGGTCATTGGTAAGTATAAAAAATATATAAATTACTATAAATTTTTTAACATTTTTATACTGTACCAATGACCCAGACTTAGCTGAATAGTAAACAGGCTGGAGGGCCTAGGACATAGAGGAAAATCCAATAAGCTCAATTATAAAATAAAGAGATAACCCCTTAAGGAGAAAAGGAGTATTAGGCTTTACATGTATCTTTCTTATTTAATATTTAAATTAGAAAGATACACTACCCTTAATAATTGAGCACAATAACATTCATGTTCTCTATTAATATCCAGTATAACCTTTATACTAATTATTATTAAAACAAGCCAATAAATAAAGTAGTCCAGAGAATTGAGACTCTTTATAATCATTTAAAAGTGTCCGAGTATTGTATATTAAAGCCCGTTTGACACTTGACATATACAAATGCTTCACACCGAGCTACACTTTAAAAATAAGACATGAATGAAATTAAACATTAATATTACACTTTAAAACCATCCCGGAAGCGACTCAGAAATACTGTCTTGGAGGAGGCATTCCCTTGCTTTTCACTATAAAGCAGGTGACCTAAGGGAACACCCGCCCCCCCCCCCCTTCCCCTTGCCCTGGGTCAAATAGCCCAGAGCGAAGAGGGCAGCCGGACGGAGTCACTGCCGGAACAGAAAGCCTGCATAACTATAGTTGCAACTGTTTAGTGGACGACATTCTGAGCAACAGATAACGGACCTAAACAATGCAGGTCTCCAGAAATGGACTCAATATTTCTGAGATAAAAATTAGTAAATGTGGATGGCTGAGACCAATAAGCAGCCTTCATTAAATCTGTAATAGCAACACTATTAGCATAAGCCCAGGAAGTAGAAAGAGCTCTTACTTCATGAGCAGAAATCTTAAGCACAGACTGCTGAGAAGAAGATAAATCTTCATACGCAGTACGGATAGTTAACTGAATCCATCTAGCAATAGAATGGACTGAAATGTCCTTTCTATTAGGCATCAAAGACAGAAAGAAACGTTTCCGTCCCTTTCTGATGAACTGAGATCTCTGTTTATAGATACGTAGTGCTCTAACAGGACAGAGTAAAGGCCTACGCCCGTCTGAAGACGGAAGAGCCTTAATAACAATAGGTTCCGGATATTTATTAGGAGCCTGATTCTTAGCTAAAAAACCGACGTTAGTAGTGAAGGTGATAGTGTTCCCAACACTACGATAATGAGAATCATCCACCGATAGTGCATGAAGCTCACTGACTCTTCTGGCAGAAGAGAAAGCTAAGAGAAAAGCTGTCTTATAAGATAAGAATTTGAAATCTACTGTCCCAAGAGGTTCAAATGGCTTTTCCTTCAATTTAAGGAGAACCCAAGCTAAATTCCACTTAGGAATTAATCTAAGAGTTCTGGGTCTATTTATCGAAAAGTTTCTAACCAATTTCGATAAAGAGACATTAGATCCAATTTGTAAACTATCATGATGTGCATAGGTATCAGATAACATAGATCTATAACCCTTTATAGTAACCGGTTGCAGTTTGATTTCGTCAAACAAGTATACTAGAAAGTTAGCAATGTCTGGTATAGAGGGATCAAATATATCAACAGAATGATCCCTACACCAACGACGGAAAACCTTCCACTTAGCCGCATAGTTTAGCGAAGAGGAGGTCCTCCTACAGTTAGAAATCGCGTCCACTGCTCGTCCTGTAAAGTGCTTGCCATGCAAGAAGGACCGCACAACGGAAAAACGTGAAGGTTGAGACCTTGCGGGTTGTGATGCAGTTGGCGCGATTTCCCCTGCCAAAGAAGATCCTCTCGTGGAGGGAGCTTCCGCGGTAGGTCCCACAACAGACACCTGAGTAGATTTATCCACGGTCTCTGTGGCGACAGAGATGCTACCAACAGAATCTTGCATTGAGATTGTTTTATCTTTAGCAATACTTGTTGAATTAACGGCGCTGGAGGATACGCATATCCTATCATTCCGTCCCAAGGGATCGATAGAGCGTCTACAGCAAATGCTCTTGGATCCGGACACGGGGACACATACGTCTGCAACTGATTGTTGAGATGTGTCGCAAATAAGTCTATCATTGGCCGTTCCCATTGGTAGCAAATCTGATTGAATACTTGTTTGTTGAGAGTCCACTCCGACGGCAACAAGCGACCCTTTCGAGAAAGGGAGTCTGCTAGCACATTCAGACGACCCGGTATGTGACGGACCGAAAGAAGAACGTGATGTTCCAACGCAAACAGAAGGATTCTTTCCGTTAGATTGAACAACGGAACTGAATGAGTGCCTCCCTGATTCCGTATATACGCCACTACTGTCGTATTGTCGGATAGGATTTGGACATGAGCATCGTGAATAATGTCCATCCAGTGACGTAACGCAAGCCAAATTGACATCATTTCCTTGATGTTTATGTGCTTGCACAGGAATTGCGGATCCCAAAGACCCTGGCATCTCGAATCCGTTGGGATTAATGATGCACCCCAACCTGTTTGACTGGCATCCGTCATAATGGTAAAACTCGGATCCGGCAACTGCAGCGGAACTCCTTGAGTTAACCACTGAATGTTTGCCCAAGTCTGAATCTCTTGTTTCACTTGATCTGACAAGAGAACGTCTACATCGAGCGAATGAATTTTCACACTCCAATTCTGAGTCAAGAAAATTTGAAGAGGCCGTGTGCGTAGCCGTCCCATCGGAATGAGATCCGCAGCGGCTCCGCACAGACCTATCAGTCTCATAAATTCTCTCGCTGTGACTTTGTCTGTATTTAGACAATAGCGAGCGTAACAACTGACTAATTTCGCTCTGGTTAACGGCAGACGAACGAGATTGTTGTGCGTCTCGAAGCTCATTCCCAGATGAGTGAATGACTTGGACGGCACCAGATCCGACTTCTCCTCGTTTACTATGAAACCGAGACGTCGGAGCAATAGAAGAAGATTCTGAACATCGTTCTGAAGCGTTAACTCGTTGCCGTACCTCTGAAGAATGTCGTCCAGGTAGGCCGACGTTACCGCAGACGAATGAGCTCGGAAGTAAATCATTACCGAGTTCATTACTCGAGTGAAAGCCCAGGGTGCTAGATTCAATCCGAAGCACATGGCCCGGAACTGATACACCACTCCTAGGACTGCGAAGCGTAGATACTTTCGGAATGTCGGATGTACCATGACGTGAAAGTACGCATCTTTGAGATCTATGCTCGTTGCATAATCGTTCACCCGAATACTCGCTCTGACCGATCGAATCGTCTCCATATAAAACTTCGGAGCGATGATCAGCTTGTTTATCCAGCTCAAATCTATGACTGGACGGAACGAGCCGTCTGGTTTCGGAACCAGAAACAGATGGCTGTAGAATCCCAGCGATTCCTGGTTTTCTACGACCTCTACCGCGTTCTTCATTAAAAGAGACTGCACCTCTGATAGCAGAGCGTCTCTTTTCTGAGGGTTTGACGGAAGATGAGTCCACTTTGGACTTCGAGTTAATGGAGGCTTTCGTTTGAAGGATATCTTTAGACCTTCCGAAGTCACTCCTCTCACCCAAGGGTCGTCCGTAATCGACGCCCACTCTTGAGACAAACTCGACAACCTTCCGCCAACCGGAACGCGATAGAGGTTTGAGCCATCACCTCCTGGATCTGCGAGGCCTGCGGTAGGAGAAACCACGTCTTCCACGACCCGCACCTCGCCTCGTCGACCTCGGGGCGTCCGACCGATTGTCCCGGCCTGAAGGACGTCCCGAACGAGAGTCGCTATCCTGACGGTCTCTCGAATAAGAGCTAGAGGACGCACCGGAACCTCTATAGGAACCTCTCTTGGGCGGATAAGACCCAGAAGTGCCCGCCTTATTCGTGTCTGCTGAATCCGACCTTTTAGGAGCGGATCTAAACAACAGAGAATCACTAGCTTTCTTTTTAATATTATCATAAATAGCGGAAAGCTTGCCGTCAAAGAGAAGATCTCCTGAGACCGAAGCGACTCTAAGAGAGTTCTTCACCTTAGAATCCACTAGTGTGGATGTAGACAGGGCTGCGTCACGTCTAACCAACTCCAGATTAGCCACTGAAAGGGCGGAGTTACACGTGGAATAAGCTACTGCCCTTGAAAGAAGTCTTAAGGAGGATTGTATATCCTGAAACTCTTCCCCTTGAAGACGCAGTGATAACGCCTTCGTAAGGTGATCTGCGTAAGATAAGGCATCTAAATTGGCTCTGTTAGACGCAATAGCTGTTTCCAACACTGCGGTTGGAATAGAAGCTGACGACGGTAATGATAGCTCTAAGTCTTCCGCCTCGTCGTCCATACGCAGAGGAACTCTCGGTATACCCTGACCTGCCGTGTCGAATTTATTCCTTGCATTAATGAAAGGCAGGTTGAGAGTATTTGCGGACAAGAAGCCTGCTTTCCCTGTCCTGGAAGCAAGTTTAAAAATAGCGTCGTTCAATAATTCAAATGTTCTTGCAACATTATTGGACTGCGACGGAAACTCGGGAGCGATGTCCCTGAACCGCTCGAAAAAATCAGAGTCCAATGACGCTATAATTCTCCTGTCCGGAAGCGCAGCAGTCTGGCCCGACGGAACAACTTGAGGAAGAAAGTGCCGGATGAAGTCTACGGCAGCTTTGTGTTGTTCCGAAAGGGATAGCTCCAATTCATCCGTATCCCTTTCACCATCCGGTCGGACCTCCCGATGTTCCCGGTCGTCCGCCCCCGATGCTTCGGCGGAGCGTACCGACCCAGCGCCGTCGGATAATTCTCGATCCGACACCGTCTCTGTCGGCTGCTGGGATGCTGCGATAAGCTGTGCTATCTGCACTAGAATGTCCGACGTCGAGACCTGCGGAGGAGCGGTCTTTCGCTGCTTTGCCGAGGGCAGCTCCGCATCGGATGGCTCCCGCATACTTTTCCTATGCGAACGTCCGGAGTCCATCGGTCTCGAGTCCCTGGCTGCCGGATGGTGTGACCTGGTCGCCGAATAATCCTTCCTCGGCGAAGCTGGCAAGATATCGGAGGTCACGCAGCCAAGGTGCGGTCGTGTGCGCCGGCGAGAAGAGGAAGCCTTAACAGTCTCTGCGGACTGCTTATACAACGGAGCGTCCCGAGCGACGGACGTATGCTCCGCTAAAGACACATTTTGTACCACAACATCTGGTCCCAGATGTTGTTGTACGAGAGAGGGGCCTCTCTCGCTCGCGGCCCGGCTGGACCTGGACGAGCTAGGAACCGGACTAAAAGGCTTCCTCCGTTCTCGTTCACTATCCGCCGTCACTGGGTGTGCATCTATTATTTTTATAGTGCTCGCATCACCCAAAATTTCCTCTTGGACCGCATCGGACGAACCCGGCTGCCGAACCATTCGGTGAATGGACGCTACACCGGGCGAGCTAGCGGACGACATTTGTCTAATCTCCATGAGCACTTTTGCCGCTAGCTCTGTATTTAATTGTGACGACGGACGCACACTTGAAGAAGATAACATGGAAACATCACCCTGTTCTGGTTCCTCTGAAATAGAAACTGAGAGAGTAGAGTGACCTTGTGGAGAAAGAGCTGGCATCGCTCTTTCTCCAGAAACAACATATCGTGACACACGTTTCCAATGTTTCTCATCCCAATGTTCACATACAGGACAGGGATTAATGCGAGAACACTGACTACAATTTATGCAATAATCATGAAAGTCAGAGGAAGATTTCTTCCTATTACAATTTGAACAAGTTCCTTTCATTGTGAAGGAACAACAATAAGTCCTAGTTACTCGCAAAAACCCCTGACACAAAGATACATAATAACATGATCCATTAATAAATGAAAAAACAATTGCAAAACAAAATAATTTTGAAAAAATATTTTTTCAGAGAAGCCCAAGTTGCTGAAAAGTAACGTTGAGCCCCGATGGATCCGATGGCAAAGTGTGGTCAAAAATTTTAAAATTATATAAAATAATTAATGAGACACTTTCGGATAATATAAATGTATCTTATAATGAGATAAACTACCTCAAAGGCAAACAGCCCCCTCAAAAAAGGCTGTTGCCAATGAAAACAAACAGTGTAAACACAGAAGAAAACATGACTCCAGGCACTGAAAAAACTGGCCCGGAATCAGTCCTCAATTACACTCTATCTGATGCAAAACAGAGACTCCCAGGGGAGAATCTGCAGAACATCAGATGGAAGATGCAGAACACAAACGTTATACACCCATGGGTGAAAACGTAACTATGGGGAAAATAACAGAAAACATTCTGTAACCAAGCAACTCTCCCAGGGAAATTTTAGAAATGAAACTTCTCAAAAATATGCCAAAAGCATGGGAGAATTGCAAGGGGGGACTTTAGAAGGTTAGGGGAGAGGAAACACTGAATAAGCAGTGCAACAATTAGCAAGAATGACAACAAGAGGCGTTTGCCTCGAAAATAGGCAACTTAACATAATTTTAACAAAAAATTTTAAGTACAGCCCTGATTATTTTTTGCCACTTCTTTTTTCCTCTCCTCCTTCTATCCTCCTTAGAATCACATTTTCTCCAAGAATTACGTGTCTGGCATCCTTTAAACTGAGATTTACAAGCACAAAGATCAGTGAGATGTTGACTGATGAAGGGCCAAACAGAGAATGATATTTGGCGCCAATTTCGGGACGACTGCGTCACTGCGCATGCGCAGTAGAGTCGTACTATGGAGGTCCTTTAGGACATGATTTCTTTTTGTTTTGGATGCAAATTTTGGGGATTGGGGGGCAAAATTTGTGTTTGGCCCTGGTTTTTGTGGAGTTAGCACCAGCTAAGTCTGGGTCATTGGTACAGTATAAAAATATATTTTTTCAGAACAGCCCAAGTTTCTGAAAAGTAACGTTGAGCCCCAATGGATCCCAAGCCTAAGTGTGGACAAAAATTTTAAAAATATTTTAAACAATTTATTCAACACTTACGAACAATAATAATGCATCTAGTTATGATTAAAATAACATCAAGATATTATTTTCCAAAAATCCCCCCCTCACACAGAGGGCTGTTGTAAATGTAAACAATGAGTGTAAAAACACTAAAATAAGACTCCAGGCACCCAGGCCCGAAATCAGTTACCAAATATACACTATCTGATGCAAAACAGAGACTTCCAGGGAAGAAACTGCAGAACATCAGATGGTAGATGCAGAACACAATGCCTAACCACCCGTAGGTAAAGACGTAAACATGGGGAAAAGAACAGAATTCATTCTGTTATTCAGCTAAAACTCCCAAGAAAATTTAGTAATAATAATTACAAAAACTATGCCAAAAGCATGGGAGAATAGCAAGGGGGGACTTAAAGGACAGGGAGAGAGGAAAACACTTAAAAAACAGTGTAACTAAATAATCAGAATGACAACAAAATGGCTGCTGCCTCGAAAATAGGTAACTTAACATAATTTCATTAAAAATTTTTAAGTTACAGCCCTGATAATATTCTGTCACACATTTTTTCCTCTCCTCCTTCTCTATCCTCCTTAGAATCACCATTTCACTAATATTTATGTGTCTGGCATCATTTAAACTGAGATTTATAAGCACAAAGATCAGTCAGATGTTAACTGATGAAGGGCCAAACTTAGAATGATTAATGGCGCCAATTTCGGAACGTCCTTGACACTGCGCATGCGCAGTAGAGGCGAAGTGTGGAGGGCCTTTCAGGACATGTTTTCTTTGGTTTTAGATGCAAATTTTGGGGATTGGGGGGCAAAATTTGTGTTTGGCCCTATATTTTAAGAGTTAGCACCAGCTATGTCTGGGTCATTGGTACAGTATAAAAATATTATATTCAATTAACAGGGATATACAATTAAGAGATATCCAATTAAGTGGGCTCCACTGTACCATGTTTTAAAGGCAAAACAGAAAAAAAAACACCAACTTTGAATGGCATTTTTTGTTTATACTGACGTTACACAAGGAAAATTCATCTTTTTTCATTATGTTTTAGGGATGAATTGGATTTCCAACATCAAAATGTTTGAACTGACCATTTAGTTTGATTTCAACTGTAAAACATAATTCTTTAGCCTGGGGAAGGATTCGAACCTTCAAACCATGATCAATTGGCAGGGGCACCAGGCATTCTCCCCTCTTCGTACCAGATGTTTTTCAACACTAAATAGTGTATATTTACAGTTGTATTCAAACTAAATGGTCCAATTCGCTCCCTCAACTTCTACAAGAAACAAGGCATGCATTACACTTTAATACACAACACCACCATGCCCCCACATAAACAATTGGTATTAAGTGTCTTGCCCAAGGTCACAATGTGATGATGGAGGTCAGGATCGAACTCTCTACCCTTAGATTTCAAGCTCGATGCTCTAACAAATGAGTCTCCATGCTCCTAGTGCTCTCCAGATGTCATGTAACAAGTCATGTATTTTATTACTGGGTAAGGGTAGCATATTGGTTGGTTTAATTCAGTTTCATATATTTATTTATTGCTGTTCAAGTTCACTGCCAGCATCTATGGTTATATCAACACAATTGAAATTCAAATTTTCTTATTTTTTCAATTGTTGTCTCCAAAGTATAGCTAGTGATTCATTATTGAATTTTTCAAGCTAATTGAGCATGTTCCACTGAGGTACCATACTCTATGTTGTTAACACCAAAAAATTTAATTTTTAGTTATTCAAATATTTGTTTTCCAACTGTCCCCTTCTAGTTATGTGTGGTAAAGGATTATAGAACTTTGGCCCAGGAACTGGTTATTATGATCTATTTTACCAGGAAATAAAACTTGTTTACTACAGTAGGCAAACACTGATCCACTTACCGAGGCTTGTAAATGAAGGAGTTTTGATTAGCTATAGGCACTTTTCCAAAAATAGTCATACCCCCATAACAAAAGTAAATACTTCCCCACAGGTAGAATTAAGCCTTTAAATGGTATAGTGCTGGGAGCCCATATTTATATATATATATTTATTGGTGTTTAAGGTCACATTCTTCTGCACAAAGGCTAATCATGACCGTGACAGTTTTACGGGTGGAGGAAGCCGGAGTACCAGGAGAGAACCACCGAGCAATGGCGAGCAACTGTCAGCTCTCCAACATACCAACTCCACACAAGCAGGGTTAGCATTGGTTGAAGACAGGAGCACCATCGACATGCAGTACACCTTAGTACACAGCGTCACCGTGCCCCCACGTGGGAAATGGGGGGTGAAGTGTCTTGCCCAGGGACACAACACGGTGGGATTCGAACCAAGGACCTCTCGGCTTGCAGCCTGCACCTCTGCCAACTGAGCCACCGCGCCCCCCAGCCCATATTTGGACTTTATTCTGAAATTCAGATGCTTCAACTTAAAGACTCCATAATATTCAGTGTATATGTATTATACTATTATCTTTGAGATGATATTAATTAGTCTGTAAGGATTTGCCTTGTTACAATTCAAGGGACAGAACTTATAGATACTCTCATTTTAACACAAACACTGATCCACTTACCGAGGCTTGTAAATGAAGGAGTTTTGATTAGCTACAGGCACTTTTCCAAAAACGGTGATACTCCCATAACAAAGGCAAATATTGCCCCACAGTTGGAATTAAGCCTTTAAATGGTACAGTGCTGGGAGCCCATGTTTCGACTTTATTCTGAAATTCAGATGCTTCAACTTAAAGACTCCAAAATATTCAGTGTATACGTATTATACTATTATCTTTGAGGTGATATTAATTAGTCTGTAAGTATTTGCCTTGTTACAATTCAAGGGACATAACTTATAGATACTCTCATTTTAACAGGTCAAAGTCAGGTGAAAATATTCTAATGGCCAAAAATAAGTTAGCATACCAATGGGAATCCCTTTATCCAACATAATGGTCAAAACTGATCAGAGCTATCATCATATACATTGTCATTAAACTTTGTAATGTTTTCAATTCTTTCACAAAAATATAGCCTATGAACCCTCATTGGAATGAGCTTGCTCCAATGATGGTTCATGTTTTTTGAGACTGAAAATAAGAACTTTTTGTTATTCAAGATAACTTTTTCTTTGCAAGTGTCATCTACCTGCGTTGAGTAACAGGTCAATCGATTCTGTTCTGAAAGTCCATATTTGGTCTTTATACTGATGTACAGGAGCTGTAACACAAAGGCTTCCTATTCCGTGGATGTGTATCATATTATCTGGGAACCAAAATTATTAAGTTTGTATGGATTTGCCTTATTATTATTTATGGGAGAGTGCCTATAGACACTCTCCCATAAATTGAAACAGGGTCATGAGCTGTCAACAAATTTTTACAACAAAATATAATTCATAGTCTACCAGTTAACTGTGTAAAATAAGCTATTATTAGCTTCAACACTGGTGTGAAACTCAAAAAAATCTCCATTAATTTATTGGAGTTTATGATCACTTTTGTGCAGCTATGGTTATTTGTGACTTCAACAATGGTTTAAAGTTAAATTTTAAGCCAATCATTCAAACCCATGCTGTCCATTTTAGAGGATTTCCATCGAAGCACTGGTTATCAGGTCCTATTTTACCAGTAAAACAGAACTTGCATCACACAGTAAACAAGCAATGCTTAATTCCCAGGGTTCCCAGGAGCGAATAAATCTTCATTATTTATTGATTTATTTAATTTACTTGTTTAATGACACTTTCAACAGCCTGAGTCATGTTGTGTCGGTAGGTTTTATGGGTGGTGGTGGTGGAGTCAGAGAATCTAAGAGAACCACCAATCAGTGGCAAACAACTGTCAAACTTTCCAACTTATGAACCCCACTGAAGCAGGGTTAGCAGTGGTTGAAGCATGTGCACCATGGAGGTGGTGTTTTGTCTTCGCACACAACACCACTGTGCCCTCACATTGTCAACTGGGATTAAGTGTCTTGCCAAAGCATGTGATGATGCAACTCAGACTCGAACCAATAACCTTTGGATTTAAAGGTCATATTAAGTATTGAGCCTCTGCAGTCACAAATAAATCTTTGTAACATTGTGAACCAAGACAGATGTGAAAGAGGGGCCACATCTATCTTTTAGCCCATTACCTGAAAAATAGCCAAAACCGGCCAGTGCTATTCACAAAAATCACCATTCATATTTTGTTAAATTTTAATTTTTTCCTTAAAAAACATAGCTTATGACCCTCAATGGAATTAGATGAGAGGTCATAAGGTATGTTTTTTTTTAGCAAAAATGAAAAAGTTTAGTTTTGCAAGAATATTTTTGGTCTCAGTTTTCTGCTATGTAGGTAATGTAAAGAGTTTATTTACCTCATCTATTGGTGACAACTAACCCCATTAACAACAGATCAATTATTTCTTGAAGCATTGAGAACATTCCCACTGACCAGTAGATATTACATGATCATCGTCAAATGCTGACCTATAACAAATTCATCACCGCTTTTCCACATTATATCTACATCCTGTAAAATAAGTTTTGATATCATGAACCCTTTGAAATACATTTGTACCAATCATCCCAACCAGTTTCTTTTTTATTGCTATTTAATTCAATATTATTTATTGGTGTTTATGCTTACATATTTTGGCACAATGGCTATTTGTGACAACAACATGAATATAAAGTCAAGTCCAGCCAATTGTTTATACCCTTGTTGCTCATTTTTGATGACTTCCACCCCAGCCATTAGTTGGAAAGGAAAATATGAGTATGCATGCACTACAGGGTGCACCGCGATAGGTGGTTCTGGAGCACTGCACTGGATACCGCTTCTGCATCCCCAAGCAAAACGGCCCCGGTTATCCTAGTTTGACTCTTTCTTGGCCAAATTTTGGCTTCTTTGTCATCTAGGACCTTGTTCTTAGAGGAGTGCTCAAAATTTGCTTTCCTATACTGTACCAGAGAGAGAGGGATAAGGCACATTGTATCACAATAGTAGGTTGTGGAAAACATGGATGCAGGGTTGATGTTTGGAAATAAATCTGATTCCCCATGTTATGACTTGTGAGTCCCATTCCACAAGACACCAATGGTTAGCGGCACATTGGTTTACCCAAATGAAAGTAATTAAAGCACAAAACCAACTAATTGGAACTATATATATTAATCTTACATATTAAAACCTTTTTACAAAAACAATTGCCACAAATCAGCAGACCTAACGCAAAGTTATAGGAGTTTTAAATGATAGCAGGCACGAATGGAATTGAACCTCTATGGTTGCATACAAAATTATCATCGGCATCCGAATATGTAATGAATGGAATGTGTAAGACACAGTTACAGTCCTCGACAAATGAAGATGTTGTTAAACTTCTTAGGAGTCACCTCATTTCATAATGGTTAACCTTTTGATCAGTTGCCTAAAATAATTTTTTTCATAAACCTGTTTTGTAATCCTACTCTAGTGACTCAAATAAACATACCCATACATTATTATTTTTTGTCCCTTTTCCACCCCATATGATTCTTATTTGGGAACCTATGTTTATTCATTTTCACTATGTTGGTCCGTCGGTCGATCATTGGATTACACTATTTGGACTATATTTTTAAATGTTTGCCTTAACTGCAGAAGCTTCGGAGTTATTGGAGAATTTGGAAATAATTTATGCAGGAGGTGGCACTTTGAAATATTTTAAAGTCATTTTGAAATCTCAGAATTCATTATGTTGCCACAGAATATTCTAGCCCACACTTTTTGACCCAGCCCGCCCCATGGGCAGCACACTCAGTCCCAGCCTCCGGGCAGGGCCTTCAATCCTATCATTTTTTAAACCCCCACCATTAGATTCCTAGTAAAATGTTACCCCAATACCTATATCGATGACATCCATCAATTTTCCCTCTCCCCAGCCATTTTTTTAAACAACACCATTAGATTCCTGATAAAAAGTTACCCCAAGAAGACCCCTTTGAAGACATATATCGGTAAAAAATAATTTGGTCATAACTTTCGGTGCCCCTTCCTGCCACCACGTCACCCCGCATACTTTTTCAAACATTGACAAGGACCTCCGCCATGAAAAAGTACCCCTAGTAGGCTAGTAGACCCATTTTGGGCACTCTGGATGGCCCCCATATTAATTTCTATAGCGGACAGACAGACAGACATTCTAAAATATAGTATAGATGAGACAGTTTTCCATCCCATACTTTTGTGCGAGAGGACTCTGAAGCTGGATATCCCGTATGAATTTGTTAACTAAATATAATGAGTTAACTATCTAACTGGTTTCGCTCGATTTGAGCTTCATCAGAGACTTTTGTCTTGTGTGGTAGCTCTCACATATTTATATACAAAGCCTGGCGGGTAGAATTGCCAGGTAGAACTGCTTGAATGTATTATAATCATAATGAGAGCACTGTACGCCCATGGACTGAGAGAAAACCTGACCAATAATTCAGTTGAAGGACGAGTCAAAATGCTTAGTTTTCCACCATCTTGCGTCACTGAATCAGTGAACGATGTGATTTTTTGGTTAAGAGGGTATATAAGTAATGGAATTTTGTTTATTTTGAAATTCTCACCTCTCATATTCCTTACATTCAGATTAAATATACACAAATTATACATCAAAATGAAGGTTGGGATGTATAGAACACGAAACACATATGTAATCAACTCATAGAGTTGACAGTAGGCACCACTGGTTCCTGGAAGTCTGCTATCGTATTCACACCAGAACTGATAACAAAATAATATTTTGCAAGAACAACTCGTGGTCGAATGTGCGTCAGATATTCAATAACAAAGCTAGGCATTCAAAACACTTTCTGGTGCAGCGACAGGACTGCATTTTGGAAAAGGACAATGCTGTCTGCATTTTTTATTGAAGATGGTTTCCATGCTCGACAGACATGCGCAAATCAGGTTGTCACTAAAAAGTGTACTCCGACCCCGACTCTGAAATTACCGACTCCAAAACTATTTCTTTTTATAACTCTTTTATTAATGGATCAATTACACTGAAATTCAACATAAATGTACAGAATTGTGTGTAGTATACATAAAATCATATAAATGTTACAAAAAAATTATGATTTTCATTAAATTTACTTTTATTGAGTTTTGACTCACTAAAAAGTGTACTCGGTGATTTCAACGAAATTTCATTCTCTCCTTCATATAATACATTCTTCCAGCTAATTTGTTGCAGTATTAAGAATATATACATATTTTACGATGTCTAATGCAAGATTTATAATTAATATGGAAATTAATCGTGCTTAAAATGGAAATTTACTCGAATGAGATTCGCCGACTCCGGCTTCATTTGAGGTTGCATGTAAAATTCAAACCTGCAATTGGCGGATCAATAGACAGAGGTTTTCCCGGACTGTGGTAACTGACGCAGTTAACATGCACGAGAAGGCGTTGAAAGTGATTTTTTCATAGGTAGTTTGTTGGACCCTTCTTTTTCTCAGTGAAATTTATGTCCAAGAAAGCCTATCACGAGAAGGCGTTGAAAGTGAGTTTTTCATAGGTAGTTTGTTGGACCCTTCTTTTTCTCAGTGAAATTTATGTCCAAGAAAGCCTATCACATTTGCCTTAGAGTTGGCATGTGTTGCTTGTAGACTTCCTGATCTTTTTGATGACATGGTGGAGTGTAGCAACGCCACTTGTCGTCGCTGGTATCATATACAGTGTGCTAATATTTCCAGTTCAATCACTGATAGCATTAATTTCAAGTGTGAACAGTGTTAAATTGTACCACCTACATCATGTATATTAAATTACTTTGTAACTTAGTGTGGAGATTGTGAGACAACATACTTTTCTAAAATTGACTTCTAACACCCACACCAAGAGAAGTTAGACACCACTTTTGTAATATAATTCCCGATTCTATATGCCTTCCGAGATATATAGCATTATAAATTGTATTACGACCTTTGGGTTCAAATTCTTATTGAAAAATTACCTCCCGTGCTACTAACAGAAACTAGACTCCTTCTCCATAATATAATTCCCGATGTTATTTGCTTCAGAGTCCAACTTCTTATCGAAAAAAATACTACTACTGACAGGTGCTATAGACTCTATTGTTATAATTCCCGATGCTATATGCCTTCAGAGATATATAGCACTGGAAATTATTTTACAGCCTTAGGGTCCAACTTCTTCGAAAAAAATTACGCCCTTCTCTGCTACTGACAGGTGTTAAGATTGATTGTGGTAAAACAATTTTCTTATCCGCGTCACTTACCACAATCCGGGAAAACTCCTGACTACTGATCCGCCAATTGCAAGTTTGGATTTTACATGTAACCTCAAATGAAGCCGGAGTCGGCGATTCTCATTCGAGAAAATTTCCATTTTAAGCACGATTAATTTCCAAATTAATTATAAATCTTGCATTAGACATCGTAAAATACGAATATATTCTTAATACTGCAACAAATTAGCTGGAAGAATGTATTATATGAATGAGAGAATGAAATTTCGTTGAAATCACCGAGTACACTTTTTAGTGAGTCAAAACTCAATAAAAGTCAATTTAATGAAAATCATAATTTTTTTGTAACATTCATATGATTTTATGTATATTACACATAATTCTGTACATTTATGTTGAATTTCAGTGTAATTGATCCATTAATAAAAGAGTTATAAAAAGAAATATTTTTGGAGTCGGTAATTTCAGAGTCGGGGTCGGAGTACACTTTTTAGTGACAACCCGCAAATCACTCTATACCATGAATTTCCATCGAAAAAACAAAATCGTAATTCTAAGAAATTTCAACAGGTGTCATGATACCTTGCATCGAATATGGCAACTGTGCAATCTCTATCTAATAACAGTATACTGTATGAAGGCAATCTTTTTCATTATTTGATTTTATACGGCATTGTTTTACATGCTTTTTCCATCCGATGACGTCGACCAGAAATCGAAAGTATACTCATACGCAAAAAAAAGTAAAGGCTTTGGAATTTTCCCACATGCAGCTCTGTCACCGTGTTTTGAAGAATTTTGATCCCCAAGCTTTGTTCTTGGATATGTAAAGCACATTTGGCTACAAGATTTTTTCGTGAAATATTATTAAATTATCGGTTCTCGTGCGAATACGGCAGCAGACTTCCAGGAACCTGTGGTGCCAACAGTTGACTCTTGGAGTTGATTACACATGTGTTTCCTATTCTATACATCCCAACCTTCATTTTGATGTACATTTTATTTAATTTGAATTGAAGGAATATCAAAGGTGAGAATTTTCAAAATAAACAAAATTTCATTACTTATATAGGCCCTTATCCTATTGACTGCTTGCCTGAATAAAAATCTGTGTAACTGATAGGTGAATGGTATGACTCATTGAGCAGTTTTGGACCCAAATTTCATTGGAATTGTCCACTTCAAAAAGTTTGCACTAAATTTATGCAAGCTAGATCGATACCGGGCAAACATATGTAGGCCAACATATCGACTTTCTGTGTGCCAGTGTGGTTACATACTGACTATCGATATTGTATATATCGTCTGGTACATTGAGGCAGTGCTATATTTCGACTTAGGTTCCACCGAGTTGTCTTGTCCGAGTTGCCAAAACTTGTCGTCGGTTCTGTGGCTGTAATTCATTCACATTTATATCACGAAATTAGGAAACCCAAAGCTAATTTAACGTTTGATGCCCAACATTGTCTATGCAACAGGCTTATTCTACACACGAAATCAGTAGTTCTCCGCTATTTATTCACATTATATTTGGAAACTGGAATTGGTTTGATTATTTCACCATGTCTAACTTCACAAAAATGTCAAAAGTTGGTCAGACTTACGGAGGTAGCGCTCGACTGATCATCGAGTACACAGTCAGCATTCGCCGGCCTATTCCTCTCAGGTGAACGGGTTCCGTTGTTTCACCAAGTTACACCCAATTAATACCCCATTATCCGCAATTAAGAACCAATTAATGTTTAGTTCAGACTTAGAAATGGATGAAATTTGATCATCACATTGGTCTTGTAATTCTTGTTTCTAGAATTTGTCGTAACAAACAATAGGCTTCCGAAGGTGGCCGGAGGTGACCGAAGGTTAACCTTCGGTAACCTCCGGCGACCGGAGGTTACCGAAGGTAAACCTTCGGTAACCTCAGGAAACCTCCGGTAATCTCCGATTTCCTTACAAATAATAGTGTGCCGAAGAATAGGCGTCCGAAGGTGTCCGGAGGTTACCGAAGGTTAACCTTCGGTTACCTCCGGCGACCGGAGGTTACCGAAGGTTAAACTTCGGTAACCTCAGGTAACCTCCGGCAACCTCCGGTTTCCTTCCAAATAATAGTGTTACGAAGGCAGGCATTTATGAACCACAAAATAAATTCCATTGACCACAGTGTTCACTCTCTGTACAACACACGAAGTTGTTTTAATTTCAAAATAAAATAGTACCATATCAATTCCAAATATTTTTTTTTAAATTCACTGTTTACTTCTTTGACCTCACAGCATTTCATTTAACCCATCCTGTTTTGGAGTAAAAAGAAATCCTGACACATTTTCACCATTTCACTCATTATAATTAATCAAAGTATAAAAATCACAGAAAAAATATTCTTTCAACTCACATCCTTTTGTATCAATACATTACAGATCAACTTCATGTGTACCTCAAGGCCCAATTATTCTCAGAATACATTGAATGCAAGAATATTTAACCCCTTCATTCTTCTCAAAATAAAGATGAAAAAATGTACTTTTCCTTCCTCAAATGTTTCTGTATATCACATATTTGGAGGGCAAAACACCATGTGAGACAAGCACACCTTGAGTTGAAAACAGAAATCACAGATTTATTTTATCTTATCGCTAGCAGAGTGGCCTCTGAGTGGAAATTTCCCCCGATAATGTGTTGCAAAGACATAAAAAGCTCCACATTTCCCCTGCCCAAATGAAATATTTTATTGGCAATACAGGAATTTTGTTGAATGGAGTGTGTGTGTGTGTGTGGGGGGGGGGGGGGGGGGGGGGAGCAGAATAATAAAATCTTACAGATAACTCCAGATATAAGTTTCAAGAGGTCACACAAATACATACAGTGGCATATCACTTTTTCCCCACTGAAAATAAGAACTATTGACCCAGACTAGTAACTGTTAACCCTTTCCCCACCCCAGCATATCCCCACTTGTTTCACCTTTTGAAAACAACTAGTTGTTGAACCCTCGTAGAATCAACAAAGGTGCTGATTCCAGAAACATTCAACAACATATTTTTTTACTGGAATATACCTGAAATATTGATCTAAGGAGTGGTCAGGTGTCTCTATTTACTGATTTATGATATAATATGTCATATTGACTGCTACAGCATAACATTAACAGAAAGTAAATCTTAGTGAGACTACTTGGCAAAGAAGAGGCCCACAGGGCGTGAAGCTGAACAGAAATTAAACAGAGACCAAGAATGAGTCTACGTTAAGCAAGCCATCTCCATAGGCTACGCTGTCAATCCGTGAGTCCCTCAGGAGTGACAAAAATAATGTGGGCATCATGCCTTTTCTTCAGTTGATCATAAAGTAAAATGTAGAGCTCCCCTATGAAGCCCCTTGATACAACCTATGTGGATTAATCTTAGTTACACACCTCTAGAGGGTACTGAATACAAAATTTTTAATTCTTCAGCAAAATGCAGTGGTATAGATGAAGGGGGGGGGGGGTTGGACCCCCCCCCCCCCCCCACCAGAAGTTTTGTCGGAAATTTTGTGGGACCATTTTTAGGCAAATTTATGCCTAATAACATTAAAATGCTATCTTTGGGGATAAAAACATGCATTTTGGGTAAAAAAGACCAATTTTCAGTACATTTGCAGTAAACAACAGATTCTTTCTGTTTGTTTGGGTTTTTGTTGTTGTTACACTGTTGGAAAATTTTCGGTCTGTCGGAATTTTGGGCTTGCCCCTCCACCAGTGAAAAGCTATTTACGCCACCGTCAAAATGGCCAATTCCGGCTCCCATAGAGAGCCCAAATATTAACCCAAGCTCTTGATTTAAACACAGTTGAATCTGACTACCCTAGAGATGTTGTGTACCAAATATGAATGCATTCAGACTGTTGGATCTGAAGAAGAGAAATTTTAAAGAAATTTCTTCGAATTGCACTAAGTTCAAATTTGGGCTACCATAGCGAGCCTAAATATTAACCTATTGATCTGATTTGAAAAAACTTGAATCTGCCTCTCCCCAGAGGAGTTGTATATCAAATGTGAAAGCATTCTGATGAGTGGATCTGAAGAAGAAGATTTTTGAAGAAATTCCCTCATATTGTTCCAAGTTAAATTTCATGTTCCCATATGGAGGCCAAACATTAACCTAGGCATGCAAATTGAACAACCTGGAATCTGCCCCCCCCCCCCCCCCCCTAGAGATATTGTATACCACATATAAAAGCATTCCAACTGGTGGATCTGAAGAAGAAGATTTTTAAAGAATATTCCCCATATTATCCTATGTTAATTCTTCAGGCTCCTGTAGAGGGCCCAAACATGAACCAATGAGCTTTATTTCAACAAACTTTTATCTGACCCCTGCTATGAATGCTGTATACCAAATATCAAAAGATTCTGATGATTAGTTCTGGAGAAAAGATTTTTTTTTAATTTTTGCAAATATGCTGACTTTTTTCAATGCCCATTATAGAACATCCCAACGTAACCAATGACAATTTTTTTATACCATTCAATTCTGCTGGTCCTAAGGATACTTCATACCAAATAACAGCTCTCTGTTTGTCCTAAGGATACTTCATACCAAATAACAGCTCTCTGTTCCATGTGCTTTTGGAAACATGGGCGTTTGAAAATATTTCTATTTTTAGCTCCCAGGGTTGCCATGGGGATGCAGGTTTTTTTTTTTTTTTTTTGACATGGGTCAAGTACTTATGACCCATTAATACCACAAACCAAATTTGGTTCATCCCGGACCACTGGTTTAGAAATAAGAAATTTTGGGCGGGGACCAAAAATCTTACCCCTCCTATTACAAAGCCAAATATTACTTCACGAATTTCGTTTGAACAAATTTGATTCTACACCTCATATGGAAGCTCCATGGCAAAAATCAAGTCATTGTACACACTGGTTCTTGAGAAGAAGATTTTAAAAATATTTTGGAGCATTTTCCCCCACTCCCTCTCTATAGGGCTGGGCATGTTGAATTGAACAAAAATGAAATGCCCCCTTGGAACCATTAATCACAAAAACTTTCAGTTGAATTGGCCCAGTGGCTTTAGAGGAGAAGACCAAAACATGGTGTTGACAGACATCGGATGGAGAGCGATGAGATTAGCCCAGCTTGACTTTGTCAAGATGAGCTAAAACAATAATGATTGAGAAACCAATCACAAGGACAAAAGAAGCAAAATTCAATTTTCAAGCATACGTTTTTATATTTTGGGGAATTTGCTCTTTATAAGGAAGGCTGTACTTCTAGTGGACCCAGCTTGAATATACTAAAACATTGCTACTGAATCAGGGGATGAAAAGAGGAAAGAATTTTGTACAATGTGAATGCTGCCATTGCAAAAAAACTGAAAAACAGCCCTCAAGTTACCTCACATGGAGTGAAAACCATCTGTGCACCCACTAACACAACATTTAATTCATTTCATACGATGAAACAGGTTATTTCACATTTGATTCACTAACAGAGGATCCTACAACAAGAACAGTCTCTATTCTGTACTGTTTCTGAAGCCTATGCAGGTTAAAAATCACATTTTTAGCACATTTATATGGATAGAGTGGGGTTAAAGTGTCAGAATGAAAGAAAAGAAATTTGCAGTAATAAGATGTGGGATGCCAGGGCTTAGGTAGCACACGTTAAAACATGACAAATTTTATTCATTGTGGTTCAAGGTAGCAATGCAGTTTATTTAAACTCCAACCAGTATAGGGCTAAATAGATTCATTATGTCAGAATGAAAGAAAGGTGACTTGCAGTAATAAGATGTGGGATGGGGGGGCTAAGGTGGTATGTGGAAAAGCATGACAAATTTTATTAATTGTGTTTCAAGGCAGACATGGGGTCAAATACTTTGGAAAGTATTTAAATGCAAATGCAAATACTTTTCAAATTTTCAAATGCAAATACAGCTGAAATTGTTCAAATGCAAATGCATTTGAAAATCAATTCAAATACTTTTCAAATACTTTCAAATACATTCTGACAAGTTAAAGAAAATAAAACTAAAAATCAACTAAATCTTTCTTTCAATGTTTATTAAACATTTTTGTATTACTATCTTGGCTCTAGCACGGCCATTGTGGATTGATTACATTTAGTTTGTTCAGTTACAGAAAATAATATTCAATTTCTTCTGCTTGGCATATAATTTCTCTTGTAGCTGTGCTGTATAATTTTTCACCCAGGGTTGAATAATTGTTCCTTAATCCACTGTCCACCTGTGTTATGCCCTAGACTGTATTCTGATAAAAAAAATATGCTACTTCAGTTGATTCAAAAGACTAAGTGGATGGTCATTTATTACACCATGCTGTACATCTTGTCACAGTTTGTATGAACACAGTTTATCAGCACAGTAATCTTCCAATTTCAAGATTTCTTTAGACTGGACAAACAAATTAATTAACAAGAAGAAATTTGTTTCAAGGAAGCAATGCAGTTTATTTAAACTCTAACCGGTATAGAGTTAAACAAATTCATTCTGCAGAAATGGCTGTGTTTGTCCTCATTAATTCAGCTGTTCTACCTTGCAGATACCACAAACAACTGGAAATTCAACAATTAACCTGCCCAACAATCTTTCCTCCTATCTCAGATTACCTGTTTATTTAGCAAGCATTTTATGCATACCAGGAAAGCAAAACAGGCACTGTGTCGTGAAAATTGGGCACCCACCCCTACAAAATAGCATTTTCCCAAAACTTGCAACCATATTACAAACCCAAATTGCTTGAACTGAAAAATTAACAAGACCAGGATATCCGAAAACAAGGAAATATCTTGAAATAACCCTCAACAACAGTTACAAGGAAACACTCCTTTAAAGACATACCAAAGTTGATTACAATACTTGTAATTTGGGATTTAATTTGAAAATAAAATACTACCAAATTGATTCCAAACATTTTTTTTAAATTCACTATTTCTTTCTCTGACCTCACAGCATTTCATTTAACCCATCCTGTTTTTTGAGTAAAAAAAAAATCCTGACACATTTTCACCATTTCACTCATTATAATTAATCATAGTAGAAAAATCACAGAAAAAATGATCTTCAAACTGACATCATTTTGTATCAATATGTTATAGATCAGCCTCACATGTACCTCAAGGCCCAATTATTCTCAGAATACATTGAGTGCAAGAATATTTTAACCCCTTCATTCTTCTCAAAATAAAGATGAAAAAATGTACTTTTCCTTCCTCAAAGGTTTGTATATAGCACATATTTGCAGGGCAAACCACCATGTGAGAGAAGCACACCTTGACTCAAAATAACCATATAATTTGAGCGGAAAACAGAAACAAAAGAACAAGCAAGGGTTGCTATTTGACCCACATGGTACCAATCAATTCAATGAAAAAGCCAACACCTAATGCTTATGAGACCTTCCATGATAGTTTTAGTGACAGAAGTTTATAGTGTTTCCAGATGCATAACTTACAGAGATAAAAAGAATCTTAGAAATCAATAAATCACAGATTTATTTTATCTTATCACTGGCAGAGTGGTCTCTGAGTGGAAAATTCCCTTGGTAATGTGTTGCAAAGACATAAAAAAAACTCCACATGTACCGTACCCAAATGAAATATTTTATTGGCACTACAGGAATTTTGAGGGAGGTCAGGAACAGAATTCAAAATGAGCCGAAACAAATGGAAGGGGGAGGGGGGGAGGTGACCAGAATAATAAAATCTTACAGATGACTCAAGATATAAGTTTTACGGGATCACAGAAATACATACAGTGCTATCTCCACTTGTTTCACCTTTTCAAAAAAAATATTGTTGAACCCTCTTAGAATCAACAATGGTTCTGATTCCAGAAAGATTCAACAACATATCTTTACCGAATTTGTGTGAAGTATAAGTATGATGCGCACATGTGCATGTGGAAAGCAAGTTTGAATTCGATGATTTTTTTTTCAAAGTTATTGCACTTATCAACTTAGAATGCCCCAAAATTTCAAGTTTTCTACTCAACTCCTACTCTTTTCATTGGATTTTTACGAAAACTTGGTGTGAAGTGTCAATATGAAGTGTAGATTTGCATGTGACAGGATAACTGCTCCTACATTTTTTATTGGATGTTTACAAAACTTTGTATGAAGTATCCAATTGATACGTACATGTCCATGTGGAAAGGAAGTTTGAATTTGATGAATTTTCCAGAGTTATTGCCCTTATCAACTTAGAATTTACAAAAATTCCAAGTTTTGGGTCGATATCCTCAGTTGGGATTAAGGAAATTAAATAATAAAATAATAATAATAGCACTTTATTCTCGCTCAATAGGTAGACTCAAAGCGCTTCACAAAACAAGTCAAGAGCAGCAGACTGAAAATTTGCATTTTATGTGCCAAATAAGTCTATAAATAGGAATGTTTTCAGACACTTTTTAAAACCTTGAACAGATGTAAGTGTCAAATATAGAAAGGTAGACTGTTCCAGATTTTAGGTGCCTGAAAACAGAAGGTTTGTTGTCCCCAGTATTTTAAGTTCATTTTGGAGCAGGTAAGAATTCTGGGTTATCAGCACTAGAGTGTAGCGAGCGTGTTGGCGTGTATGCATTGAGGTGTGTAGAGAGATAGACTGGGAAGTTTTCATTGAAATATTTAAATACTAAAAGGGCAATTTTGTATTCCTTTCTAACATTGACTGGGAGCCAGTGGAGCTTTTTCAACATGACTGCAGATGTTTCTCTGACAACTTTTGCGTGTACATCACCTGAAAACAGTAAAGTAAACATTAGCCCCAAGCCACTAGGTGGAGTGTAATCAGTTTATCCTTGATTTCAGGGAGGTGACATCTAACAAAATTCCATACTCACCTTCAGTGGATGTTTTTCAGCCATGTGTGATCAATCATCGGTGAGCATCTTGTTAGCAATGACTGAGAATTATATGGAACTATACAGAAACCGAAAGTACGTTTTTTTAGGCCTGCACGATTTCAGGTTTTTTACAACAACCGACACCGAGTAGAATTTTTAGTTAACTGGATAGCTCTAGTATAGACCTCTGGAAGCCTTATAGCACATATTTGTAACCTGTCTGCCCATAGACATGTGGATATACATGTACAAGAAAGAGAGCGCAAACAAAATCCCAGCGGAAAAATCCATATTATTACCTGGGCAAAATCCCATGATTATTGCAAAACTTTATTCAATACAGTCAGGTGCTTTTGTCGAGATTGGCACTTGATGTTTGATTGCTGGGTATCCGGCTAGTATCTGGACATTCAAGTTAATCAATACCTTTCTTAATAATTTATTTTCGTCTATGAGTTAGGTTAATTTTAAGCTGGTTTATTGTGACTGCTTTGATTCACCATTGGAACTGCAAGTTATTTATTCTAATCAAGGGTGATAACTCAAACACAACATTACCCTTTGATTTGCAATTAACAGATCAAATTTGTACTGAAGGTATGGTAAATGGTTTTGTGTTTGAAAATTATATTCAATTAACAGGGATATACAATTAAGAGATATCCAATTAAGTGGGCTCCACTGTACCATGTTTTAAAGGCAAAACAGAAAAAAAACACCAACTTTGAATGGCATTTTTTGTTTATACTGACGTTACACAAGGAAAATTCATCTTTTTTTATTATGTTTTAGGGATAAATTGGATTTCCAACATCAAAATGTTTCAACTGACCATTTAGTTTGATTTCAACTGTAAAACATAATTCTTTAGCCTGGGGAAGGATTCGAACCTTCAAACCATGATCAATTGGCAGGGGCACCAGGCATTCTCCCCTCTTCGGACCAGATGTTTTTCAACACTAAATAGTGTATATTTACAGCTGTATTCAAACTAAATGGTCCAATTCGCTCCCTCAACTTCTACAAGAAACAAGGCATGCATTACACTTTAATACACAACACCACCATGCCCCCACATAAACAATTGGTATTAAGTGTCTTGCCCAAGGTCACAATGCGATGATGGAGGTCAGGATCAAACTCTCTACCCTTAGATTTCAAGCTCGATGCTCTAACAAATGAGTGTCCATGCTCCGAGTGCTCTCCAGATGTCATGTAACAAGTCATGTATTTTATTATTGGGTAAGGGTAGCATACTGGTTGGTTTAATTCAGTTTCATATATTTATTTATTGCTGTTCAAGTTCACTGCCAGCATCTATGGTTATATCAACACAATTGAAATTCAAATTTTCTTATTTTTTCAATTGTTGTCTCCAAAGCATAGCTAGTGATTCATCATTGAATTTTTCAAGCTAATTGAGCATGTTCCACTGAGGTACCATACTCTATGTTGTTAACACCAAAAAATTTAATTTTTAGTTATTCAAATATTTGTTTTCCAACTGTCCCCTTCTAGTTATGTGTGGTAAAGGATTATAGAACTTTGGCACAGGAACTGGTTATTAGGATCTATTTTACCAGGAAATAAAACTTGTTTACTACAGTAGGCAAACACTGACCCACTTACCGGCACTCGTAAATGAAGGAGTTTTGATTAGCTATAGGCACTTTTCCAAAAATAGTCATACCCCCATAACAAAAGCAAATACTGCCCCACAGGTAGAATTAAGCCTTTAAATGGTATAGTGCTGGGAGCATATATTTGGACTTTAATCTGAAATTCAGATACTTCAACCTAAAGACTCCATAATATTCAGTATATACGTATTATACTAATATCTTTGAGATGATATTAATTAGTCTGTAAGGATTTGCCTTGTTACAATTCAAGGGACATAACTTATAGATACTCTCATTTTAACAGGTCAAAGTCAGGTGAAAATATTCTAATGGCCAAAAATAAGTTAGCATGCCAATGGGAATCCCTTTGACCAACATAATGGTCAAAACTGATCAGAGCTATCATCAAATACATTGTCATTAAACTGTGTAATGTTTTCTATTCTTTCACAAAAATAGAGCCTATGAACCCTCATTGGAATGAGCTTGCTCCAATGATGGTTCATGTTTTTGAGACTTAAAATAAGAACTTTTTTGTTATTCAAGATAACCTTTTCTGTGCAAGTGTCATCTACCTGCGTTGAGTAACAGGTCAATCGATAGAGTTCCGAAAGTCCATATTTGGTCTTTATACTGATGAACAGGAGCTGTAACACAAAGGCTTCCTATTCCGTGGATGTGTATCATATTATCTGGGAACCAAAATTATTAAGTTTGTATGGATTTGCCTTATTATTATTTATGGGAGAGTGCCTACAGGCACTCTCCCATAAATTGTAACAGGGCCATGAGCTGTCAACAAATTTTTACAACCAAATATAATTCAGAGTCTACTAGTTAACTGTGTAAAATAAGCTATTATTAGCTTCAACACTGGTGTGAAACTCCAAAAAATCTCCATTAATTTATTGGAGTTTATGATCACTTTTGTGCAGCTATGGTTATTTGTGACTTCAACAATGGTTTAAAGTTAAATTTTAAGGCAATCATTTAAACCCATGCTGTCCATTTTAGAGGATTTCCAACGAAGCACTGGTTATCAGGTCCTATTTTACCAGTAAAACAGAACTTGCATCACACAGTAAACAAGCAATGCTTAATTCCCAGGGTTCCCAGGAGCGAATAAATCTTCATTATTTATTGATTTATTTAATGACACTTTCAACAGCCTGAGTCATGTTGTGTCGGTAGGTTTTATGGGTGGTGGTGGTGGAGTCAGAGAATCTAAGAGAACCATCAATCAGTGCCAAACAACTGTCAAACTTTCCAACTTATGAACCCCACTGAAGCAGGGTTAGCAGTGGTTGAAGCATGTGCACCATGGAGGTGCTGTTTTGTCTTCGCACACAACACCACATGTGCCCTCACATTGTCAACTGGGATTAAGTGTCTTGCCAAAGGATGTGATGATGCAACTCAGACTCGAACCAATAACCTTTGGATTTAAAGGTCATATTAAGTATTGAGCCTCTGCAGTCACAAATAAATCTTTGTAACATTGTGAACCAAGACAGATGTGAAAGAGGGGCCACATCTATCTTTTAGCCCATTACCTGAAAAATAGCCAAAACCGGCCAGCGCTATTCACAAAAATCACCATTCATATTTTGTTAAATTTTAATTTTTTCCTTAAAAAACATAGCTTATGACCCTCAATGGAATTAGATGAGAGGTCATAAGGTATGTTTTTTTTTAGCAAAAATGAAAAAGTTTAGTCTTGCAAGAATATTTTTGGTCTCAGTCGTCTGCTATGTAGGTTATGTAAAGAGTTTATTTACCTCATCTATTGGTGACAACTAACCCCATTAACAACAGATCAATTATTTCTTGAAGCATTGAGAACATTCCCACTGACCAGTAGATATTACATGACCATCGTCAAATGTTGACTTATAACAAATTCATCACCGCCTTTCCACATTATATCTACATCCTGTAAAATAAGTTTTGATATCATGAACCCTTTGAAATACATTTGTACCAATCATCCCAACCAGTTTCTTTTTTATTGCTATTTAATTCAATATTATTTATTGGTGTTTATGCTTACATATTTTGGCACAATGGCTATTTGTGACAACAACATGAATATAAAGTCAAGTCCAGCCAATTGTTTATACCCTTGTTGCTCATTTTTGATGACTTCCACCCCAACCATTAGTTGGAAAGGAAAATATGAGTATGCATGCACAACAGGGTGCACCGCAAAAGGTGGCTCTGGAGCACTGCACTGGATACCGCTTCTGCATCCCCAAGCAAAACGGCCCCGGTTATCCTAGTTTGACTCTTTTTTGGCCAAATTTTGGCTTCTTTGTCATCTAAGACCTTGTTCTTAGAGGACAGCTCAAAATTTGCTTTCCTATACTGTACCAGAGAGAGAGGGATAAGGCACATTGTATCACAATAGTAGGTTGTGGAAAACATGGATGCAGGGTTGATGTTTGGAAATAAATCTGATTCCCCATGTTATGACTTGTGAGTCCCATTCCACAAGACACCAATGGTTAACGGCACGTTGGTTTACCCAAATGAAAGTAATTAAAGCACAAAACCAACTAATTGGAACTATATATATTAATCTTACATATTAAAACCTTTTTACAAAAACAACTGCCACAGATCAGCAGACCTAACGCAAAGTTATAGGAGTTTTAAATGATAGCAGACACGAATGGAATTGAACCTCTATGGTTGCATACAAAATTATCATCGGCATCCAAATATGTAATGAATGGAATGTGTAAGACATAATTACAGTCCTCGACAAATGAAGATGTTGTTAAACTTCTTAGGAGTCACCTCATTTTATAATGGTTAACCTTTTGATCAGTTGCCTAAAATAATTTTTTTCATAAACCTGTTTTGTAATCCTACTCTAGTGACTCAAATAAACATACCCATACATTATTACTTTTTGTCCCTTTTCCACCCCATATGATTCTTATTTGGGCCCCTATGTTTATTCATTTTCACTATGTTGGTCCGTCGGTCGATCATTGGATTACACTATTTGGACTATATTTTTAAATGTTTGCCTTAACTGCAGAAGCTTCGGAGTTATTGGAGAATTTGGAAATAATTTATGCAGGAGGTGGCACTTTGAAATATTTAAAAGTCATTTTGAAATCTCAGAATTCATTATGTTGGCACAGAATATTCTAGCCCACACTTTTATTATAAACTAGAAGGGTTACCCGGCATCACAGGGGGAAATGTAGGGATCATATGAAAAGTACCCCCCCCCTAAAAAAACACAAAAATAGCGGCCACACATTTTTCGACCCAGCCCGCCCCATTGGCAGCACACTCAGCCCCAGCCTCCGAGCAGGGCCTTCAATCCTATCATTTTTTAAACCCCCACCATTAGATTCCTGATAAGTTGTTACCCCAATAGACCCGAGGTCCTATATCGATGACATCCATCAATTTGGCCCCTCCCCCGCCACTTTTTTAAACACCACCATTAGATTCCTGATAAAAAGTTACCCCAAGAAGACCGCTTTGAAGGCCTATATCGGTGAAAAATAATTTGATCATAACTTTCGGTGCCCCTCCCTGCCACCATGTCACCCCACATGTTTTTTCAAACATTGACAAGGACCACCGCAATGAAAAAGTACTCCTAGTAGACCCATTTTGGGCAGTCTGGATGGCCCCCATATTAATTTCTATAGCGGACAGACAGACAGACATTCTAAAATATAGTATAGATGAGACAGTTTTCCATCCCATACTTTTGTGCAAGAGGACTCTGAAGCTGGATATCCTGTATGAATTTGATAACTAAATATAATGAGTTAACTATCTAACTGGTTTCGCTCGATTTGAGCTTCATCAGAGACTTTTGTCTTGTGTGGTAGCTGCTCTCACATATTTATATACAAAGCCTGGCGGGTAGAATTGCCAGGAAGAACCGCTTGAATGTATTATAATCATAATGAGAGCACTGTACGCCCATGGACTGAGAGAAAACCTGACCGATAATTCAGTTGAAGGACAAGTCAAAAAGCTTCGTTTTTCTCCATCTTGCGTCACTGCATCAGTGAACGATGTGATTTTTTGGTTAACCTATTGACTGCTTGCCTGAATAAAAAATCTGTGTAACTGATAGGTGAATGGTATGAGCAGTTTTGCACCAAAATTTCATTGGAATTGTTCACTTGAAAAAGTTTGCACTAAATTTATGCAAGCTGGTTCGATACCAGGCAAACATATGTAGGCCAACAGCAACATATCGACTTTCTTGTGCCAGTGTGGTACATACTGACTATCGATATTGTATATATCGTCTGGTACACTGAGGCAGTGCTATATTTCGACTTAGGTTCCACCGAGTTGTCTTGTCCGAGTTGCCTAAACTTGTCGTCGGTTCTGTGGCTATAATTCATTCACATTTATATCACGAAATTAGGAAACCCAAAGCTAATTTAACGTTTGATGCCCAACATTGTCTATGCAACACGCTTATTCTACACACGAAATCAGTAGTTCTCCGTAATTTATTCACATTATATTTTGAAATTGGATTTGGTTTGATTCTTTCACCATGTCTTACTTCACAAAAATGTCAAAAGTTGGTCAGACTTACGGGGGTAGCGCTCGATTGATCATCGAGTACACAGTCAGCATTCCTCTGAGGTGAACGGGTTCCGTTGTTTCACCACGTTACACCCAATTAATACCCCATTATCCGCAATTAAGAACCAATTAATGTTTAGTTCAGACTTAGAAATGGATCAAATTTAATCATCACATTGGTCTTGTAATTGTTGTTTCCAGAATTTGTCGTAACAAACAATAGGCTTCCGAAGGTGACCGGAGGTTACCGAAGGTTAACCTTCGGTAACCTCCGGCGACCGGAGGTTACCGAAGGTAAACCTTCGGTAACCTCAGGTAACCTCCGGCTTCCTTACAAATAATAGTGTTACGAAGAATAGGCTTCCGAAGGTGACCGGAGGTTACCGAAGGTTAACCTTCGGTAACCTCCGGCGACCGGAGGTTACCGAAGGTAAACCTTCGGTAACCTCAGGTAACCTCCGGCAACCTCCGGTTTCCTTTCAAATGATAGTGTTCCGAAGGCAGGCATTTATGAACCACAAAATAAATCCCATTGACCACAGTGTTCACTCTCTTTACAACACACCAAGTTGTTTGAATTTCAAAATAAAATAGTACCAAATTGATTCGAAATATTTTTTTTAAATTCACTGTTTACTTCTCTGACCTCACAGCATTTCATTTAACCCATCCTGTTTTTGAGTAAAAAAAAATCCTGACACATTTTCAGCATTTCACTCATTATAATTAATCAAAGTATAAAAATCACAGAAAAAATGATCTTCAAAGTGACATCATTTTGTATCAATACATTACAGATCAGCTTCATGTGTACCTCAAGGCCCAATTATTCTCAGAATACATTGAATGCAAGAATATTTAACCCCTTCATTCTTCTCAAAATAAAGATGAAAAAAAATGTACTTTTCCTTCCTCAAATGTTTCTGTATATCACATATTTGCAGGGCAAAACACCATGTGAGACAAGCACACCTTGAGTGGAAAACAGAAATCACAGATTTATTTTATCTTATCACTAGCAGAGTGGCCTCTGAGTGGAAATTTCCCCGATAATGTGTTGCAAAGACATAAAAAGCTCCACATTTCCCCTGCCCAAATGAAATATTTTATTGGCACTACAGGAATTTTGTTGAATGGAGTGTGGGAGGGGGGGGGGGAGCAGAATAATAAAATCTTACAGATAACTCCAGATATAAGTTTCAAGAGGTCACACAAATACATACAGTGGCATATCACTTTTTCCCCACTGAAAATAAGAACTATTGACCCAGACTAGTTACTGTTAACCCTTTCCCCACCCCAGCATATCCCCACTTGTTTCACCTTTTGAAAACAACTAGTTGTTGAACCCTCATAGAATCAACATAGGTGCTGATTCCAGAAAGATTCAACAACATATTCCTTTTACTGGAATATACCTGAAATATTGATCTGAGGAGTGGTCAGGTGTCTCTATTAACTGATTTATGATATAATATGACATATTGACTGCTACAGCATAACATTAACAGAAAGTAAATCTTAGTGAGACTACTTGGCAAAGAAGAGGCCCCACAGGGCCTGAAGCTGAACACAAATTAAACAGAGTCCAAGAATGAGTCTACGTTAAGCAAGCCATCTCCATAGGCTATGCTGTCAATCCTTGATTCCCTCAGGAGTGACAAAAATAATCTTGGCATCATGCCTTTTCTTCAGTTGATCATAAAGTAAAATGTAGAGCTCCCCTATGAAGCCCCTTGATACAACCTATGTGGATTAATCTTAGTTACACACCTCTAGAGGGTACTGAATACAAAATTTTTAATTCTTCAGCAAAGGGGGGGGGGGGGGGGGGGGGGGGGTTGGAGCCCCCCACCCCCACCAGAAGTTTTGTCGGAAATTTTTTGGGACCATTTTTAGGCAAATTTATGCCTAATAGCATTAAAATGCTGGCTTTGGGGATAAAAACATGCATTTGGGGTAAAAAAGACCAATTTTCAGTACATTTGCAGTAAAACAACAGATTCTTTCTGTTTGTTTGGGTTTTTGTTGTTGTTACACTGTTGTAAAATTTTCGGTCTGTCGGAATTTTGGGCTTGCCCCTATGCCAGTGAAAAGCTATCTACGCCACCAGCAAAATGGCCAATTCCAGCTCCCATAGAGAGCCCAAATATTAACCCAGGCTCTTGATTTAAACACAGTTGAATCTGACTACCCTAGAGATGTTGTGTACCAAATATGAATGCATTCAGACTGTTGGATCTGAAGAAGAGAAATTTTAAAGAAATTTCTTCGAATTGCACTAAGTTCAAATTTGGGCTACCATAGCGAGCCTAAATATTAACCTATTGATCTGATTTGAAAAAACTTGAATCTGCCTCTCCCCAGAGGAGTTGTATATCAAATGTGAAAGCATTCTGATGAGTGGATCTGAAGAAGAAGATTTTTGAAGAAATTCCCTCATATTGTTCCAAGTTAAATTTCATGTTCCCATATGGAGCCCAAACATTAACCTAGGCATGCAAATTGAACAACCTGGAATCTGCCCCCCCCCCCCCCCCCCCCCCTAGAGATATTGTATACCACATATAAAAGCATTCCAACTGGTGGATCTGAAGAAGAAGATTTTTAAAGAATATTCCCCATATTATCCTATGTTAATTCTTCAGGCTCCTGTAGAGGGCCCAAACATGAACCAATGAGCTTTATTTCAACAAACTTTTATCTGACCCCTCCTATGAATGCTGTATACCAAATATCAAAAGATTCTGATGATTAGTTCTGGAGAAAAGATTTTTTTTAAATTTTTGCAAATATGCTGACTTTTTTCAATGCCCATTATAGAACATCCCAACGTAACCAATGACAATTTTTTTATACCATTCAATTCTGCTGGTCCTAAGGATACTTCATACCAAATAACAGCTCTCTGTTTGTCCTAAGGATACTTCATACCAAATAACAGCTCTCTGTTCCATGTGCTTTTGGAAACATGGGCGTTTGAAAATATTTCTATTTTTAGCTCCCAGGGTTGCCATGGGGATGCAGGTTTTTTTTTTTTTTTTTGACATGGGTCAAGTACTTATGACCTATTAATACCACAAACCAAATTTGGTTCATCCCGGACCACTGGTTTAGAAATAAGAAATTTTGGGCGGGGACCAAAAATCTTACCCCTCCTATTACAAAGCCAAATATTACTTCACGAATTTCGTTTGAACAAATTTGATTCTACACCTCATATGGAAGCTCCATGGCAAAAATCAAGTCATTGTACACACTGGTTCTTGAGAAGAAGATTTTAAAAATATTTTGGAGCATTTTCCCCCACTCCCTCTCTATAGGGCTGGGCATGTTGAATTGAACAAAAATGAAATGCCCCTTTGGAACCATTAATCACAAAAACTTTCAGTTGAATTGGCCCAGTGGCTTTAGAGGAGAAGACCAAAACATGGTGTTGACAGACATCGGATGGAGAGCGATGAGATTAGCCCAGCTTGACTTTGTCAAGATGAGCTAAAACAATAATGATTGAGAAACCAATCACAAGGACAAAAGAAGCAAAATTCAATTTTCAAGCATACGTTTTTATATTTTGGGGAATTTGCTCTTTATAAGGAAGGCTGTACTTCTAGTGGACCCAGCTTGAATATACTAAAACATTGCTACTGAATCAGGGGATGAAAAGAGGAAAGAATTTTGTACAATGTGAATGCTGCCATTGCAAAAAAACTGAAAAACAGCCCTCAAGTTACCTCACATGGAGTGAAAACCATCTGTGCACCCACTAACACAACATTTAATTCATTTCATACGATGAAACAGGTTATTTCACATTTGATTCACTAACAGAGGATCCTACAACAAGAACAGTCTCTATTCTGTACTGTTTCTGAAGCCTATGCAGGTTAAAAATCACATTTTTAGCACATTTATATGGATAGAGTGGGGTTAAAGTGTCAGAATGAAAGAAAAGAAATTTGCAGTAATAAGATGTGGGATGCCAGGGCTTAGGTAGCACACGTTAAAACATGACAAATTTTATTCATTGTGGTTCAAGGTAGCAATGCAGTTTATTTAAACTCCAACCAGTATAGGGCTAAATAGATTCATTATGTCAGAATGAAAGAAAGGTGACTTGCAGTAATAAGATGTGGGATGGGGGGGCTAAGGTGGTATGTGGAAAAGCATGACAAATTTTATTAATTGTGTTTCAAGGCAGACATGGGGTCAAATACTTTGGAAAGTATTTAAATGCAAATGCAAATACTTTTCAAATTTTCAAATGCAAATACAGCTGAAATTGTTCAAATGCAAATGCATTTGAAAATCAATTCAAATACTTTTCAAATACTTTCAAATACATTCTGACAAGTTAAAGAAAATAAAACTAAAAATCAACTAAATCTTTCTTTCAATGTTTATTAAACATTTTTGTATTACTATCTTGGCTCTAGCACGGCCATTGTGGATTGATTACATTTAGTTTGTTCAGTTACAGAAAATAATATTCAATTTCTTCTGCTTGGCATATAATTTCTCTTGTAGCTGTGCTGTATAATTTTTCACCCAGGGTTGAATAATTGTTCCTTAATCCACTGTCCACCTGTGTTATGCCCTAGACTGTATTCTGATAAAAAAAATATGCTACTTCAGTTGATTCAAAAGACTAAGTGGATGGTCATTTATTACACCATGCTGTACATCTTGTCACAGTTTGTATGAACACAGTTTATCAGCACAGTAATCTTCCAATTTCAAGATTTCTTTAGACTGGACAAACAAATTAATTAACAAGAAGAAATTTGTTTCAAGGAAGCAATGCAGTTTATTTAAACTCTAACCGGTATAGAGTTAAACAAATTCATTCTGCAGAAATGGCTGTGTTTGTCCTCATTAATTCAGCTGTTCTACCTTGCAGATACCACAAACAACTGGAAATTCAACAATTAACCTGCCCAACAATCTTTCCTCCTATCTCAGATTACCTGTTTATTTAGCAAGCATTTTATGCATACCAGGAAAGCAAAACAGGCACTGTGTCGTGAAAATTGGGCACCCACCCCTACAAAATAGCATTTTCCCAAAACTTGCAACCATATTACAAACCCAAATTGCTTGAACTGAAAAATTAACAAGACCAGGATATCCGAAAACAAGGAAATATCTTGAAATAACCCTCAACAACAGTTACAAGGAAACACTCCTTTAAAGACATACCAAAGTTGATTACAATACTTGTAATTTGGGATTTAATTTGAAAATAAAATACTACCAAATTGATTCCAAACATTTTTTTTAAATTCACTATTTCTTTCTCTGACCTCACAGCATTTCATTTAACCCATCCTGTTTTTTGAGTAAAAAAAAAATCCTGACACATTTTCACCATTTCACTCATTATAATTAATCATAGTAGAAAAATCACAGAAAAAATTATCTTCAAACTGACATCATTTTGTATCAATATGTTATAGATCAGCCTCACATGTACCTCAAGGCCCAATTATTCTCAGAATACATTGAGTGCAAGAATATTTTAACTCCTTCATTCTTCTCAAAATAAAGATGAAAAAATGTACTTTTCCTTCCTCAAAGGTTTGTATATAGCACATATTTGCAGGGCAAACCACCATGTGAGAGAAGCACACCTTGAATCAAAATAACCATATAATTTGAGCGGAAAACAGAAACAAAAGAACAAGCAAGGGTTGCTATTTGACCCACATGGTACCAATCAATTCAATGAAAAAGCCAACACCTAATGCTTATGAGACCTTCCATGATAGTTTTAGTGACAGAAGTTTATAGTGTTTCCAGATGCATAACTTACAGAGATAAAAAGAATCTTAGAAATCAATAAATCACAGATTTATTTTATCTTATCACTGGCAGAGTGGTCTCTGAGTGGAAAATTCCCTTGGTAATGTGTTGCAAAGACATAAAAAAAACTCCACATGTACCGTACCCAAATGAAATATTTTATTGGCACTACAGGAATTTTGAGGGAGGTCAGGAACAGAATTCAAAATGAGCCGAAACAAATGGAAGGGGGAGGGGGGGAGGTGACCAGAATAATAAAATCTTACAGATGACTCAAGATATAAGTTTTACGGGATCACAGAAATACATACAGTGCTATCTCCACTTGTTTCACCTTTTCAAAAAAAATATTGTTGAACCCTCTTAGAATCAACAATGGTTCTGATTCCAGAAAGATTCAACAACATATCTTTACCGAATTTGTGTGAAGTATAAGTATGATGCGCACATGTGCATGTGGAAAGCAAGTTTGAATTCGATGATTTTTTTTTCAAAGTTATTGCACTTATCAACTTAGAATGCCCCAAAATTTCAAGTTTTCTACTCAACTCCTACTCTTTTCATTGGATTTTTACGAAAACTTGGTGTGAAGTGTCAATATGAAGTGTAGATTTGCATGTGACAGGATAACTGCTCCTACATTTTTTATTGGATGTTTACAAAACTTTGTATGAAGTATCCAATTGATACGTACATGTCCATGTGGAAAGGAAGTTTGAATTTGATGAATTTTCCAGAGTTATTGCCCTTATCAACTTAGAATTTACAAAAATTCCAAGTTTTGGGTCGATATCCTCAGTTGGGATTAAGGAAATTAAATAATAAAATAATAATAATAGCACTTTATTCTCGCTCAATAGGTAGACTCAAAGCGCTTCACAAAACAAGTCAAGAGCAGCAGACTGAAAATTTGCATTTTATGTGCCAAATAAGTCTATAAATAGGAATGTTTTCAGACACTTTTTAAAACCTTGAACAGATGTAAGTGTCAAATATAGAAAGGTAGACTGTTCCAGATTTTAGGTGCCTGAAAACAGAAGGTTTGTTGTCCCCAGTATTTTAAGTTCATTTTGGAGCAGGTAAGAATTCTGGGTTATCAGCACTAGAGTGTAGCGAGCGTGTTGGCGTGTATGCATTGAGGTGTGTAGAGAGATAGACTGGGAAGTTTTCATTGAAATATTTAAATACTAAAAGGGCAATTTTGTATTCCTTTCTAACATTGACTGGGAGCCAGTGGAGCTTTTTCAACATGACTGCAGATGTTTCTCTGACAACTTTTGCGAGTACATCACCTGAAAACAGTAAAGTAAACATTAGCCCCAAGCCACTAGGTGGAGTGTAATCAGTTTATCCTTGATTTCAGGGAGGTGACATCTAACAAAATTCCATACTCACCTTCAGTGGATGTTTTTCAGCCATGTGTGATCAATCATCGGTGAGCATCTTGTTAGCAATGACTGAGAATTATATGGAACTATACAGAAACCGAAAGTACGTTTTTTTTAGGCCTGCACGATTTCAGGTTTTTTACAACAACCGACACCGAGTAGAATTTTTAGTTAACTGGATAGCTCTAGTATAGACCTCTGGAAGCCTTATAGCACATATTTGTAACCTGTCTGCCCATAGACATGTGGATATACATGTACAAGAAAGAGAGCGCAAACAAAATCCCAGCGGAAAAATCCATATTATTACCTGGGCAAAATCCCATGATTATTGCAAAACTTTATTCAATACAGTCAGGTGCTTTTGTCGAGATTGGCACTTGATGTTTGATTGCTGGGTATCCGGCTAGTATCTGGACATTCAAGTTAATCAATACCTTTCTTAATAATTTATTTTCGTCTATGAGTTAGGTTAATTTTAAGCTGGTTTATTGTGACTGCTTTGATTCACCATTGGAACTGCAAGTTATTTATTCTAATCAAGGGTGATAACTCAAACACAACATTACCCTTTGATTTGCAATTAACAGATCAAATTTGTACTGAAGGTATGGTAAATGGTTTTGTGTTTGAAAATTATATTCAATTAACAGGGATATACAATTAAGAGATATCCAATTAAGTGGGCTCCACTGTACCATGTTTTAAAGGCAAAACAGAAAAAAAACACCAACTTTGAATGGCATTTTTTGTTTATACTGACGTTACACAAGGAAAATTCATCTTTTTTTATTATGTTTTAGGGATAAATTGGATTTCCAACATCAAAATGTTTCAACTGACCATTTAGTTTGATTTCAACTGTAAAACATAATTCTTTAGCCTGGGGAAGGATTCGAACCTTCAAACCATGATCAATTGGCAGGGGCACCAGGCATTCTCCCCTCTTCGGACCAGATGTTTTTCAACACTAAATAGTGTATATTTACAGCTGTATTCAAACTAAATGGTCCAATTCGCTCCCTCAACTTCTACAAGAAACAAGGCATGCATTACACTTTAATACACAACACCACCATGCCCCCACATAAACAATTGGTATTAAGTGTCTTGCCCAAGGTCACAATGCGATGATGGAGGTCAGGATCAAACTCTCTACCCTTAGATTTCAAGCTCGATGCTCTAACAAATGAGTGTCCATGCTCCGAGTGCTCTCCAGATGTCATGTAACAAGTCATGTATTTTATTATTGGGTAAGGGTAGCATACTGGTTGGTTTAATTCAGTTTCATATATTTATTTATTGCTGTTCAAGTTCACTGCCAGCATCTATGGTTATATCAACACAATTGAAATTCAAATTTTCTTATTTTTTCAATTGTTGTCTCCAAAGCATAGCTAGTGATTCATCATTGAATTTTTCAAGCTAATTGAGCATGTTCCACTGAGGTACCATACTCTATGTTGTTAACACCAAAAAATTTAATTTTTAGTTATTCAAATATTTGTTTTCCAACTGTCCCCTTCTAGTTATGTGTGGTAAAGGATTATAGAACTTTGGCACAGGAACTGGTTATTAGGATCTATTTTACCAGGAAATAAAACTTGTTTACTACAGTAGGCAAACACTGACCCACTTACCGGCACTCGTAAATGAAGGAGTTTTGATTAGCTATAGGCACTTTTCCAAAAATAGTCATACCCCCATAACAAAAGCAAATACTGCCCCACAGGTAGAATTAAGCCTTTAAATGGTATAGTGCTGGGAGCATATATTTGGACTTTAATCTGAAATTCAGATACTTCAACCTAAAGACTCCATAATATTCAGTATATACGTATTATACTAATATCTTTGAGATGATATTAATTAGTCTGTAAGGATTTGCCTTGTTACAATTCAAGGGACATAACTTATAGATACTCTCATTTTAACAGGTCAAAGTCAGGTGAAAATATTCTAATGGCCAAAAATAAGTTAGCATGCCAATGGGAATCCCTTTGACCAACATAATGGTCAAAACTGATCAGAGCTATCGTCAAATACATTGTCATTAAACTGTGTAATGTTTTCTATTCTTTCACAAAAATAGAGCCTATGAACCCTCATTGGAATGAGCTTGCTCCAATGATGGTTCATGTTTTTGAGACTTAAAATAAGAACTTTTTGTTATTCAAGATAACTTTTTCTGTGCAAGTGTCATCTACCTGCGTTGAGTAACAGGTCAATCGATAGAGTTCCGAAAGTCCATATTTGGTCTTTATACTGATGAACAGGAGCTGTAACACAAAGGCTTCCTATTCCATGGATGTGTATCATATTATCTGGGAACCAAAATTATTAAGTTTGTATGGATTTGCCTTATTATTATTTATGGGAGAGTGCCTACAGGCACTCTCCCATAAATTGTAACAGGGCCATGAGCTGTCAACAAATTTTTACAACCAAATATAATTCAGAGTCTACTAGTTAACTGTGTAAAATAAGCTATTATTAGCTTCAACACTGGTGTGAAACTCCAAAAAATCTCCATTAATTTATTGGAGTTTATGATCACTTTTGTGCAGCTATGGTTATTTGTGACTTCAACAATGGTTTAAAGTTAAATTTTAAGGCAATCATTTAAACCCATGCTGTCCATTTTAGAGGATTTCCAACGAAGCACTGGTTATCAGGTCCTATTTTACCAGTAAAACAGAACTTGCATCACACAGTAAACAAGCAATGCTTAATTCCCAGGGTTCCCAGGAGCGAATAAATCTTCATTATTTATTGATTTATTTAATGACACTTTCAACAGCCTGAGTCATGTTGTGTCGGTAGGTTTTATGGGTGGTGGTGGTGGAGTCAGAGAATCTAAGAGAACCATCAATCAGTGCCAAACAACTGTCAAACTTTCCAACTTATGAACCCCACTGAAGCAGGGTTAGCAGTGGTTGAAGCATGTGCACCATGGAGGTGCTGTTTTGTCTTCGCACACAACACCACATGTGCCCTCACATTGTCAACTGGGATTAAGTGTCTTGCCAAAGGATGTGATGATGCAACTCAGACTCGAACCAATAACCTTTGGATTTAAAGGTCATATTAAGTATTGAGCCTCTGCAGTCACAAATAAATCTTTGTAACATTGTGAACCAAGACAGATGTGAAAGAGGGGCCACATCTATCTTTTAGCCCATTACCTGAAAAATAGCCAAAACCGGCCAGCGCTATTCACAAAAATCACCATTCATATCTTGTTAAATTTTAATTTTTTCCTTAAAAAACATAGCTTATGACCCTCAATGGAATTAGATGAGAGGTCATAAGGTATGTTTTTTTTTAGCAAAAATGAAAAAGTTTAGTCTTGCAAGAATATTTTTGGTCTCAGTCGTCTGCTATGTAGGTTATGTAAAGAGTTTATTTACCTCATCTATTGGTGACAACTAACCCCATTAACAACAGATCAATTATTTCTTGAAGCATTGAGAACATTCCCACTGACCAGTAGATATTACATGACCATCGTCAAATGTTGACTTATAACAAATTCATCACCGCCTTTCCACATTATATCTACATCCTGTAAAATAAGTTTTGATATCATGAACCCTTTGAAATACATTTGTACCAATCATCCCAACCAGTTTCTTTTTTATTGCTATTTAATTCAATATTATTTATTGGTGTTTATGCTTACATATTTTGGCACAATGGCTATTTGTGACAACAACATGAATATAAAGTCAAGTCCAGCCAATTGTTTATACCCTTGTTGCTCATTTTTGATGACTTCCACCCCAGCCATTAGTTGGAAAGGAAAATATGAGTATGCATGCACAACAGGGTGCACCGCAAAAGGTGGCTCTGGAGCACTGCACTGGATACCGCTTCTGCATCCCCAAGCAAAACGGCCCCGGTTATCGTAGTTTGACTCTTTTTTGGCCAAATTTTGGCTTCTTTGTCATCTAAGACCTTGTTCTTAGAGGACAGCTCAAAATTTGCTTTCCTATACTGTACCAGAGAGAGAGGGATAAGGCACATTGTATCACAATAGTAGGTTGTGGAAAACATGGATGCAGGGTTGATGTTTGGAAATAAATCTGATTCCCCATGTTATGACTTGTGAGTCCCATTCCACAAGACACCAATGGTTAACGGCATGTTGGTTTACCCAAATGAAAGTAATTAAAGCACAAAACCAACTAATTGGAACTATATATATTAATCTTACATATTAAAACCTTTTTACAAAAACAACTGCCACAGATCAGCAGACCTAACGCAAAGTTATAGGAGTTTTAAATGATAGCAGACACGAATGGAATTGAACCTCTATGGTTGCATACAAAATTATCATCGGCATCCAAATATGTAATGAATGGAATGTGTAAGACATAATTACAGTCCTCGACAAATGAAGATGTTGTTAAACTTCTTAGGAGTCACCTCATTTTATAATGGTTAACCTTTTGATCAGTTGCCTAAAATAATTTTTTTCATAAACCTGTTTTGTAATCCTACTCTAGTGACTCAAATAAACATACCCATACATTATTACTTTTTGTCCCTTTTCCACCCCATATGATTCTTATTTGGGCCCCTATGTTTATTCATTTTCACTATGTTGGTCCGTCGGTCGATCATTGGATTACACTATTTGGACTATATTTTTAAATGTTTGCCTTAACTGCAGAAGCTTCGGAGTTATTGGAGAATTTGGAAATAATTTATGCAGGAGGTGGCACTTTGAAATATTTAAAAGTCATTTTGAAATCTCAGAATTCATTATGTTGGCACAAAATATTCTAGCCCACACTTTTATTATAAACTAGAAGGGTTACCCGGCATCACAGGGGGAAATGTAGGGATCATATGAAAAGTACCCCCCCCCCCTAAAAAAACACAAAAATAGCGGCCACACATTTTTCGACCCAGCCGCCCCATTGGCAGCACACTCAGCCCCAGCCTCCGAGCAGGGCCTTCAATCCTATCATTTTTTAAACCCCCACCATTAGATTCCTGATAAAATGTTACCCCAATAGACCCGAGGTCCTATATCGATGACATCCATCAATTTGGCCCCTCCCCCGCCACTTTTTTAAACACCACCATTAGATTCCTGATAAAAAGTTACCCCAAGAAGACCGCTTTGAAGGCCTATATCGGTGAAAAATAATTTGATCATAACTTTCGGTGCCCCTCCCTGCCACCATGTCACCCCACATGTTTTTTCAAACATTGACAAGGACCACCGCAATGAAAAAGTACTCCTAGTAGACCCATTTTGGGCAGTCTGGATGGCCCCCATATTAATTTCTATAGCGGACAGACAGACAGACATTCTAAAATATAGTATAGATGAGACAGTTTTCCATCCCATACTTTTGTGCAAGAGGACTCTGAAGCTGGATATCCTGTATGAATTTGATAACTAAATATAATGAGTTAACTATCTAACTGGTTTCGCTCGATTTGAGCTTCATCAGAGACTTTTGTCTTGTGTGGTAGCTGCTCTCACATATTTATATACAAAGCCTGGCGGGTAGAATTGCCAGGAAGAACCGCTTGAATGTATTATAATCATAATGAGAGCACTGTACGCCCATGGACTGAGAGAAAACCTGACCGATAATTCAGTTGAAGGACAAGTCAAAAAGCTTCGTTTTTCTCCATCTTGCGTCACTGCATCAGTGAACGATGTGATTTTTTGGTTAACCTATTGACTGCTTGCCTGAATAAAAAATCTGTGTAACTGATAGGTGAATGGTATGAGCAGTTTTGCACCAAAATTTCATTGGAATTGTTCACTTGAAAAAGTTTGCACTAAATTTATGCAAGCTGGTTCGATACCAGGCAAACATATGTAGGCCAACAGCAACATATCGACTTTCTTGTGCCAGTGTGGTACATACTGACTATCGATATTGTATATATCGTCTGGTACACTGAGGCAGTGCTATATTTCGACTTAGGTTCCACCGAGTTGTCTTGTCCGAGTTGCCTAAACTTGTCGTCGGTTCTGTGGCTATAATTCATTCACATTTATATCACGAAATTAGGAAACCCAAAGCTAATTTAACGTTTGATGCCCAACATTGTCTATGCAACACGCTTATTCTACACACGAAATCAGTAGTTCTCCGTAATTTATTCACATTATATTTTGAAATTGGATTTGGTTTGATTCTTTCACCATGTCTTACTTCACAAAAATGTCAAAAGTTGGTCAGACTTACGGGGGTAGCGCTCGATTGATCATCGAGTACACAGTCAGCATTCCTCTGAGGTGAACGGGTTCCGTTGTTTCACCACGTTACACCCAATTAATACCCCATTATCCGCAATTAAGAACCAATTAATGTTTAGTTCAGACTTAGAAATGGATCAAATTTAATCATCACATTGGTCTTGTAATTGTTGTTTCCAGAATTTGTCGTAACAAACAATAGGCTTCCGAAGGTGACCGGAGGTTACCGAAGGTTAACCTTCGGTAACCTCCGGCGACCGGAGGTTACCGAAGGTAAACCTTCGGTAACCTCAGGTAACCTCCGGCTTCCTTACAAATAATAGTGTTACGAAGAATAGGCTTCCGAAGGTGACCGGAGGTTACCGAAGGTTAACCTTCGGTAACCTCCGGCGACCGGAGGTTACCGAAGGTAAACCTTCGGTAACCTCAGGTAACCTCCGGCAACCTCCGGTTTCCTTTCAAATGATAGTGTTCCGAAGGCAGGCATTTATGAACCACAAAATAAATCCCATTGACCACAGTGTTCACTCTCTTTACAACACACCAAGTTGTTTGAATTTCAAAATAAAATAGTACCAAATTGATTCCAAATATTTTTTTTAAATTCACTGTTTACTTCTCTGACCTCACAGCATTTCATTTAACCCATCCTGTTTTTGAGTAAAAAAAAATCCTGACACATTTTCAGCATTTCACTCATTATAATTAATCAAAGTATAAAAATCACAGAAAAAATGATCTTCAAAGTGACATCATTTTGTATCAATACATTACAGATCAGCTTCATGTGTACCTCAAGGCCCAATTATTCTCAGAATACATTGAATGCAAGAATATTTAACCCCTTCATTCTTCTCAAAATAAAGATGAAAAAAAGTGTACTTTTCCTTCCTCAAATGTTTCTGTATATCACATATTTGCAGGGCAAAACACCATGTGAGACAAGCACACCTTGAGTGGAAAACAGAAATCACAGATTTATTTTATCTTATCACTAGCAGAGTGGCCTCTGAGTGGAAATTTCCCCGATAATGTGTTGCAAAGACATAAAAAGCTCCACATTTCCCCTGCCCAAATGAAATATTTTATTGGCACTACAGGAATTTTGTTGAATGGAGTGTGGGAGGGGGGGGGGGGGGGGGAGCAGAATAATAAAATCTTACAGATAACTCCAGATATAAGTTTCAAGAGGTCACACAAATACATACAGTGGCATATCACTTTTTCCCCACTGAAAATAAGAACTATTGACCCAGACTAGTTACTGTTAACCCTTTCCCCACCCCAGCATATCCCCACTTGTCTCACCTTTTGAAAACAACTAGTTGTTGAACCCTCATAGAATCAACATAGGTGCTGATTCCAGAAAGATTCAACAACATATTCTTTTTACTGGAATATACCTGAAATATTGATCTGAGGAGTGGTCAGGTGTCTCTATTAACTGATTTATGATATAATATGACATATTGACTGCTACAGCATAACATTAACAGAAAGTAAATCTTAGTGAGACTACTTGGCAAAGAAGAGGCCCCACAGGGCCTGAAGCTGAACACAAATTAAACAGAGTCCAAGAATGAGTCTACGTTAAGCAAGCCATCTCCATAGGCTATGCTGTCAATCCTTGATTCCCTCAGGAGTGACAAAAATAATCTTGGCATCATGCCTTTTCTTCAGTTGATCATAAAGTAAAATGTAGAGCTCCCCTATGAAGCCCCTTGATACAACCTATGTGGATTAATCTTAGTTACACACCTCTAGAGGGTACTGAATACAAAATTTTTAATTCTTCAGCAAAGGGGGGGGGGGGGGGGGGGGTTGGAGCCCCCCACCCCCACCAGAAGTTTTGTCGGAAATTTTTTGGGACCATTTTTAGGAAAATTTATGCCTAATAGCATTAAAATGCTGGCTTTGGGGATAAAAACATGCATTTGGGGTAAAAAAGACCAATTTTCAGTACATTTGCAGTAAAACAACAGATTCTTTCTGTTTGTTTGGGTTTTTGTTGTTGTTACACTGTTGTAAAATTTTCGGTCTGTCGGAATTTTGGGCTTGCCCCTATGCCAGTGAAAAGCTATCTACGCCACCAGCAAAATGGCCAATTCCAGCTCCCATAGAGAGCCCAAATATTAACCCAGGCTCTTGAATTAAACACAGTTGAATCTGACTACCCTAGAGATGTTGTGTACCAAATATGAATGCATTCAGACTGTTGGATCTGAAGAAGAGAAATTGTAAAGAAATTTCTTCGAATTGCACTAAGTTCAAATTTGGGCTACCACAGCGAGCTCAAATATTAACCTATGGATCCGATTTGAAACAAACTTGAATCTGCCTCTCCCCAGAGGTGTTGTATACCAAATGTGAAAGCATTCCAACTGGTGGATCTGTAGAAGAAGATTTTTAAAGAAATTTCCTCATATTGCACTAAGTAAAGATTTGGGCTAACATAGTGAGCCCAAATATATACCTAGGGATCTGAGTTGAACAAACTTGAATCTGCCCCCCCCCCCCCCCACTCCCCCCTTAGAGATGTTGCATACCAAATATCAAAGCATTCTGACTGGTGGATCTGAAGAAGAAGATTTTTTTAAATTACCCTCCATATTGAACAAAGATAAAATTTGGGCTTCCGTAGGAAGCCCAAATATTGACGTAGGGACTTGGTTTGAACAATCATGAATCTGACCCTCATAACAATGATGTGTACCAAACATTAAAAGATTCTGACTGGTGGTTCTGAAGAAGATTTTTGAAGAAAATTCCCCTACTACCCTGTGTTAAAACTTCAGGCTCCTGTAGAGAGCCCAAACATGAACCAATGAGCTTTATTTCAACAAACTTTTATCTGACCCCTCCTATGAATGCTGTATACCAAATATCAAAAGATTCTGATGATAGGTTCTGGAGAAAAGATTTTTTAAATTTTTGCAAATATGCTGACTTTTTTCAATGCCCATTACAGAACATCCTAACATAACCAATGACAATTTTTTTATACCATTCAATTCTGCTGGTCCTAAGGATACTTCATACCAAATAACAGCTCTCTGTTTGTCCTAAGGATACTTCATACCACATAACAGCTCTCTGTTCCATGTGCTTTTGGAAACATGGGCGTTTGAAAATATTTCTATTTTTAGCTCCCAGGGTTGCCATGGGGATGCAGGTTTTTTTTTTTTTTTTGGCATGGGTCAAGTACTTATGACCCATTAATACCACAAACCAAATTTGGTTCATACCAGACCATTGGTTTAGAAATAAGAAATTTTGGGCGGGGACCAAAAATCTTACCCCTCCTATTAAAAAGCCAAATATTACTTCACAAATTTCGTTTGAACAAACTTGATTCTACATCTCATCTCATATGGAAGCTCCATGGCAAAAATCAAGTCATTGTACACACTGGTTCTTGAGAAAAAGATTTTAAAAATATTTTGGAGCATTTTCCCCCACTTCCTCTCTATAGGGCTGGGCATGTTGAATTGAACAAAAATGAAATGCCCCTTTGGGACCATCAATCACAAAAACTTTCAGTTGAATTGGCTCAGTGGCTTTGGAGGAGAAGACCAAAACATGGTGTTGACAGACATCGGATGGAGAGCGATGAGATTAGCCCAGCTTGACTTTGTCAAGATGAGCTAAAACAATAATGATTGAGAAACCAATCACAAGGACAAAAGAAGCAAAATTCAATTTTCAAGCATACGTTTTTTATATTTTGGGGAATTTGCTCTTTGTAAGGAAGGCTGTACTTCTAGTGGACCCAGCTTGAATATACTAAAACATTGCTACTGAATCAGGGGATGAAAAGAGGAAAGAATTTTGTACAATGTGAATGCTGCCATTGCAAAAATAATGAAAAACACCCCTCAAGTTACCTATAGTGTCATGATTTTCAAATCAAGAAAACCCTTCTAAAATAGCAATTGGAATCTGATATTCAAAACACTTAAAACGGGAGGATGTTTGATCAGAAATAACTGGAATAAGTTTCCAATTGTCAGTCAATCAAAGAGAGGTAATCCACTTTCAGTTCATATCAAATAGAACGGAAATTTTGCTGTCACATCATGAAAAAATTCAAGTACCTCCATATATAAAGTGCTCACATGGAGTGAAAACCATCTGTGCACCCATTAACACAACATTTAATTCATTTCATACGATGAAACAGGTTATTTCACATTTGATTCACTAACTGAGGATCCCACAACAAGAACAGTCTCTATTCTGTACTGTTTCTGATGCCTAGGCATGTTAAAAATCACATTTTTAGCACATTTATATGGATAGAGTGGGGTTAAAGTGTCAGAATGAAAGAAAAGAGACTTGCAGTAATAAGATGTGGGATGCCAGGGCTTAGGTAGCACACGTTAAAACATGACAAATTTTATTCATTGTGGTTCAAGGTAGCAATGCAGTTTATTTAAACTCCAACCAGTATAGGGCTAAATAGATTCATTATGTCAGAATGAAAGAAAGGAGACTTGCAGTAATAAGATGTGGGATGGGGGGCTAAGGTGACATGTGGAAAAGCATGACAAATTTTATTAATTGTGTTTCAGGGTAGCAATGCAGTTTATTTAAACTCTAACCAGTTTAGAGTTAAACAGATTCATTCTGCAGAAATGGTTGTGTTTGTCCTCATTAATTCAGCTGTTCTACCTTGCAGATACCACAAACAACTGGAAATTCAACAATTAACCTGCCCAACAATCTTTCCTCCTATCTCAGATTACCTGTTTATTTAGCAAGCATTTTATGCATACCAGGAAAGCAAAACAGGCACTGTGTCATGAAAATTGGGCACCCACCCCACCAAAATAGCATTTCCCCAAAACTTGCAACCATATTACAAACCCAAATTGCTTGAATTTAAAAATTAACAAGACCAGGATATCCGAAAACAAGGAAATATCTTGAAATAACCCTCAACAACAGTTACAAGGAAACACCCCTTTAAAGACATACCAAAGTTGATTACAATACTTGTAATTTGGGATTTAATTTGAAAATAAAATACTACCAAATTGATTCCAAACATTTTTTTTAAATTCACTATTTCTTTCTCTGACCTCACAGCATTTCATTTAACCCATCCTGTTTTTTGAGTAAAAAAAAATCCTGACACATTTTCACCATTTCACTCATTATAATTAATCATAGTAGAAAAATCATTCTTCATTCTTCAAACTGACATCATTTTGTGTCAATATGTTGTAGATCAGCCTTACGTGTACCTCAAGGCCCAATTATTCTCAGAATACATTGAGTGCAAGAATATTTTAACCCCTTCATTCTTCTCAAAATAAAGATGAAAAAATGTACTTTTCCTTCCTCAAAGGTTTGTATATAGCACATATTTGCAGGGCAAACCACCATGTGAGAGAAGCACATTTGCAGGGCAAACCACCATGTGAGAGAAGCACACCTTGACTCAAAATAACCATATAATTTGAGCGGAAAACAGAAACAAAGGAACAAGCAAGGGTTGCTATTTGACCCATGGTACCAATCAGTTCAATGAAAAAGCCAACATCTAGTGCTTATGAGACCTTCCATGATAGTTTTAGTGACAGAAGTTTATAGTGTTTCTAGATGCATAACTTACAGAGATAAAAAGCATCTTAGAAATCAATAAATCACAGATTTATTTTATCTTATCACTGCTAGAGTGGCCTCTTAGTGGAAAATTCCCTTGGTAATGTGTTGCAAAGACATAAAAAAACTCCACATGTACCGTGCCCAAATGAAATATTTTATTGGCACTACAGGAATTTTGAGGGAGGTCAACCACATGGCTCCTTGTATTATACACGTGGATGCCAGGAACAGAATTCAAAATGAGCCGAAACAAATGGAAGGGGGAGGGGGGGGGGGGAGGTGACCAGAATAATAAAATCTTACAGATGACTCAAGATATAAGTTTTACGGGCTCACAGAAATACATACAGTGCTATCTCCACTTGTTTCACCTTTTCAAAAAAAATATTGTTGAACCCTCTTAGAATCAACAACGGTTCTGATTCCAGAAAGATTCAACAACATATCTTTACCGAATTTTTGTGAAGTATAAGTATGATGCGCACATGTGCATGTGGAAAGCAAGTTTGAATTCGATGATTTTTTTTTCAAAGTTATTGCACTTATCAACTTAGTATGCCCCAAAATTTAAAGTTTTCTGCTCAACTCCTACTCTTTTCATTGGATTTTTACGAAAACTTGGTGTGAAGTGTCAATATGATGTGTAGATGTGCATGTGACAGGATAACTGCTCCTACATTTTTTATTGGATGTTTACAAAACTTTGTATGAAGTATCCAATTGATACGTACATGTTCATGTGGAAAGGAAGTTTGAATTTGATGAATTTTCCAGAGTTATTGCCCTTATCAACTTAGAATTTACAAGAATTCCAAGTTTTTGGTGGATATCCTCAGTTGGGATTAAGGAAATTAAATAATAAAATAATAATAATAGCACTTTATTCTCGCTCAATAGGTAGACTCAAAGTGCTTCACAAAACAAGTCAAGAGCAGAAGACTGAAAATTTGCATTTTATGTGCCAAATAAGTCTACAAATAGGAATGTTTTCAGACACTTTTTAAAACCCTGAACAGATGTAAGTGTCAAATATAGAAAGGTAGACTGTTCCAGATTTTAGGTGCCTGAAAACAGAAGGTTTGTTGTCCCCAGTATTTTAAGTTCATTTTGGAGCAGGTAAGAATTCTGGGTTATCAGCACTAGAGTGTAGCGAGCGTGTTGACTTTATCGTATCATGTTCAAACAGAAATTATCAATTATGAAAACAAACATTAGCCCCAAGCCACTAGGTGGAGTGTAATCAGTTTATCCTTGATTTCACGGAGGTGACATCTAATAAAATTCCATACTCACCTTCAGTGGATGTTTTTCAGCCATGTGTGATTAATCATCGGTGAGCATCTTGTTAGCAATGACTGAGAATTATATGGAACTATACAGAAACCGAAAGTATGTTTTTTTAGGCCTGCACGATTTCAGTTTTTTACAACAACCGACACTGAGTAGAATTTTTAGTTAACTGGATAGCTCTAGTATAGACCTCTGGAAGCCTTATAGCACATATTTGTAAACTGTCTGCCCATAGACATGTGGATACACATGTACAAGAAAGAGAGCGCAAACAAAATCCCAGCGGAAAAATCCATATTATTACCTGGGCAAAATCCCATGATTATTGCAAAACTTTATTCAATACAGTCAGGTGCTTTTGTTGAGATTGGCAATTAATGTTTGATTGCTGGGTGTCCGGCTAGTATCTGGACATTCAAGTTAATCAATACCTTTCTTAATAATTTATTTTCGTCTATGAGTTAGGTTAATTTTAAGCTGGTTTATTGTGACTGCTTTGATTCATCATTGGAACTGCAAGTTATTTATTCTAATCAAGGGTGATAACTCAAACACAACAATACCCTTTGATTTGCAATTAACAGATCAAATTTGTACTGAAGGTATGGTAAATGGTTTTGTGTTTGAAAATTATATTCAATTCACAGGGATATACAATTAGGAGATATCCAATTAAGTGGGCTCCACTGTACCATGTTTTAAAGGCAAAACAGAAAAAAAAACACCAACTTTGAATGGCATTTTTTGTTTATACTGACGTTACACAAGGAAAATTCATCTTTTTTCATTATGTTTTAGGGATAAATTGGATTTCCAACATCAAAATGTTTGAACTGACCAATTAGTTTGATTTCAACTGTAAAACATAATTCTTTCAAAATGTTTGCCTGTCACCCATGTCAGGTGGATTTTATTCTTACCTGTCACTTCAAAAGTTTTCATTGAAATATTTAAATACTAAAAGGGCAATTTTGTATTCCCTTCTAACATTGACTGGGAGCCAGTGGAGCTTTTTCAACATGACTGAACTTTGCGAGTACATCACCTGAAAACAGTAAAGTACTATCAACCCTTTACATAGCATTATTTTAAAAATAGCCAGTGTTATATAGTTATATAATACTAGCAGGTGTTACAAGGCATTGCACAGGAGAAGATAGTTATATCAGCCGTTTTTGAAATAGAAGGTCAAGGTCACCCTGCACAGGCACCCTGATAAAGTCAAAATGATCGATGGGTCAATTTACCTAACCATATGAAATTTTAGTCCGATCGGCCCAGCCGTTTTCGAAATGAAAGGTCAAGGTCACCCCGCACAGACACCCTGATACAGTCAAAATGATCGATGGGTCATTATACCAACACATAAGAAATTTTAGCCGATCGGCCCAGCAGCTTTCACAATAAAAGGTCAAGGGCATCAATTTCAAGGTCACCCCACATGGGCACAGCACCCATCCCATGTTACTCGCAGGGATGAATTACCCCATGTAGAAAATTTGAGATCGATCGGTCGAGAAACAGAGGAGTTCACCCAGAACAAAGATAGAGAGAGATATAGATACAGACATTCGTATTTATATATTAGATTTTCCTGACAAAACAGATTAGATTTTGAACCCTCATTGGAATGAGCACATTATGCTTGATCCAATAAGGGGACGAGATATAATTTGGAAGTACACGGTACATGTAAAAAAAGGAAATTTGGATTTAATCAGGAAAGAGTACTTTTCTATGTTGGTTTGGTAAAGATTTAAGAACACTGAAAATTTGGATGTCAAATATTCCTGACAGTACTTGGAGGGTGGAACACTACTAAATCATGACGGGGTAGCCAACAAATTATTCCTAATTTAAAAAGAAAAACAAAAGACACCAGCAAATTTTCATTTCAGGGACCAGTGGGTTCAACCAGGTTGTCCATGAGCTGAAAGTTTGCTGGTACTTCTTCAAGTAAGGCCTCACTCCAAGGAACACCCCAACAAATCCAGGCCTTGAAATATTTCAAAATGTTTGCCTGTCACCCATGACAGGTGGATTTTATTCTTACCTGTCACTTCAAATTTTCACCTGAACATTGGAAACTGATGCGAATTTATGGGCATGTATATACATGTACAATACTGTGAAAAGTTATGTTTAAAATGTATACTACATGTATGTTGGGCTATACCATTCAACAATGAACAAAATTTTTTACATTACTGTTATCTCTAATGTTGATTCCAGAATCAAATCATTCACTGATTATTAACCCTTTACCTAACATAACAGGCAAAACCGGCCAGCGCAACACACAAAAATCGCCCTGCAATTTTTCTTATATTTTCATTTTTTCCTTCCAAAACATAGGTTATGACCTATCATTGGAATGGGCGCATCCTGCTTGTTCCAATGAGGGGTCATAACCTATGTTTTGGAAGCAAAAAATGAAAATATTTATTTGTACAAGAATTCTTTTCGAGTGTCGTATACTACTAGCGTTAGGTAAAGGGTTAACCATTTATCCAACACTAGTTGCAGGCAAAAAAAAACAAAACATTTTTTTCTTACAAAACCATCGCTTATGACCCCTCATTGCAGTGGGCTCAAAAAGCTTGTTTCAATGAGGGGTCATAAGCTATGGTTTGCCAGAGAAAAATGAAAAAAAAAATAGCATGTTAATTTTTTTTTATGCAGGTGGTTTTGGCTGATTTCTTTGGTAAAGAGTAACTAACCTGTCATGTGACAGGTATGATTTATTTTTACCTGTCTCCACCAAATTTATGACTGTCAGTGACAGGTGGACAGGTGTACTTTTCGAGTCTTGCACAAATCCCACCACCCACATATGCTTGATTTTGCATTTGACTTGATCAAAGTTGATTTGATCTGCAGTGCAAATGGCATCAGCAGTCATACAGTGCTCACACTATTTCTCCATCTCACAGTCTCTGCCCCATGCACAAGACATCACACTCAGATGTGCTTTTGTAAATCATCGGTCATTCATTCTCATCATAACACCGATGTTCACTTTGGAAACTACCACCGAGTTTCCTTAACCTCGACAAATTGCACCCACTGATTTGCACTTAACAAGGTCGGAGAAACATTTGTTTCAACTTTCAGTTTCCAAAGGGTCGACATTCATGCTTGAACACTTTATCGTATCATGTTCAAACAGAAATTATCAATTATGAAAACAAACATTAGCCCCAAGCCACTAGGTGGAGTGTAATCAGTTTATCCTTGATTTCACGGAGGTGACATCTAATAAAATTCCATACTCACCTTCAGTGGATGTTTTTCAGCCATGTGTGATTAATCATCGGTGAGCATCTTGTTAGCAATGACTGAGAATTATATGGAACTATACAGAAACCGAAAGTATGTTTTTTTAGGCCTGCACGATTTCAGTTTTTTACAACAACCGACACTGAGTAGAATTTTTAGTTAACTGGATAGCTCTAGTATAGACCTCTGGAAGCCTTATAGCACATATTTGTAAACTGTCTGCCCATAGACATGTGGATACACATGTACAAGAAAGAGAGCGCAAACAAAATCCCAGCGGAAAAATCCATATTATTACCTGGGCAAAATCCCATGATTATTGCAAAACTTTATTCAATACAGTCAGGTGCTTTTGTTGAGATTGGCAATTAATGTTTGATTGCTGGGTGTCCGGCTAGTATCTGGACATTCAAGTTAATCAATACCTTTCTTAATAATTTATTTTCGTCTATGAGTTAGGTTAATTTTAAGCTGGTTTATTGTGACTGCTTTGATTCATCATTGGAACTGCAAGTTATTTATTCTAATCAAGGGTGATAACTCAAACACAACAATACCCTTTGATTTGCAATTAACAGATCAAATTTGTACTGAAGGTATGGTAAATGGTTTTGTGTTTGAAAATTATATTCAATTCACAGGGATATACAATTAGGAGATATCCAATTAAGTGGGCTCCACTGTACCATGTTTTAAAGGCAAAACAGAAAAAAAAACACCAACTTTGAATGGCATTTTTTGTTTATACTGACGTTACACAAGGAAAATTCATCTTTTTTCATTATGTTTTAGGGATAAATTGGATTTCCAACATCAAAATGTTTGAACTGACCATTTAGTTTGATTTCAACTGTAAAACATAATTCTTTAGCCTGGGGAAGGATTCGAACCTTCAAACCATGATCAATTGGCAGGGGCACCAGGCATTCTCCCCTCTTTGTACCAGATGTTTTTCAACACTAAATAGTGTATATTTACAGTTGTATTCAAACTAAATGGTCCAATTCGCTCCCTCAACTTCTACAAGAAACAAGGCATGCATTACACTTTAGTACACAACACCACCGCCATGCCCCCACATAAACAATTGGTATTAAGTGTCTTGCCCAAGGTCACAATGCGATGATGGAGGTCAGGATCGAACTCTCTACCCTTAGATTTCAAGCTCGATGCTCTAACAAATGAGTCTCCATGCTCCTAGTGCTCTCCAAATGTCATGTAACAAGTCCATGTATTTTATTACTGGGTAAGGGTAGCATATTGGTTGGTTTAATTCAGTTTCATATATTTATTTATTGCTGTTCAAGTTCACTGCCAGCATATATGGTTATATCAACACAATTGAAATTCAAATTTTCTTATTTTTTCAATTGTTGTCTCCAAAGTATAGCTAGTGATTCATCATTGGATTTTTCAAGCTAATTGAGCAAGTTTGGATTCGATGATTTTTTTTCAAAGTTATTGCACTTATCAACTTAGTATGCCCAAAAATTTAAAGTTTTCTCCTCAACTCCTACTCTTTTCATTGGATTTTTACGAAAACTTGGTGTGAAGTGTCAATATGATGTGTAGATGTGCATGTGACAGGATAACTCCTCCTACATTTTTTATTGGATGTTTACAAAACTTTGTATGAAGTATCCAATTGATACGTACATGTTCATGTGGAAAGGAAGTTTGAATTCGATGAATTTTCCAGAGTTATTGCCCTTATCAACTTAGAATTTACAAGAATTCCAAGTTTTGGGTGGATATCCTCAGTTGGGATTAAGGAAATTAAATAATAAAATAATAATAATAGCACTTTATTCTCGCTCAATAGGTAGAGTCAAAGCGCTTCACAAAACAAGTCAAGAGCAGAAGACTGAAAATTTGCATTTTATGTGCCAAATAAGTCTATAAATAGGAATGTTTACAGACACTTTTTAAACCCCTGAACAGATGTAAGTGTCAAATATAGAAAGGTAGACTGTACCAGATTTTAGGTGCCTGAAAAAAGAAGGTTTGTTGTCCCCAGTATTTTAAGTTCATTTTGGAGCAGGTAAGAATTTTGGGCTATCAGCACTAGAGTGTAGCGAGCGTGTTGGTGTGTATGCATTGAGGTGTGTAGAAAGATAGACTGGGAAGTTTTCATTGAAATATTTAAATACTAAAAGGGCAATTTTGTATTCCTTTCTAACCTTGACTGGGAGCCAGTGGAGCTTTTTCAACATGACTGCAGATGTTTCTCTGACAACTTTTATGAGTACATCACCTGAGAACAGTAAAGTACTATCAACCCTTTACATAGCATTAATTTAAAGATAGCCAGTGTTATATAGTTATATAATACTAGCGGGTGTTACACTGCGTTGCACAGGAGAAGATGGTTATATCAGCCGTTTTCGAAACAGAAGGTCAAGGTCACCCCGCACAGGCACCCTGATAAAGTCAAAATGATCGATGGGTCAATTTACCTAACCATATGAAATTTTAGTCCGATCGGCCCAGCCGTTTTCGAAATGAAAGGTCAAGGTCACCCCGCACAGACACCCTGATACAGTCAAAATGATCGATGGGTCATTATACCAACACATAAGAAATTTTAGCCGATCGGCCCAGCAGCTTTCACAATAAAAGGTCAAGGGCATCAATTTCAAGGTCACCCCACATGGGCACAGCACCCATCCCATGTTACTCGCAGGGATGAATTACCCCATGTAGAAAATTTGAGATCGATCGGTCGAGAAACAGAGGAGTTCACCCGGAACAAAGATAGAGAGAGAGAGAGATACAGACATTCGTATTTATATATTAGATTTCCCTGACAAAACAGATTAGATTTTGAACCCTCATTGGAATGAGAGCATCATGCTTGATCCAATAAGGGGACAAGATATAATTTGGAAGTACACGGTACATGTAAAAAAAGGAAATTTGGAATTAATCAGGAAAGAGTACTTTTCTATGTTGGTTTGGTAAAGATTTAAGAACACTGAAAATTTGGATGTCAAATATTCCTGACAGTACTGTACTTGGAGGGTGGAACACTACTAAATCATGACGGGGTAGATTTACAACCCAACAAATTATTCCTATTTTAAAAAGAAAAACAAAAGACACCAGCAAATTTTCATTTCAGGGACCAGTGGGTTCAACCAGGTTGTCCATGAGCTGAAAGTTTGCTGGTACTTCTTCAAGTAAGGCCTCACTCCAAGGAACACCCCACACAAATCCCACCGCCCACATATACTTCTTTGTGCATTTGACTTGATCAAAGCTGATTTGATCTGCAGTGCAAATGGCGTTAGCAGTCACACAGTGCTCACACTATCTGTCAATCTCACAGTCTCTGCCCCATGCACATGACATCACACTCAGATGTGCTTTTGTAAATCAACGGTCATTCATTCTCATCATAACACCAATGTTCACTTTGGAAATTACCACCGAGTCACATTAACCTCGGCAAATTCCACCCACTCATTTGCACTTAACAAGGTCCGAGAAACATTTCTCTCAACTTTCAGTTTCCAAAGGGTCGACATTGATGCTTGAACAGTTTATCGTATCATGTTCAAACAGAAATTATCAATTATGAAAACAAACTTTAGCCCCAAGCCACCAGGTGGAGTGTAATCAGTTTATCCTTGATTTTTGGGAGGTGACATCTAATAAAATTCCATACTCACCTTCAGTGGATGTTTTTCAGCCATGTGTGATCAATCATCGGTGAGCATCTCGTTAGCCATGACTCAGAATTAAATGGAACTATAAGAAACCGAAAGTACGTTTTTTTAGACATGCACGATTTCAGGTTTTTTACAACAACCGACATCGAGTAGAATTTTTAGTTAACCGGATAGCTCTAGTATAGACCTCTGGAAGCCTTATAGCACATATTTGTAACCTGTCTGCACATAGAAATGTGGATACACATGTACAAGAAAGAAAGCGCAAACAAAATCCCAGCGGAAAAATCCATATTATAACCTGGGCAAAATCCCATGATTATTACAATACTCTATTCAATACAGTCAGGTGCTTTTGTCGAGATTGGCACTTGATGTTTGATTGCTGGGTGTCTGGTTAGTATCTGGACATTCAAGTTAATCAATACCTTTCTTAATAATTTATTTTCGTCTATGAGTTAGGTTAATTTTAAGCTGGTTTATTGTGACTGCTTTGATTCACCATTGGAACTGCAAGTTATTTATTCTAATCAAGGGTGATAACTCAAACACAACAATACCCTTTGATTTGCAATTAACAGATCAAATTTGTACTGAAGGTACCAGTATGGTAAATGGTTTTGGGTTTGAAAATTATATTAAATTAACAGGTATATACAATTAAGAGATATCCAATTAAGTGGGCTCCACTGTACCATGTTTTAAAGGCAAAACAGAAAAAAAACCACCAACTTTGAATGGCATTTTTTTGTTTATACTGACGTTACACAAGAAAAATTCATCTTTTTTCATTATGTTTTAGGGATAAATTGCATTTCCAACATCAAAATGTTTGAACTGACCATTTAGTTTGATTTCAACTGTAAAACATAATTCTTTAGCATGGGGAAGGATTCGAACCTTCAAACCATGATCAATTGGCAGGGGCACCAGGCATTCTCCCCTCTTTGTACCAGATGTTTTTCAACACTAAATAGTGTATATTTACAGTTGTATTCAAACTAAATGGTCCAATTCGCTCCCTCAACTTCTACAAGAAACAAGGCATGCATTACACTTTAATACACAACACCACCATGCCCCCACATAAACAATTGGTATTAAGTGTCTTGCCCAAGGTCACAATGCGATGATGGAGGTCAGGATCGAACTCTCTACCCTTAGATTTCAAGCTCGATGCTCTAACAAATGAGTCTCCATGCTCCTAGTGCTCTCCAGATGTCATGTACCAAGTCATGTATTTTATTACTGGGTAAGGGTAGCATATTGGTTGGTTTAATTCAGTTTCATATATTTATTTATTGCTGTTCAAGTTCACTGCCAGCATCTATGGTTATATCAACACAATTGAAATTCAAATTTTCTTATTTTTTCAATTGTTGTCTCCAAAGCATAGCTAGTGATTCATCATTGAATTTTTCAAGCTAATTGAGCATGTTCCACTGAGGTACCATACTCTATGTTGTTAACACCAAAAAATTTAATTTTTAGTTATTCAAATATTTGTTTTCCAACTGTCCCCTTCTAGTTATGTGTGGTAAAGGATTATAGAACTTTGGCCCAGGAACTGGTTATTATGATCTATTTTACCAGGAAATAAAACTTGTTTACTACAGTAGGCAAACACTGATCCACTTACCGAGGCTTGTAAATGAAGGAGTTTTGATTAGCTATAGGCACTTTTCCAAAAATAGTCATACCCCCATAACAAAAGTAAATACTTCCCCACAGGTAGAATTAAGCCTTTAAATGGTATAGTGCTGGGAGCCCATATTTATATATATATATTTATTGGTGTTTAAGGTCACATTCTTCTGCACAATGGCTAATCATGACCGTGACAGTTTTATGGGTGGAGGAAGCCGGAGTACCCGGAGAGAACCACCGAGCAATGGCGAGCAACTGTCAGCTCTCCAACATACCAACTCCACACAAGCAGGGTTAGCATTGGTTGAAGACAGGAGCACCATCGACATGCAGTACACCTTAGTACACAGCGTCACCGTGCCCCCACGTGGGAAATGGGGGGTGAAGTGTCTTGCCCAGGGACACAACACGGTGGGATTCGAACCAAGGACCTCTCGGCTTGCAGCCTGCACCTCTGCCAACTGAGCCACCGCGCCCCTCAGCCCATATTTGGACTTTATTCTGAAATTCAGATGCTTCAACTTAAAGACTCCATAATATTCAGTGTATATGTATTATACTATTATCTTTGAGATGATATTAATTAGTCTGTAAGGATTTGCCTTGTTTCAATTCAAGGGACAGAACTTATAGATACTCTCATTTTAACACAAACACTGATCCACTTACCGAGGCTTGTAAATGAAGGAGTTTTGATTAGCTACAGGCACTTTTACAAAAACGGTGATACTCCCATAACAAAGGCAAATATTGCCCCACAGTTGGAATTAAGCCTTTAAATGGTATAGTGCTGGGAGCCCATGTTTCAACTTTATTCTGAAATTCAGATGCTTCAACTTAAAGACTCCAAAATATTCAGTGTATACGTATTATACTATTATCTTTGAGGTGATATTAATTAGTCTGTAAGGATTTGCCTTGTTACAATTCAAGGGACATAACTTATAGATACTCTCATTTTAACAGGTCAAAGTCAGGTGAAAATATTCTAATGGCCAAAAATAAGTTAGCATACCAATGGGAATCCCTTTATCCAACATAATAGTCAAAACTGATCAGAGCTATCATCATATACATTGTCATTAAACTTTGTAATGTTTTCAATTCTTTCACAAAAATATAGCCTATGAACCCTCATTGGAATGAGCTTGCTCCAATGATGGTTCATGTTTTTGAGACTGAAAATAAGAACTTTTTGTTATTCAAGATAACTTTTTCTTTGCAAGTGTCATCTACCTGCGTTGAGTAACAGGTCAATCGATAGAGTTCTGAAAGTCCATATTTGGTCTTTATACTGATGTACAGGAGCTGTAACACAAAGGCTTCCTATTCCGTGGATGTGTATCATATTATCTGGGAACCAAAATTATTAAGTTTGTATGGATTTGCCTTATTATTATTTATGGGAGAGTGCCTATAGACACTCTCCCATAAATTGTAACAGGGCCATGAGCTGTCAACAAATTTTTACAACAAAATATAATTCAGAGTCTACCAGTTAACTGTGTAAAATAAGCTATTATTAGCTTCAACACTGGTGTGAAACTCAAAAAAATCTCCATTAATTTATTGGAGTTTATGATCACTTTTGTGCAGCTATGGTTATTTGTGACTTCAACAATGGTTTAAAATTAAATTTTAAGGCAATCATTTAAACCCATGCTGTCCATTTTAGAGGATTTCCATCGAAGCACTGGTTATCAGGTCCTATTTTACCAGTAAAACAGAACTTGCATCACACAGTAAACAAGCAATGCTTAATTCCCAGGGTTCCCAGGAGCGATTAAATCTTCATTATTTATTGATTTATTTAATTTACTTGTTTAATGACACTTTCAACAGCCTGAGTCATGTTGTGTCGGTAGGTTTTATGGGTGGTGGTGGTGGAGTCAGGGAATCTAAGAGAACCACCAATCAGTGGCAAACAACTGTCAAACTTTCCAACTTATGAACCCCACTGAAGCAGGGTTAGCAGTGGTTGAAGCATGTGCACCATGGAGGTGCTGTTTTGTCTTCGCACACAACACCACTGTGCCCTCACATTGTCAACTGGGATTAAGTGTCTTGCCAAAGGATGTGATGATGCAACTCAAACTCGAACCAATAACTTTTGGATTTAAAGGTCATATTAAGTATTGAGCCTCTGCAGTCACAAATAAATCTTTGTAACATTGTGAACCAAGACAGATGTGAAAGAGGGGCCACATCTATCTTTTAGCCCATTACCTGAAAAATAGCCAAAACCGGCCAGTGCTATTCACAAAAATCACCATTCATATTTTGTTAAATTTTAATTTTTTCCTTAAAAAACATAGCTTATGACCCTCAATGGAATTAGATGAGAGGTCATAAGGTATGTTTTTTTTTAGCAAAAATGAAAAAGTTTAGTTTTGCAAGAATATTTTTGGTCTCTGTCGTCTGCTATGTAGGTTATGTAAAGAGTTTATTTACCTCATCTATTGGTGACAACTAACCCCATTAACAACAGATCAGTTATTTCTTGAAGCATTGAGAACATTCCCACTGACCAGTAGATATTACATGATCATCGTCAAATGCTGACTTATAACAAATTCATCACCGCTTTTCCACATTATATCTACATCCTGTAAAATAAGTTTTGATATCATGAACCCTTTGAAATACATTTGTACCAATCATCCCAACCAGTTTCTTTTTTAGTGCTATTTAATTCAATATTATTTATTGGTGTTTATGCTTACATATTTTGGCACAATGGCTATTTGTGACAACAACATGAATATAAAGTCAAGTCCAGCCAATTGTTTATACCCTTGTTGCTCATTTTTGATGACTTCCACCCCAGTCATTAGTTGGAAAGGAAAATATGAGTATGCATGCACAACAGGGTGCACCGCGATAGGTGGTTCTGGAGCACTGCACTGGATACCGCTTCTGCATCCCCAAGCAAAACGGCCCCGGTTATCCTAGTTTGACTCTTTTTTGGCCAAATTTTGGCTTCTTTGTCATCTAGGACCTTGTTCTTAGAGGAGTGCTCAAAATTTGCTTTCCTATACTGTACCAGAGAGAGAGGGATAAGGCACATTGTATCACAATAGTAGGTTGTGGAAAACATGGATGCAGGGTTGATGTTTGGAAATAAATCTGATTCCCCATGTTATGACTTGTGAGTCCCATTCCACAAGACACCAATGGTTAGCAGCACGTTGGTTTACCCAAATGAAAGTAATTAAAGCACAAAACCAACTAATTGGAACTATATATATTAATCTTACATATTAAAACCTTTTTACAAAAACAATTGCCACAAATCAGCAGACCTAACGCAAAGTTATAGGAGTTTTAAATGATAGCAGGCACGAATGGAATTGAACCTCTATGGTTGCATACAAAATTATCATCGGCATCTGAATATGTAATGAATGGAATGTGTAAGACACAGTTACAGTCCTCGACAAATGAAGATGTTGTTAAACTTCTTAGGAGTCACCTCATTTTATAATGGTTAACCTTTTGATCAGTTGCCTAAAATAATTTTTTTCATAAACCTGTTTTGTAATCCTACTCTAGTGACTCAAATAAACATACCCATACATTATTACTTTTTGTCCCTTTTCCACCCCATATGATTCTTATTTGGGCCCCTATGTTTATTCATTTTCACTATGTTAGTCCGTCGGTCAATCATTGGATTACACTATTTGGACTATATTTTTAAATGTTTGCCTTAACTGCAGAAGCTTCGGAGTTATTGGAGAATTTGGAAATAATTTATGCAGGAGGTGGCACTTTGAAATATTTAAAAGTCATTTTGAAATCTCAGAATTCATTATGTTGGCACAGAATATTCTAGCCCACACTTTTATTATAAACTAGAAGAGTTACCCGGCATCACAGGGGGAAATGTAGGGGTCATATGAAAAGTACCCCCACCCCTAAAAAAAACACAAAAAATAGCGGCCACACATCTTTCGACCCAGCCCGCCCCATTGGCAGCACACTCAGCCCCAGCCTCCGGACAGGGCCTTCAATCCTATCATTTTTTAAACCCCCACCATTAGATTCCTGATAAAATGTTACCCCAATAGACCCGAGGACCTATATCGATGACATCCATCAATTTTGCCCCTCCCCCGCCACTTTTTTAAACACCACCATTAGATTCCTGATAAAATGTTACCCCAATAGACCCGAGGACCTATATCGATGACATCCATCAATTTTGCCCCTCCCCCGCCACTTTTTTAAACACCACCATTAGATTCCTGATAAAAAGTTACCCCAAGAAGACGGCTTTGAAGGCCTATATCGGTGAAAAATAATTTGGTTATAACTTTCGGTGCCCCTCCCAGCCACCACGTCAACCCACATGTTTTTTCAAACATTGACAAGGACCACCGCCATGAAAAAGTACTCCTAGTAGACCCATTTTGGGCAGTCTGGATGGCCCCCATATTAATTTCTATAGCGGACAGACAGACAGACATTCTAAAATATAGTATAGATGAGACAGTTTTCCATCCCATACTTTTGTGCGAGAGGACTCTGAAGCTGGATATCCCGTATGAATTTGATAACTAAATATAATGAGTTAACTATCTAACTGGTTTCGCTCGATTTGAGCTTCATCAGAGACTTTTGTCTTGTGTGGTAGCTGCACTCACATTTTTATATACAAAGCCTGGTGGGTAGAATTGCCAGGTAGAAGCGCTTGAATGTATTATAATCATAATGAGAGCGCTGTACACCCATGGACTGAGAGAAAACCTGACCGATAATTCAGTTGAAGGACGAGTCAAAAAGCTTCGTTTTTCACCATCTTGCGTCACTGCATCAGTGAACGATGTGATTTTTTGGTTAACCTACTGACTGCTTGCCTGAATAAAAATCTGTGTAACTGATAGGTGAATGGTATGAGCAGTTTTGGACCAAAATTTCATTGGAATTGTTCACTTGAAAAAGTTTGCACTAAATTTATGCAAGCTGGTTCGATACCGGGCAAACATCTATAGGCCAACATATCGACTTTCTGTGTGCCAGTGTGGTACATACTGACTATCGATATTGTATATATCGTCTGGTACATTGAGGCAGTGCTATATTTCGACTTAGGTTCCACCGAGTTGTCTTGTCCGAGTTGCCTAAACTTGTCGTCGGTTCTGTGGCTGTAATTCATTCACATTTATATCACGAAATTAGGAAACCCAAAGCTAATTTAACGTTTGATGCCCAACATTGTCTATGCAACACGCTTATTCTACACACGAAATCAGTAGTTCTCCGTAATTTATTCACATTATATTTTGAAATTGGATTTGGTTTGATTATTTCACCATGTCTTACTTCACAAAAATGTCAAAAGTTGGTCAGACTTACGGGGGTAGCGCTCGATTGATCATCGAGTACACAGTCAGCATTCGCCGGCCTATTCCTCTGAGGTGAACGGGTTCCGTTGTTTCACCAAGTTACACCCAATTAATACCCCATTATCCGCAATTAAAAACCAATTAATGTTTAGTTCAGACTTAGAAATGGATCAAATTTGATCATCACATTGGTCTTGTAATTCTTGTTTCCAGAATTTGTCGTAACAAACAATAGGCTTCCGAAGGTGACCGGAGGTTACCGAAGGTTAACCTTCGGTAACCTCCGGCGACCGGAGGTTACCGAAGGTAAACCTTCGGTAACCTCAGGTAACCTCCGGTAACCTCCGGCTTCCTTACAAATAATAGTGTTACGAAGAATAGGCTTCCGAAGGTGACCGGAGGTTACCGAAGGTTAACCTTCGGTAACCTCCGGCGACCGGAGGTTACCGAAGGTAAACCTTCGGTAACCTCAGGTAACCTCCGGCAACCTCCGGTTTCCTTACAAATAATAGTGTTACGAAGGCAGGCATTTATGAACCACAAAATAAATCCCATTGACCACAGTGTTCACTCTCTTTACAATACACCAAGTTGTTTGAATTTCAAAATAAAATAGTACCAAATTGATTCCAAATATTTTTTTTAAATTCACTGTTTACTTCTCTGACCTCACAGCATTTCATTTAACCCATCCTGTTTTTGAGTAAAAAAAAATCCTGACACATTTTCACCATTTCACTCATTATAATTACTCAAAGTATAAAAATCACAGAAAAAATGATCTTCAAAGTGGCATCATTTTGTATCAATACATTACAGATCAGCTTCATGTGTACCTCAAGGCCCAATTATTCTCAGAATACATTGAATGCAAGAATATTTAACTCCTTCATTCTTCTCAAAATAAAGATGAAGAAATGTACTTTTCCTTCCTCAAATGTTTCTGTGTATCACATATTTGCAGGGCAAAACACCATGTGAGACAAGCACACCTTGAGTGGAAAACAGAAATCACAGATTTATTTTATCTTATCACTAGCAGAGGGGCCTCTGAGTTGAAATTTCCCCCGATAATGTGTTGCGAAGACATAAAAAGCTCCACATTTCCCCTGCCCAAATGAAATATTTTATTGGCACTACAGGAATTTTGTTGAATGGAGTGTGGGAGGGGGGGGGGGGGGGGAGCAGAATAATAAAATCTTACAGATAACTCCAGATATAAGTTTCAAGAGGTCACAGAAATTCATACAGTGGCATATCACTTTTTCCCCACTGAAAATAAGAACTATTGACCCAGACTAGTTACTGTTAACCCTTTCCCCACACCAGCAGATCCCCACTTGTTTCACCTTTTGAAAACAACTAGTTGTTGAACCCTCGTAGAATCAACAAGGGTGCTGATTCCAGAAAGATTCAACAACATATTCTTTTTACTGGAATATACCTGAAATATTGATCTGAGGAGTGGTCAGGTGTCTCTATTTACTGATTTATGATATAATATGTCATATTGACTGCTACAGCATAACATTAACAGAAAGTAAATCTTAGTGAGACTACTTGGCAAAGAAGAGGCCCACGGGGCCTGAAGCTGAACACAAATTAAACAGAGTCCAAGAATGAGTCTATGTTAAGCAAGCCATCTCCATAGGCTATGCTGTCAATCCTTGAGTCCCTCAGGAGTGACAAAAATAATCTTGGCATCATGCCTTTTCTTCAGTTGATCATAAAGTAAAATGTAGAGCTCCCCTATGAAGCCCCTTGATACAACCTATGTGGATTAATCTTAGTTACACACCTCTAGAGGGTACTGAATACAAAATTTTTAATTCTTCAACAAAATGCAGTGGTATAGATAAGGGGGGGGGGGGGGGGTTGGAGCCCCCCACCCCCCACCAGAAGTTTTGTCGGAAATTTTTTGGGACCATTTTTAGGCAAATTTATGCCTAATAACATTAAAATGCTGCCTTTGGGGATAAAAACATGCATTTGGGGTAAAAAAGACCAATTTTCAGTACATTTGCAGTAAAACAACAGATTCTTTCTGTTTGTTTGAGTTTTTGTTGTTGTTACACTGTTGGAAAATTTTCGGTCTGTCGGAATTTTGGGCTTGCCCCTCTGCCAGTGAAAAGCTATCTATGCCACCGGCAAAATGGCCAATTCCAGCTCCCATAGAGAGCCCAAATATTAACCCAGGCTCTTGATTTAAACACAGTTGAATCTGACTACCCTAGAGATGTTGTGTACCAAATATGAATGCATTCAGACTGTTGGATCTGAAGAAGAGAAATTGTAAAGAAATTTCTTCAAATTGCACTATGTTCAAATTTGGGCTACCATAGCGAGCCCAAATATTAACCTATGGATCCGATTTGAAACAAACTTGAATCTGCCTCTCCCCAGAGGTGTTGTATACCAAATGTGAAAGCATTCCAACTGGTGGATCTGAAGAAGAAGATTTTTAAAGAAATTTCCTCATATTGCACTAAGTAAAGATTTGGGCTAACATAGTGAGCCCAAATATATACCTAGGGATCTGAGTTGAACAAACTTGAATCTGCCCCCCCCCCCCCACCCCACTCCCCCCTTAGAGATGTTGCATACCAAATATTAAAGCATTCTGACTGGTGGATCTGAAGAAGAAGATTTTTTTAAATTACCCTCCATATTGAACAAAGATAAAATTTGGGCTTCCATAGGAAGCCCAAATATTGACGTAGGGACTTGGTTTGAACAATCATGAATCTGACCCTCATAACAATGATGTGTACCAAACATTAAAAGATTCTGACTGGTGGTTCTGAAGAAGAAGATTTTTGAAGAATATTCCCCATACTACCCTGTGTTAAAACTTCAGGCTCCTGTAGAGAGCCCAAACATGAACCAATGAGCTTTATTTCAACAAACTTTTATCTGACCCCTCCTATGAATGTTGTATACCAAATATCAAAAGATTCTGATGATAGGTTCTGGAGAAAAGATTTTTTAAAAATTTTTGCAAATATGCTGACTTTTTTCAATGCCCATTACAGAACATCCTAACATAACCAATGACAATTTTTTTATACCATTCAATTCTGCTGGTCCTAAGGATAATTCATACCAAATAACAGCTCTCTGTTTGTCCTAAGGATACTTCATACCAAATAACAGCTCTCTGTTCCATGTGCTTTTGGAAACATGGGCGTTTGAAAATATTTCTATTTTTAGCTCCCAGGGTTACCATGGGGATGCAGGATTTTTTTTTTTTTTGGCATGGGTCAAGTACTTATGACCCATTAATACCACAAACCAAATTTGGTTCATACCGGACCATTGGTTTAGAAATAAGAAATTTTGGGCGGGGACCAAAAATCTTACCCCTCCTATTAAAAAGCCAAATATTACTTCACGAATTTCGTTTGAACAAACTTGATTCTACATCTCATATGGAAGCTCCATGGCAAAAATCAAGTCATTGTACACACTGGTAGAAAAAGATTTTAAAAATATTTTGGAGCATTTTTCCCCACTCCCTCTCTATAGGGCTGGGCATGTTGAATTGAACAAAAATGAAATGCCCCTTTGGAACCATCAATCACAAAATCTTTCAGTTGAATTGGCCCAGTGGCTTTGGAGGAGAAGACCAAAACATGGTGTTGACAGACATCGGATGGAGAGCGATGAAATTAGCCCAGCTTGACTTTGTCAAGATGAGCTAAAACAATAATGACTGAGAAACCAATCACAAGGACAAAAGAAGCAAAATTCAATTTTCAAGCATACGTTTTTATATTTTGGGGAATTTGCTCTTTGTAAGGAAGGCTGTACTTCTAGTGGACCCAGCTTGAAAATACTAAAACATTGCTACTGAATCAGGGGATGAAAAGAGGAAAGAATTTTGTACAATGTGAATGCTGCCATTGCAAAAATAATGAAAAACACCCCTCAAGTTACCTATAGTGTCATGATTTTCAAATCAAGAAAACCCTTCTAAAATAGCAATTGGAATCTGATATTCAAAACACTTAAAAGGGGAGGATGTTTGATCAGAAATAACTGGAATAAGTTTCCAATTGTCAATCAATCAAAGAGAGGTAATCCACTTTCAGTTCATATCAAATAGAACGGAAATTTTGCTGTCACATCATGAAAAAATTCAAGTACCTCCATATATAAAGTGCTCACATGGAGTGAAAACCATCTGTGCACCCATTAACACAACATTTAATTAATTTCATACGATGAAACAGGTTATTTCACATTTGATTCACTAACTGAGGATCCCACAACAAGAACAGTCTCTATTCTGTACTGTTTCTGAAGCCTAGGCATGTTAAAAATCACATTTTTAGCACATTTATATGGATAGAGTGGGGTTAAAGTGTCAGAATGAAAGAAAAGAGACTTGCAGTAATAAGATGTGGGATGCCAGGGCTTAGGTAGCACATGTTAAAACATGACAAATTTTATTCATTGTGGTTCAAGGTAGCAATGCAGTTTATTTAAACTCCAACCAGTATAGGGCTAAATAGATTCATTATGTCAGAATGAAAGAAAGGAGACTTGCAGTAATAAGATGTGGGATGGGGGGCTAAGGTGGCGTGTGGAAAGCATGACAAATTTTATTAATTGTGTTTCAGGGTAGCAATGCAGTTTATTTAAACTCTAACCAGTATAGAGTTAAACAGATTCATTCTGCAGAAATGGTTGTGTTTGTCCTCATTAATTCAGCTGTTCTACCTTGCAGATACCACAAACAACTGGAAATTCAACAATTAACCAGCCCAACAATCTTTCCTCCTATCTCAGATTACCTGTTTATTTAGCAAGCATTTTATGCATACCAGGAAAGCAAAACAGGCACTGTGTCATGAAAATTGGGCACCCACCCCACCAAAATAGCATTTCCCCAAAACTTGCAACCATATTACAAACCCAAATTGCTTGAATTGAAAAATTAACAAGACCAGGATATCCGAAAACAAGGAAATATCTTGAAATAACCCTCAACAACAGTTACAAGGAAACACCCCTTTAAAGACATACCAAAGTTGATTACAATACTTGTAATTTGGGATTTAATTTGAAAATAAAATACTACCAAATTGATTCCAAACATTTTTTTTAAATTCACTATTTCTTTCTCTGACCTCACAGCATTTCATTTAACCCATCCTGTTTTTTGAGTAAAAAAAAATCCTGACACATTTTCACCATTTCACTCATTATAATTAATCATAGTAAAAAAATCACAGAAAAAATATTCTTCATTCTTCAAACTGACATCATTTTGTGTCAATATGTTGTAGATCAGCCTCACATGTACCTCAAGGCCCAATTATTCTCAGAATACATTGAGTGCAAGAATATTTTAACCCCTTCATTCTTCTCAAAATAAAGATGAAAAAATGTACTTTTCCTTCCTCAAAGGTTTGCATATAGCACATATTTGCAGGGCAAACCACCATGTGAGAGAAGCACATTTGCAGGGCAAACCACCATGTGAGAGAAGCACACCTTGACTCAAAATAACCATATAATTTGAGCGGAAAACAGAAACAAAAGAACAAGCAAGGGTTGCTATTTGACCCACATGGTACCAATCAATTCAATGAAAAAGCCAACACCTAATGCTTATGAGACATTCCACGATAGTTTTAGTGACAGAAGTTTATAGTGTTTCCAGATGGATAACTTACAGAGGTAAAAAGCATCTTAGAAATCAATAAATCACAGATTTATTTTATCTTATCACTGGTAGAGTGGCCTCTTAGTGGAAAATTCCCTTGGTAATGTGTTGCAAAGACATGAAAAAAACTCCACATGTACCGTGCCCAAATGAAATATTTTATTGGCACTACAGGAATTTTGAGGGAGGTCAACCACATGGCTCCTTGTATTATACACGTGGATGCCAGGAACAGAATTCAAAATGAGCCGAAACAAATGGAAGGGGGAGGGGGGGGGGGGGGGGGGGAGGTGACCAGAATAATAAAATCTTACAGATGACTCAAGATATAAGTTTTACGGGCTCACAGAAATACATACAGTGCTATCTCCACTTGTTTCACCTTTTCAAAAAAAATATTGTTGAACCCTCTTAGAATCAACAACGGTTCTGATTCCAGAAAGATTCAACAACATATCTTTACCGAATTTGTGTGAAGTATAAGTATGATGCGCACATGTGCATGTGGAAAGCAAGTTTGAATTCGATGATTTTTTTTTCAAAGTTATTGCACTTATCAACTTAGTATGCCCCAAAATTTCAAGTTTTCTGCTCAACTCCTACTCTTTTCATTGGATTTTTACGAAAACTTGGTGTGAAGTGTCAATATGAAGTGTAGATGTGCATGTGACAGGATAACTGCTCCTACATTTTTTATTGGATGTTTACAAAACTTTGTATGAAGTATCCAATTGATACGTACATGTTCATGTGGAAAGGAAGTTTGAATTTGATGAATTTTCCAGAGTTATTGCCCTTATCAACTTAGAATTTACAAAAATTCCAAGTTTTGGGTGGATATCCTCAGTTGGGATTAAGGAAATTAAATAATAAAATAATAATAATAGCACTTTATTCTCGCTCAATAGGTAGACTCAAAGCGCTTCACAAAACAAGTCAAGAGCAGCAGACTGAAAATTTGCATTTTATGTGCCAAATAAGTCTATAAATAGGAATGTTTACAGACACTTTTTAAAACCCTGAACAGATGTAAGTGTCAAATATAGAAAGGTAGACTGTTGCAGATTTTAGGTGCCAGAAAACAGAAGGTTTGTTGTCCCCAGTATTTTAAGTTCATTTTGGAGCAGGTAAGAATTCTGGGTTATCAGCACTAGAGTGTAGCGAGCGTGTTGGCGTGTATGCATTGAGGTGTGTAGAGAGATAGACTGGGAAGTTTTCATTGAAATATTTAAATACTAAAAGGGCAATTTTGTATTCCCTTCTAACATTGACTGGGAGCCAGTGGAGCTTTTTCAACATGACTGAACTTTGCGAGTACATCACCTGAAAACAGTAAAGTACTATCAACCCTTTACATAGCATTATTTTAAAAATAGCCAGTGTTATATAGTTATATAATACTAGCAGGTGTTACAAGGCATTGCACAGGAGAAGATAGTTATATCAGCCGTTTTTGAAATAGAAGGTCAAGGTCACCCTGCACAGGCACCCTGATAAAGTCAAAATGATCGATGGGTCAATTTACCTAACCATATGAAATTTTTGTCTGATCGGCCCAGCCGTTTTCGAAATAAAAGGTCAAGATCACCCCGCACAGACACCCTGATACAGTCAAAATGATCGATGGGTCATTATACCAACACATAAGAAATTTTAGCCCGATCGGCCCAGCAGCTTTCAAAATAAAAGGTCAAGGGCATCAATTTCAAGGTCACCCCACATGGGCACAGCACCCATCCCATGTTACTCGCAGGGATGAATTACCCCATGTAGAAAATTTGAGATCGATTGGTCGAGAAACGGAGGAGTTCACCCAGAACAAAGATAGAGAGAGATATAGATACAGACATTCGTATTTATATATTAGATTTTCCTGACAAAACAGATTAGATTTTGAACCCTCATTGGAATGAGCACATTATGCTTGATCCAATAAGGGGACGAGATATAATTTGGAAGTACACGGTACATGTAAAAAAAGGAAGTTGGATTTAATCAGGAAAGAGTACTTTTCTATGTTGGTTTGGTAAAGATTTAAGAACACTGAAAATTTGGATGTCAAACATTCCTGACAGTACTTGGAGGGTGGAACACTACTAAATCATGACGGGGTAGCCAACAAATTATTCCTAATTTAAAAAGAAAAACAAAAGACACCAGCAAATTTTCATTTCAGGGACCAGTGGGTTCAACCAGGTTGTCCATGAGCTGAAAGTTTGCTGGTACTTCTTCAAGTAAGGCCTCACTCCAAGGAACACCCCACACAAATCCAGGCCTTGAAATATTTCAAAATGTTTGCCTGTCACACATGACAGGTGGATTTTATTCTTACCTGTCACTTCAAATTTTCACCTGAACATTGGAAACTAATATGAATTTATGGGCATGTATATACATGTACAATACTGTGAAAAGTTATGTTTAAAATGTATACTACATGTATGTTGGGCTATACCATTCAACAATGAACAAAATTTTTTACATTACTGTTATCTCTAATGTTGATTCCAGAATCAAATCATTCACTGATTATTAACCCTTTACCTAACATAACAGGCAAAACCGGCCAGCGCAACACACAAAAATCGCCCTGCAATTTTTCTTATATTTTCATTTTTTCCTTCCAAAACATAGGTTATGACCTATCATTGGAATGGGCGCATCCTGCTCGTTCCAATGAGGGGTCATAACCTATGTTTTGGAAGCAAAAAATGAAAATATTTATTTGTACAAGAATTTTTTTACGAGTGTCGTATACTACTAGCGTTAGGTAAAGGGTTAACCATTTATCCAACACTAGTTGCAGGCGAAAAAAAACAAAACATTTTTTTCTTACAAAACCATCGCTTATGACCCCTCATTGCAGTGAGCTCAATAAGCTTGTTTCAATGAGGGGTCATAAGCTATGGTTTGCCAGAGAAAAATGAAAAAAAAAATAGCATGTTAATTTTTTTTATGCAGGTGGTTTTGGCTGATTTCTTTGGTAAAGAGTAACTAACCTGTCATATGTGACAGGTATGATTTATTTTTACCTGTCTCCACCAAATTTATGACTGTCAGTGACAGGTGGACAGGTGTACTTTTCGAGTCCTGCACAAATCCCACCACCCACATATGCTTGATTTTGCATTTGACTTGATCAAAGTTGATTTGATCTGCAGTGCAAATGGTGTCAGCAGTCATACAGTGCTCACACTATTTCTCCATCTCACAGTCTCTGCCCCATGCACATGACATCACACTCAGATGTGCTTTTGTAAATCATCGGTCATTCATTCTCATCATAACACCGATGTTCACTTTGGAAATTACCACCGAGTTTCATTAACCTCGACAAATTCCACCCACTCATTTCCACTTAACAAGGTCAGAGAAACATTTGTTTCAACTTTCAGTTTCCAAAGGGTCGACATTGATGCTTGAACACTTTATCGTATCATGTTCAAACAGAAATTATCAATTATGAAAACAAACATTAGCCCCAAGCCACTAGGTGGAGTGTAATCAGTTTATCCTTGATTTCAGGGAGGTGGGAGTGCGGTGGCTCCTCAGAAGGTAGAGGTGCAGGCTGCAAGCCGAGAGGTCCTCGGTTCGAATCCCGGCTGCGGCAACCGCGTTGTGTCCTTGGGCAAGACACTTCATCCCCATTGCCCGCGTGGGGGCACGATGACGCCGTGTACTAAGGCATACTGCACGTCGATGGTACGCATGTCTTCAACCAATCTAACCCTGCCTGTGCTGCAGTGCGGAGTTACGATGTTGGGGAGCTGGCAGCTGCTCGTCGTTGCTCGGTGGTTCTCTCCGGGTACTCCGGCTTCCTCCACCCGTAAAACTGTCACGCTCATGATTAGCCATTGTGCATAAATATATGACCTTAAACATCAATAAATAAATAAATAATAAATTTCAGGGAGGTGACATCTAATAAAATTCCATACTCACCTTCAGTGGATGTTTTTCAGCCATGTGTGATCAATCATCGGTGAGCATCTTGTTAGCAATGACTGAGAATTATATGGAACTATACAGAAACCGAAAGTATGTTTTTTTAGACCTGCACGATTTCAGTTTTTTACAACAACCGACACTGAGTAGAATTTTTAGTTAACTGGATAGCTCTAGTATAGACCTCTGGAAGCCTTATAGCACATATTTGTAACCTGTCTGCCCATAGACATGTGGATACACATGTACAAGAAAGAGAGCGCAAACAAAATCCCAGCGGAAAAATCCATATTATTACCTGGGCAAAATCCCATGATTATTGCAAAACTTTATTCAATACAGTCAGGTGCTTTTGTCGAGATTGGCAATTAATGTTTGATTGCTGGGTGTCCGGCTAGTATCTGGACATTCAAGTTAATCAATACCTTTCTTAATAATTTATTTTCGTCTATGAGTTAGGTTAATTTTAAGCTGGTTTATTGTGACTGCTTTGATTCATCATTGGAACTGCAAGTTATTTATTCTAATCAAGGGTGATAACTCAAACACAACAATACCCTTTGATTTGCAATTAACAGATCAAATTTGTACTGAAGGTATGGTAAATGGTTTTGTGTTTGAAAATTATATTCAATTAACAGGGATATACAATTAAGAGATATCCAATTAAGTGGGCTCCACTGTACCATGTTTTAAAGGCAAAACAGAAAAAAAATACCAACTTTGAATGGCATTTTTTTGTTTATACTGACGTTACACAAGGAAAATTCATCTTTTTTCATTATGTTTTAGGGATAAATTGGATTTCCAACATCAAAATGTTTGAACTGACCATTTAGCTTGATTTCAACTGTAAAACATAATTCTTTAGCCTGGGGAAGGATTCGAACCTTCAAACCATGATCAATTGGCAGGGGCACCAGGCATTCTCCCCTCTTTGTACCAGATGTTTTTCAACACTAAATAGTGTATATTTACAGTTGTATTCAAACTAAATGGTCCAATTCGCTCCCTCAACTTCTACAAGAAACAAGGCATGCATTACACTTTAGTACACAACACCACCACCATGCCCCCACATAAACAATTGGTATTAAGTGTCTTGCCCAAGGTCACAATGCGATGATGGAGGTCAGGATCGAACTCTCTACCCTTAGATTTCAAGCTCGATGCTCTAACAAATGAGTCTCCATGCTCCTAGTGCTCTCCAGATGTCATGTAACAAGTCCATGTATTTTATTACTGGGTAAGGGTAGCATATTGGTTGTTTTAATTCAGTTTCATATATTTATTTATTGCTGTTCAAGTTCACTGCCAGCATCTATGGTTATATCAACACAATTGAAATTCAAATTTTCTTATTTTTTCAATTGTTGTCTCCAAAGCATAGCTAGTGATTCATCATTGAATTTTTCAAGCTAATTGAGCATGTTCCACTGAGGTACCATACTCTATGTTGTTAACACCAAAAAATTTAATTTTTAGTTATTCAAATATTTGTTTTCCAACTGTCCCCTTCTAGTTATGTGTGGTAAAGGATTATAGAACTTTGGCCCAGGAACTGGTTATTATGATCTATTTTACCAGGAAATAAAACTTGTTTACTACAGTAGGCAAACACTGATCCACTTACCGAGGCTTGTAAATGAAGGAGTTTTGATTAGCTATAGGCACTTTTCCAAAAATAGTCATACCCCCATAACAAAAGTAAATACTTCCCCACAGGTAGAATTAAGCCTTTAAATGGTATAGTGCTGGGAGCCCATATTTATATATATATATTTATTGGTGTTTAAGGTCACATTCTTCTGCACAAAGGCTAATCATGACCGTGATAGTTTTATGGGTGGAGGAAGCCGGAGTACCCGGAGAGAACCACCGAGCAATGGCGAGCAACTGTCAGCTCTCCAACATACCAACTCCACACAAGCAGGGTTAGCATTGGTTGAAGACAGGAGCACCATCGACATGCAGTACACCTTAGTACACAGCGTCACCGTGCCCCCACGTGGGAAATGGGGGGTGAAGTGTCTTGCCCAGGGACACAACACGGTGGGATTCGAACCAAGGACCTCTCGGCTTGCAGCCTGCACCTCTGCCAACTGAGCCACCGCGCCCCTCAGCCCATATTTGGACTTTATTCTGAAATTCAGATGCTTCAACTTAAAGACTCCATAATATTCAGTGTATATGTATTATACTATTATCTTTGAGATGATATTAATTAGTCTGTAAGGATTTGCCTTGTTACAATTCAAGGGACAGAACTTATAGATACTCTCATTTTAACACAAACACTGATCCACTTACCGAGGCTTGTAAATGAATGAGTTTTGATTAGCTACAGGCACTTTTCCAAAAACGGTGATACTCCCATAACAAAGGCAAATATTGCCCCACAGTTGGAATTAAGCCTTTAAATGGTATAGTGCTGGGAGCCCATGTTTCGACTTTATTCTGAAATTCAGATGCTTCAACTTAAAGACTCCAAAATATTCAGTCTATACGTATTATACTATTATCTTTGAGGTGATATTAATTAGTCTGTAAGGATTTGCCTTGTTATAATTCAAGGGACATAACTTATAGATACTCTCATTTTAACAGGTCAAAGTCAGGTGAAAATATTCTAATGGACAAAAATAAGTTAGCATACCAATGGGAATCCCTTTATCCAACATAATGGTCAAAACTGATCAGAGCTATCATCATATACATTGTCATTAAACTTTGTAATGTTTTCAATTCTTTCACAAAAATATAGCCTATGAACCCTCATTGGAATGAGCTTGCTCCAATGATGGTTCATGTTTTTTGAGACTGAAAATAAGAACTTTTTGTTATTCAAGATAACTTTTTCTTTGCAAGTGTCATCTACCTGCGATGAGTAACAGGTCAATCGATAGAGTTCTGAAAGTCCATATTTGGTCTTTATACTGATGTACAGGAGCTGTAACACAAAGGTTTCCTATTCCGTGGATGTGTATCATATTATCTGGGAACCAAAATTATTAAGTTTGTATGGATTTGCCTTATTATTATTTATGGGAGAGTGCCTATAGACACTCTCCCATAAATTGAAACAGGGCCATGAGCTGTCAACAAATTTTTACAACAAAATATAATTCATAGTCTACCAGTTAACTGTGTAAAATAAGCTATTATTAGCTTCAACACTGGTGTGAAACTCCAAAAAATCTCCATTAATTTATTGGAGTTTATGATCACTTTTGTGCAGCTATGGTTATTTGTGACTTCAACAATGGTTTAAAGTTAAATTTTAAGCCAATCATTTAAACCCATGCTGTCCATTTTAGAGGATTTCCATCGAAGCACTGGTTATCAGGTCCTATTTTACCAGTAAAACAGAACTTGCATCACACAGTAAACAAGCAATGCTTAATTCCCAGGAGCGAATAAATCTTCATTATTTATTGATTTATTTAATTTACTTGTTTAATGACACTTTCAACAGCCTGAGTCATGTTGTGTTGGTTGATTTTATGGGTGGTGGCGGTGGAGTCAGAGAATCTAAGAGAACCACCAATCAGTGGCAAACAACTGTCAAACTTTCCAACTTATGAACCCCACTGAAGCAGGGTTAGCAGTGGTTGAAGCATGTGCACCATGGAGGTGGTGTTTTGTCTTCGCACACAACACCACTGTGCCCTCACATTGTCAACTGGGATTAAGTGTCTTGCCAAAGCATGTGATGATGCAACTCAGACTCGAACCAATAACCTTTGGATTTAAAGGTCATATTAAGTATTGAGCCTCTGCAGTCACAAATAAATCTTTGTAACATTGTGAACCAAGACAGATGTGAAAGAGGGGCCACATCTATCTTTTAGCCCATTACCTGAAAAATAGCCAAAACCGGCCAGTGCTATTCACAAAAATCACCATTCATATTTTGTTAAATTTTAATTTTTTCCTTAAAAAACATAGCTTATGACCCTCAATGGAATTAGATGAGAGGTCATAAGGTATGTTTTTTTTTAGCAAAAATGAAAAAGTTTAGTTTTGCAAGAATATTTTTGGTCTCAGTCGTCTGCTATGTAGGTTATGTAAAGAGTTTATTTACCTCATCTATTGGTGACAACTAACCCCATTAACAACAGATCAATTATTTCTTGAAGCATTGAGAACATTCCCACTGACCAGTAGATATTACATGATCATCGTCAATGCTGACTTATAACAAATTCATCACCGCTTTTCCACATTATATCCTGTAAAATAAGTTTTGATATCATGAACCCTTTGAAATACATTTGTACCAATCATCCCAACCAGTTTCTTTTTTATTGCTATTTAATTCAATATTATTTATTGGTGTTTATGCTTACATATTTTGGCACAATGGCTATTTGTGACAACAACATGAATATAAAGTCAAGTCCAGCCAATTGTTTATACCCTTGTTGCTCATTTTTGATGACTTCCACCCCAGCCATTAGTTGGAAAGGAAAATATGAGTATGCATGCACAACAGGATGCACCGCGATAGGTGGTTCTGGAGCACTGCACTGGATACCGCTTCTGCAACCCCAAGCAAAACGGTCCCGGTTATCCTAGTTTGACTCTTTTTTGGCCAAATTTTGGCTTCTTTGTCATCTAGGACCTTGTTCTTAGAGGACAGTTCAAAATTTGCTTTCCTATACTGTACCAGAGTGAGAGGGATAAGGCACATTGTATCACAATAGTAGGTTGTGGAAAACATGGTTGCAGGGTTAATGTTTGGAAATAAATCTGATTCCCCATGTTGTGAGTCCCATTCCACAAGACACCAATGGTTAGCGGCACGTTGGTTTACCCAAATGAAAGTAATTAAAGCACAAAACCAACTAATTGGAACTACTATATATATTAATCTTACATATTAAAACCTTTTTACAAAAACAATTGCCACAAATCAGCAGACCTAACGCAAAGTTATAGGAGTTTTAAATGATAGCAGGCACGAATGGAATTGAACCTCTATGGTTGCATACAAAATTATCATCGGCATCCGAATATGTAATGAATGGAATGTGTAAGACACAGTTACAGTCCTCGACAAATGAAGATGTTGTTAAACTTCTTAGGAGTCACCTCATTTTATAATGGTTAACCTTTTGATCAGTTGCCTAAAATAATTTTTTTCATAAACCTGTTTTGTAATCCTACTCTAGTGACTCAAATAAACATACCCATACATTATTACTTTTTGTCCCTTTTCCACCCCATATGATTCTTATTTGGGCCCCTATGTTTATTCATTTTCACTATGTTAGTCCGTCGGTCGATCATTGGATTACACTATTTGGACTATATTTTTAAATGTTTGCCTTAACTGCAGAAGCTTCGGAGTTATTGGAGAATTTGGAAATAATTTATGCAGGAGGTGGCACTTTGAAATATTTAAAAGTCATTTTGAAATCTCAGAATTCATTATGTTGGCACAGAATATTCTAGCCCGCACTTTTATTATAAACTAGAAGGGTTACCCGGCATCACAGGGGGAAATGTAGGGGTCATATGAAAAGTACCCCCACCCCCTAAAAAAAACACAAAAATAACCTATCATTTTTTAAACCCCCACCATTAGATTCCTGATAAAATGCTACCCCAATAGACCCGAGGACCTATATCGATGACATCCATCAATTTTGCCCCTCCCCCGCCACTTTTTTAAACACCACCATTAGATTCCTGATAAAAAGTTACCCCAAGAAGACCGCTTTGAAGGCCTATATCAGTGAAAAATAATTTGGTCACAACTTTCGGTGCCCCTCCCTGCCACCACGTCACCCCACATGTTTTTTCAAACATTGACAAGGACCACCGCCATGAAAAAGTACTCCTAGTAGACCCATTTTGGGCAGTCTGGATGGCCCCCATATTAATTTCTATAGCGGACAGACAGACAGACATTCTAAAATATAGTATAGATGAGACAGTTTTCCATCCCATACTTTTGTGCGAGAGGACTCTGAAGCTGGATATCCCGTATGAATTTGATAACTAAATATAATGAGTTAACTATCTAACTGGTTTCGCTCGATTTGAGCTTCATCAGAGACTTTTGTCTTGTGTGGTAGCTGCACTCACATATTTATATACAAAGCCTGGCGGGTAGAATTGCCAGGTAGAACCGCTTGAATGTATTATAATCATAATGAGAGCGCTGTACGCCCATGGACTGAGAGAAAACCTGACCGATAATTCTGTTGAAGGACGAGTCAAAAAGCTTCGTTTTTCACCATCTTGCTTCACTGCATCAGTGAACGATGTGATTTTTTGGTTAACCTATTGACTGCTTGCCTGAATACAAATCTGTGTAACTGATAGGTGAATGGTATGAGCAGTTTTGGACCAAAATTTCATTGGAATTGTTCACTTGAAAAAGTTTGCACTAAATTTATGCAAGCTGGTTCGATACCGGGCAAACATCTGTAGGCCAACATATCGACTTTCTGTGTGCCAGTGTGGTACATACTGACTATCGATATTGTATATATCGTCTGGTACATTGAGGCAGTGCTATATTTCGACTTAGGTTCCACCGAGTTGTCTTGTCCGAGTTGCCTAAACTTGTCGTCGGTTCTGTGGCTGTAATTCATTCACATTTATATCACGAAATTAGGAAACCCAAAGCTAATTTAACGTTTGATGCCCAACATTGTCTATGCAACACGCTTATTCTACACACGAAATCAGTAGTTCTCCGTAATTTATTCACATTATATTTTGAAATTGGATTTGGTTTGATTATTTCACCATGTCTTACTTCACAAAAATGTCAAAAGTTGGTCAGACTTACAGGGGTAGCGCTCGATTGATCATCGAGTACACAGTCAGCATTCGCCGGCCTATTCCTCTGAGGTGAACGGGTTCCGTTGTTTCACCAAGTTACACCCAATTAATACCCCATTATCCGCAATTAAAAACCAATTAATGTTTAGTTCAGACTTAGAAATGGATCAAATTTGATCATCACATTGGTCTTGTAATTCTTGTTTCCAGAATTTGTCGTAACAAACAATAGGCTTCCGAAGGTGACCGGAGGTTACCGAAGGTTAACCTTCGGTAACCTCCGGCGACCGGAGGTTACCGAAGGTAAACCCTTCGGTAACCTCAGGTAACCTCCGGTAACCTCCGGCTTCCTTACAAATAATAGTGTTACGAAGAATAGGCTTCCGAAGGTGACCGGAGGTTACCGAAGGTTAACCTTCGGTAACCTCCGGCGACCGGAGGTTACCGAAGGTAAACCTTCGGTAACCTCAGGTAACCTCCGGTAACCTCCGGCAACCTCCCGTTTCCTTACAAATAATAGTGTTACGAAGGCAGGCATTTATGAACCACAAAATAAATCCCATTGACCACAGTGTTCACTCTCTTTACAACACACCAAGTTGTTTGAATTTCAAAATAAAATAGTACCAAATTGATTCCAAATATTTTTTTTAAATTCACTGTTTACTTCTCTGACCTCACAGCATTTCATTTAACCCATCCTGTTTTTGAGTAAAAAAAAATCCTGACACATTTTCACCATTTCACTCATTATAATTACTCAAAGTATAAAAATCACAGAAAAAATGATCTTCAAAGTGACATCATTTTGTATCAATACATTACAGATCAGCTTCATGTGTACCTCAAGGCCCAATTATTCTCAGAATACATTGAATGCAAGAATATTTAACCCCTTCATTCTTCTCAAAATAAAGATGAAAAAATGTACTTTTCCTTCCTCAAATGTTTCTGTGTATCACATATTTGCAGGGCAAAACACCATGTGAGACAAGCACACATTGAGTGGAAAACAGAAATCACAGATTTATTTTATCTTATCACTAGCAGAGTGGCCTCTGAGTGGAAATTTCCCCCGATAATGTGTTGCAAAGACATAAAAAGCTCCACATTTCCCCTGCCCAAATGAAATATTTTATTGGCACTACAGGAATTTTGTTGAATGGAGTGTGGGAGGGTGGGGGGGGGGGGGGGGGGAACAGAATAATAAAATCTTACAGATAACTCCAGATATAAGTTTCAAGAGGTCACACAAATTCATACAGTGGCATATCACTTTTTCTCCACTGAAAATAAGAACTATTGACCCAGACTAGTTACTGTTAACCCTTTCCCCACCCCAGCATATCCCCACTTGTTTCACCTTTTGAAAACAACTAGTTGTTGAACCCTCGTAGAATCAACAAGGGTGCTGATTCCAGAAAGATTCAACAACATATTCTTTTTACTGGAATATACCTGAAATATTGATCTGAGGAGTGGTCAGGTGTCTCTATTTACTGATTTATGATATAATATGTCATATTGACTGCTACAGCATAACATTAACAGAAAGTAAATCTTAGTGAGACTACTTGGCAAAGAAGAGGCCCACGGGGCCTGAAGCTGAACACAAATTAAACAGAGTCCAAGAATGAGTCTACGTTAAGCAAGCCATCTCCATAGGCTATGCTGTCAATCCTTGAGTCCCTCAGGAGTGACAAAAATAATCTTGGCATCATGCCTTTTCTTCAGTTGATCATAAAGTAAAATGTAGAGCTCCCCTTTGAAGCCCCTTGATACAACCTATGTGGATTAATCTTAGTTACACACCTCTAGAGGGTACTGAATACAAAATTTTTAATTCTTCAGCAAAATGCAGTGGTATAGATAAGGGGGGGGGGGGGGGGTTGGAGCCCCCCCACCAGAAGTTTTGTCGGAAATTTTTTGGGACCATTTTTAGGCAAATTTATGCATAATAACATTAAAATGCTGCCTTTGGGGATAAAAACATGCATTTGGGGTAAAAAAGACCAATTTTCAGTACATTTGCAGTAAAACAACAGATTCTTTCTGTTTGTTTGAGTTTTTGTTGTTGTTACACTGTTGGAAAATTTTCGGTCTGTCGGAATTTTGGGCTTGCCCCTCTGCCAGTGAAAAGCTGTCTATGCCACCGGCAAAAGGGCCAATTCCAGCTCCCATAGAGAGCCCAAATATTAACCCAGGCTCTTGATTTAAACACAGTTGAATCTGACTACCCTAGAGATGTTGTGTACCAAATATGAATGCATTCAGACTGTTGGATCTGAAGAAGAGAAATTGTAAAGAAATTTCTTCGAATTGCACTAAGTTCAAATTTGGGCTACCATAGCGAACCCAAATATTAACCTATGGATCCGATTTGAAACAAACTTGAATCTGCCTCTCCCCAGAGGTGTTGTATACCAAATGTGAAAGCATTCCAACTGGTGGATCTGAAGAAGATTTTTAAAGAAATTTCCTCATATTGCACTAAGTAAAGATTTGGGCTAACATAGTGAGCCCAAATATATACCTAGGGATCTGAGTTGAACAAACTTGAATCTGCCCCCCTCCCCCCCCCCCCCCCCCCCCCACCCACTCCCCCCTTAGAGATGTTGCATACCAAATATCAAAGCATTCTGACTGGTGGATCTGAAGAAGAAGATTTTTTTACATTACCCTCCATATTGAACAAAGATAAAATTTGGGCTTCCATAGGAAGCCCAAATATTGACGTAGGGACTTGGTTTGAACAATCATGAATCTGACCCTCATAACAATGATGTGTACCAAACATTAAAAGATTCTGACTGGTGGTTCTGAAGAAGAAGATTTTTGAAGAATATTCCCCATACTACCCGGTGTTAAAACTTCAGACTCCTGTAGAGAGCCCAAACATGAACCAATGAGCTTTATTTCAACAAACTTTTATCTGACCCCTCTTATGAATGTTGTATACCAAATATCAAAAGATTCTGATGATAGGTTCTGGAGAAAAGATTTTTTTTAAATTTTTGCAAATATGCTGACTTTTTTCAATGCCCATTACAGAACATCCTAACATAACCAATGACAATTTTTTTTATACCATTCAATTCTGCTGGTCCTAAGGATAATTCATACCAAATAACAGCTCTCTGTTTGTCCTAAGGATACTTCATACCAAATAACAGCTCTCTGTTCCATGTGCTTTTGGAAACATGGGCGTTTGAAAATATTTCTATTTTTGGCTCCCAGGGTTACCATGGGGATGCAGGATTTTTTTTTTTTTTGGCATGGGTCAAGTACTTATGACCCATTAATACCACAAACCAAATTTGGTTCATACCGGACCATTTGTTTAGAAATAAGAAATTTTGGGCGGGGACCAAAAATCTTACCCCTCCTATTAAAAAGCCAAATATTACTTCACGAATTTCATTTGAACAAACTTGATTCTACATCTCATATGGAAGCTCCATGGCAAAAATCAAGTCATTGTACACACTGGTTCTTGAGAAAAAGATTTTAAAAATATTTTGGAGCATTTTTCCCCACTCCCTCTCTATAGGGCTGGGCATGTTGAATTGAACAAAAATGAAATGCCCCTTTGGAACCATCAATCACAAAAACTTTCAGTTGAATTGGCCCAGTGGCTTTGGAGGAGAAGACCACAATATGGTGTTGACAGACATCGGATGGAGAGCGATGAGATTAGCCCAGCTTGACTTTGTCAAGATGAGCTAAAACAATAATGATTGAGAAACCAATCACAAGGACAAAAGAAGCAAAATTCAATTTTCAAGCATACGTTTTTATATTTTGGGGAATTTGCTCTTTGTAAGGAAGGCTGTACTTCTAGTGGACCCAGCTTGAATATACTAAAACATTGCTACTGAATCAGGGGATGAAAAGAGGAAAGAATTTTGTACAATGTGAATGCTGCCATTGCAAAAATACTGAAAAACACCCCTCAAGTTACCTATAGTGTCATGATTTTCAAATCAAGAAAACCCTTCTAAAATAGCAATTGGAATCTGATATTCAAAACACTTAAAACGGGAGGATGTTTGATCAGAAATAACTGGAATAAGTTTCCAATTGTCAATCAATCAAAGAGAGGTAATCCACTTTCAGTTTATATCAAATAGAATGGAAATTTTGCTGTCACATCATGAAAAAATTCAAGTACCTCCATATATAAAGTGCTCACATGGAGTGAAAACCATCTGTGCACCCATTAACACAACATTTAATTAATTTCATACGATGAAACAGGTTATTTCACATTTGATTCACTAACTGAGGATCCCACAACGAGAACAGTCTCTATTCTGTACTGTTTCTGAAGCCTAGGCATGTTAAAAATCACATTTTTAGTACATTTATATGGATAGAGTGGGGTTAAAGTGTCAGAATGAAAGAAAAGAGACTTACAGTAATAAGATGTGGGATGCCAGGGCTTAGGTAGCACACGTTAAAACATGACAAATTTTATTCATTGTGGTTCAAGGTAGCAATGCAGTTTATTTAAACTCCAACCAGTATAGGGCTAAATAGATTCATTATGTCAGAATGAAAGAAAGGAGACTTGCAGTAATAAGATGTGGGATGGGGGGCTAAGGTGACATGTGGAAAAGCATGACAAATTTTATTAATTGTGTTTCAAGGTAGCAATGCTGTTTATTTAAACTCTAACCAGTATAGAGTTAAACAGATTCATTCTGCAGAAATGGTTGTGTTTGTCCTCATTAATTCAGCTGTTCTACCTTGCAGATACCACAAACAACTGGAAATTCAACAATTAACCAGCCCAACAATCTTTCCTCCTATCTCAGATTACCTGTTTATTTAGCAAGCATTTTATGCATACCAGGAAAGAAAAACAGGCACTGTGTCATGAAAATTGGGCACCCACCCCACCAAAATAGCATTTCCCCAAAACTTGCAACCATATTACAAACCCAAATTGCTTGAATTGAAAAATTAACAAGGCCAGGATATCCGAAAACAAGAAAATATCTTGAAATAACCCTCAACAACGGTTACAAGGAAACACCCCTTTAAAGACATACCAAAGTTGATTACAATACTTGTAATTTGGGATTTAATTTGAAAATAAAATACTACCAAATTGATTCCAAACATTTTTTTTAAATTCACTATTTCTTTCTCTGACCTCACAGCATTTCATTTAACCCATCCTGTTTTTTGAGTAAAAAAAAATCCTGACACATTTTCACCATTTCACTCATTATAATTAATCATAGTAGAAAAATCACAGAAAAAATATTCTTCATTCTTCAAACTGACATCATTTTGTGTCAATATGTTATAGATCAGCCTTACGTGTACCTCAAGGCCAATTATTCTCAGAATACATTGAGTGCAAGAATATTTTAACACCTTCATTCTTCTCAAAATAAAGATGAAAAAATGTACTTTTCCTTCCTCAAAGGTTTGTATATAGCACATATTTGCAGGGCAAACCACCATGTGAGAGAAGCACATTTGCAGGGCAAACCACCATGTGAGAGAAGCACACCTTGAATCAAAATAACCATATAATTTGAGCGGAAAACAGAAACAAAGGAACAAGCAAGGGTTGCTATTTGACCCACATGGTACCAATCAATTCAATGAAAAAGCCAACACCTAATGCTTATGAGACATTCCATGATAGTTTTAGTGACAGAAGTTTATAGTGTTTCCAGACGCATAACTTACAGAGATAAAAAGCATCTTAGAAATCAATAAATCACAGATTTATTTTATCTTATCACTGGTAGAGTGGCCTCTTAGTGGAAAATTCCCTTGGTAATGTGTTGCAAAGACATAAAAAAACTCCACATGTACCGTGCCCAAATGAAATATTTTATTGGCACTACAGGAATTTTGAGGGAGGTCAACCACATGGCTCTTTGTATTATACACGTGGATGCCTGGAACAGAATTCAAAATGAGCTGAAACAAATGGAAGGGGGAGGGGGGGGGGGGGGGGGGGGAGGTGACCAGAATAATAAAATCTTACAGATGACTCAAGATATAAGTTTTACAGGCTCACAGAAATACATACAGTGCTATCTCCACTTGTTTCACCTTTTCAAAAAAAATATTGTTGAACCCTCTTAGAATCAACAACGGTTCTGATTCCAGAAAGATTCAACAACATATCTTTACCGAATTTGTGTGAAGTATAAGTATGATGCGCACATGTGCATGTGGAAAGCAAGTTTGAATTCGATGATTTTTTTTTCAAAGTTATTGCACTTATCAACTTAGAATGCCCCAAAATTTCAAGTTTTCTACTCAACTCCTACTCTTTTCATTGGATTTTTATGAAAACTTGGTGTGAAATGTCAATATGAAGTGTAGATGTGCATGTGACAGGATAACTGCTCCATTTTTTATTGGATGTTTACAAAACTTTGTATGAAGTATCCAATTGATACGTACATGTCCACGTGGAAAGGAAGTTTGAATTTGATGAATTTTCCAGAGTTATTGCCCTTATCAACTTAGAATTTACAAAAATTCCAAGTTTTTGGTGGATATCCTCAGTTGGGATTAAGGAAACTAAATAATAAAATAATAATAATAGCACTTTATTCTCGCTCAATAGGTAGACTCAAAGCGCTTCACAAAACAAGTCAAGAGCAGAAGACTGAAAATTTGCATTTTATGTGCCAAATAAGTCTATAAATAGGAATGTTCACAGATACTTTTTAAAACCCTGAACAGATGTAAGTGTCAAATATAGAAAGGTAGACTGTTCCAGATTTTAGGTGCCTGAAAACAGAAGGTTTGTTGTTCCCAGTATTTTAAGTTCATTTTGGAGCAGGTAAGAATTCTGGGTTATCAGCACTAGAGTGTAGCGAGCGTGTTGGCGTGTATGCATTGAGGTGTGTAGAGAGATAGACTGGGAAGTTTTCATTGAAATATTTAAATACTAAAAGGGCAATTTTGTATTCCCTTCTAACATTGACTGGGAGCCAGTGGAGCTTTTTCAACATGACTGCAGATGTTTCTCTGACAACTTTTGCGAGTACATCACCTGAAAACAGTAAAGTACTATCAACCCTTTACATAGCATTATTTTAAAAATAGCCAGTGTTATATAGTTATATAATACTAGCAGGTGTTACAAGGCGTTGCACAGGAGAAGATGGTTATATAAGCCATTTTTGAAATAGAAGGTCAAGGTCACCCCGCACAGGCACCCTGATAAAGTCAAAATGATCGATGGGTCAATTTACCTAACCATATGAAATTTTAGTCCGATCGGCCCAGCTGTTTTCAAAATAAAAGGTCAAGGTCACCCCGCACAGACATCCTGATACAGTCAAAATGATCGATGGGTCATTATACCAACACATAAGAAATTTTAGCCCAATCGGCCCAGCAGCTTTCAAAATAAAAGGTCAAGGGCATCAATTTCAAGGTCACCCCACATGGGCACAGCACCCATCCCATGTTACTCGCAGGGATGAATTACCCCATGTAGAAAATTTGAGATCGATCGGTCGAGAAACAGAGGAGTTCACCCGGAACAAAGATAGAGAGAGAGAGAGATACAGACATTCGTATTTATATATTAGATTTTCCTGACAAAACAGATTAGATTTTGAACCCTCATTGGAATGAGCGCATCATGCTTGATCCAATAAGGGGACGAGATATAATTTGGAAGTACACGGTACATGTAAAAAAAGGAAATTTGGAATTAATCAGGAAAGAGTACTTTTCTATGTTGGTTTGGTAAAGATTTAAGAACACTGAAAATTTGGATGTCCAACATTCCTGACTGTACTGTACTTGGAGGGTGGAACACTACTAAATCATGATGGGGTAGATTTACAACCCAACAAATTATTCCTAATTTAAAAAGAAAAACAAAAGACACCAGCAAATTTTCATTTCAGGGACCAGTGGGTTCAACCAGGTTGTCCATGAGCTGAAACTTTGCTGGTACTTCTTCAAGTAAGGCCTCACTCCAAGGAACATCCCACACAAATCCCACCACCCACATATACTTCTTTGTGCATTTGACTTGATCAAAGCTGATTTGATCTGCAGTGCAAATGGCGTCAGCAGTTACACAGTGCTCACACTATCTGTCAATCTCACAGTCTCTGCCCCATGCACATGACATCACACTCAGATGTGCTTTTGTAAATCAACGGTCATTCATTCTCATCATAACACCAATGTTCACTTTGGAAATTACCACCGAGTCACATTAACCTCGGCAAATTCCACCCACTCATTTGCACTTAACAAGGTCGGAGAAACATTTCTCTCAACTTTCAGTTTCCAAAGGGTCGACATTGATGCTTAACAGTTTATCGTATCATGTTCGAACAGAAATTATCAATTATGAAAACAAACTTTAGCCCCAAGCCACTAGCTGGAGTGTAATCAGTTTATCCTTGATTTCAGGGAGGTGACATCTAATAAAATTCCATACTCACCTTCAGTGGATGTTTTTCAGCCATGTGTGATCAATCATCGGTGAGCATCTCGTTAGCCATGACTGAGAATTAAATGGAACTATAAGAAACCGAAAGTACGTTTTTTTAGGCATGCACGATTTCAGGTTTTTTACAACAACCGACATCGAGTAGAATTTTTAGTTAACTGGATAGCTCTATTTTTGACCTCTGGAAGCCTTATAGCACACATTTGTAACCTGTCTGCACATAGAGATGTGGATATACATGTACAAGAAAGAGAGCGCAAACAAAATCCCAGCGGAAAAATCCATATTATTACCTGGGCCAAATCCCATGATTATTACAATACTCTATTCAATACAGTCAGGTGCTTTTGTCGAGATTGGCAATTAATGTTTGATTGCTGGGTGTCTGGTTAGTATCTGGACATTCAAGTTAATCAATACCTTTCTTAATAATTTATTTTCGTCTATGAGTTAGGTTAATTTTAAGCTGGTTTATTGTGACTGCTTTGATTCACCATTGGAACTGCAAGTTATTTATTCTAATCAAGGGTGATAACTCAAACACAACAATACCCTTTGATTTGCCTCAGTTGCACTAACAGTAGTCTCACTTGGTCTAACCAATATTTTTCAGCTTCTTTCCACTTAATTTTATAATCTCTTGTACATTATGTTCCGAAGCTTTACCATTATACTAGGTTTTAAAAGCAAAGCAGAAAAAAAACTACAAACTTTGAATGGCATTTTTTGTTTATACTGACGTTACACAAGAAAAATTCATCTTTTATCATTATGTTTTAGGGATAAATTGGATTTCCAACATCAAAATGTTTGAACTGACCATTTAGTTTGATTTCAACTGTAAAACATAATTCTTTAGCCTGGGGAAGGATTCGAACCTTCAAACCATGATCAATTGGCAGGGGCACCAGGCATTCTCCCCTCTTTGTACCAGATGTTTTTCAACACTAAATAGTGTATATTTACAGTTGTATTCAAACTAAATGGTCCAATTCGCTCCCTCAACTTCTACAAGAAACAAGGCATGCATTACACTTTAATACACAACACCACCATGCCCCCACATAAACAATTGGTATTAAGTGTCTTGCCCAAGGTCACAATGCGATGATGGAGGTCAGGATCGAACTCTCTACCCTTAGATTTCAAGCTCGATGCTCTAACAAATGAGTCTCCATGCTCCTAGTGCTCTCCAGATGTCATGTACCAAGTCATGTATTTTATTACTGGGTAAGGGTAGCATATTGGTTGGTTTAATTCAGTTTCATATATTTATTTATTGCTGTTCAAGTTCACTGCCAGCATCTATGGTTATATCAACGCAGTTGAAATTTAAATTTTCTTATTTTTTCAATTGTTGTCTCCAAAGTATAGCTAGTGATTCATCATTGAATTTTTCAAGCTAATTGAGCATGTTCCAATGAGGTACCATACTCTATGTTGTTAACACCAAAAAATTTAATTTTTAGTTATTCAAATATTTGTTTTCTAACTGTCCCCTTCTAGTTATGTGTGGTAAAGGATTATAGAACTTTGGCCCAGGAACTGGTTATTAGGATCTATTTTACCAGGAAATAAAACTTGTTTACTACAGTAGGCAAACACTGATCCACTTACCGGCACTCGTAAATGAAGGAGTTTTGATTAGCTATAGGCACTTTTCCAAAAATAGTCATACCCCCATAACAAAAGTAAATACCGGTACTTCCCCACAGGTAGAATTAAACCTTTAAATGGTATAGTGCTGGGAGCCCATATTTATATATATACATTTATTGGTGTTTAAGGTCACATACTTCTGCACAATGGCTAATCATGACCGTGACAGTTTTATGGGTGGAGGAAGCCGGAGTACCCAGAGAGAACCACCGAGCAATGGCGAGCAACTGTCAGCTCTCCAACATACCAACTCCACACAAGCAGGGTTAGCATTGGTTGAAGACAGGAGCACCATCGACATGCAGTACGCCTTAGTACACAGCGTCACCGTGCCCCCACATGGGCAATGGGGGGTGAAGTGTCTTGCCCAGGGACACAACACGGTTGCCGCAGGTGGGATTCGAACCAAGGACCTCTCGGCTTGCAGCCTGCACCTCTGCCAACTGAGCCACCGCGCCCCCAGCCCATATTTGGACTTTATTCTGAAATTCAGATGCTTCAACTTAAAGACTCCATAATATTCAGTGTATATGTATTATACTATTATCTTTGAGATGATATTAATTAGTCTGTAAGGATTTGCCTTGTTACAATTCAAGGGACAGAACTTATAGATACTCTCATTTTAACACAAACACTGATCCACTTACCGAGGCTTGTAAATGAAGGAGTTTTGATTAGCTACAGGCACTTTTACAAAAACGGTGATACTCCCATAACAAAGGCAAATATTGCCCCACAGTCGGAATTAAGCCTTTAAATGGTACAGTGCTGGGAGCCCATATTTGGACTTTATTCTGAAATTCAGATGCTTCAACTTAAAGACTCCATAATATTCAGTGTATACGTATTATACTATTATCTTTGAGATGATATTAATTAGTCTGTAAGGATTTGCCTTGTTATAATTCAAGGGACATAACTTATAGATACTCTCATTTTAACAGGTGAAAATATTCTAATGGCCAAAAATAAGTTAGCATACCAATGGGAATCCCTTTATCCAACATAATGGTCAAAACTGATCAGAGCTATCATCATATACATTGTCATTAAACTTTGTAATGTTTTCAATTCTTTCACAAAAATATAGCCTATGAACCCTCATTGGAATGAGCTTGCTCCAATGATGGTTCATGTTTTTGAGACTGAAAATAAGAACTTTTTGTTATTCAAGATAACTTTTTCTTTGCAAGTGTCATCTACCTGCGTTGAGTAACAGGTCAATCGATAGAGTTCTGAAAGTCCATATTTGGTCTTTATACTGATGTACAGGAGCTGTAACACAAAGGCTTCCTATTCCGTGGATGTGTATCATATTATCTGGGAACCAAAATTATTAAGTTTGTATGGATTTGCCTTATTATTATTTATGGGAGAGTGCCTATAGACACTCTCCCATAAATTGTAACAGGGCCATGAGCTGTCAACAAATTTTTACAACAAAATATAATTCAGAGTCTACCAGTTAACTGTGTAAAATAAGCTATTATTAGCTTCAACACTGGTGTGAAACTCCAAAAAATCTCCATTAATTTATTGGAGTTTATGATCACTTTTGTGCAGCTATGGTTATTTGTGTCTTCAACAATGGTTTAAAGTTAAATTTTAAGCCAATCATTTAAACCCATGCTGTCCATTTTAGAGGATTTCCATCGAAGCACTGGTTATCAGGTCCTATTTTACCAGTAAAACAGAACTTGCATCACACAGTAAACAAGCAATGCTTAATTCCCAGGGTTCCCAGGAGCGATTAAATCTTCATTATTTATTGATTTATTTAATTTACTTGTTTAATGACACTTTCAACAGCCTGAGTCATGTTGTGTCGGTAGGTTTTATGGGTGGTGGTGGTGGAGTCAGGGAATCTAAGAGAACCACCAATCAGTGGCAAACAACTGTCAAACTTTCCAACTTATGAACCCCACTGAAGCAGGGTTAGCAGTGGTTGAAGCATGTGCACCATGGAGGTGCTGTTTTGTCTTCGCACACAACACCACTGTGCCCTCACATTGTCAACTGGGATTAAGTGTCTTGCCAAAGGATGTGATGATGCAACTCAAACTCGAACCAATAACTTTTGGATTTAAAGATCATATTAAGTATTGAGCCTCTGCAGTCACAAATAAATCTTTGTAACATTGTGAACCAAGACAGATGTGAAAGAGGGGCCACATCTATCTTTTAGCCCATTACCTGAAAAATAGCCAAAACCGGCCAGTGCTATTCACAAAAATCACCATTCATATTTTGTTAAATTTTAATTTTTTCCTTAAAAAACATAGCTTATGACCCTCAATGGAATTAGATGAGAGGTCATAAGGTATGTTTTTTTTAGCAAAAATGAAAAAGTTTAGTTTTGCAAGAATATTTTTGGTCTCTGTCGTCTGCTATGTAGGTTATGTAAAGAGTTTATTTACCTCATCTATTGGTGACAACTAACCCCATTAACAACAGATCAGTTATTTCTTGAAGCATTGAGAACATTCCCACTGACCAGTAGATATTACATGATCATCGTCAAATGCTGACTTATAACAAATTCATCACCGCTTTTCCACATTATATCTACATCCTGTAAAATAAGTTTTGATATCATGAACCCTTTGAAATACATTTGTACCAATCATCCCAACCAGTTTCTTTTTTAGTGCTATTTAATTCAATATTATTTATTGGTGTTTATGCTTACATATTTTGGCACAATGGCTATTTGTGACAACAACATGAATATAAAGTCAAGTCCAGCCAATTGTTTACACCCTTGTTGCTCATTTTTGATGACTTCCACCCCAGTCATTAGTTGGAAAGGAAAATATGAGTATGCATGCACAACAGGGTGCACCGCGATAGGTGGTTCTGGAGCACTGCACTGGATACCGCTTCTGCATCCCCAAGCAAAACGGCCCCGGTTATCCTAGTTTGACTCTTTTTTGGCCAAATTTTGGCTTCTTTGTCATCTAGGACCTTGTTCTTAGAGGAGTGCTCAAAATTTGCTTTCCTATACTGTACCAGAGAGAGAGGGATAAGGCACATTGTATCACAATAGTAGGTTGTGGAAAACATGGATGCAGGGTTGATGTTTGGAAATAAATCTGATTCCCCATGTTATGACTTGTGAGTCCCATTCCGCAAGACACCAATGGTTAGCAGCATGTTGGTTTACCCAAATGAAAGTAATTAAAGCACAAAACCAACTAATTGGAACTATATATATTAATCTTACATATTAAAACCTTTTTACAAAAACAATTGCCACAAATCAGCAGACCTAACGCAAAGTTATAGGAGTTTTAAATGATAGCAGGCACGAATGGAATTGAACCTCTATGGTTGCATACAAAATTATCATCGGCATCTGAATATGTAATGAATGGAATGTGTAAGACACAGTTACAGTCCTCGACAAATGAAGATGTTGTTAAACTTCTTAGGAGTCACCTCATTTTATAATGGTTAACCTTTTGATCAGTTGCCTAAAATAATTTTTTTCATAAACCTGTTTTGTAATCCTACTCTAGTGACTCAAATAAACATACCCATACATTATTACTTTTTGTCCCTTTTCCACCCCATATGATTCTTATTTGGGCCCCTATGTTTATTCATTTTCACTATGTTAGTCCGTCGGTCAATCATTGGATTACACTATTTGGACTATATTTTTAAATGTTTGCCTTAACTGCAGAAGCTTCGGAGTTATTGGAGAATTTGGAAATAATTTATGCAGGAGGTGGCACTTTGAAATATTTAAAAGTCATTTTGAAATCTCAGAATTCATTATGTTGGCACAGAATATTCTAGCCCACACTTTTATTATAAACTAGAAGGGTTACCCGGCATCACAGGGGGAAATGTAGGGGTCATATGAAAAGTACCCCCACCCCTAAAAAAAACACAAAAATAGCGGCCACACATTTTTCGACCCAGCCCGCCCCATTGGCAGCACACTCAGCCCCAGCCTCCGGGCAGGGCCTTCAATCCTATCATTTTTTAAACCCCCACCATTAGATTCCTGATAAAATGTTACCCCAATAGACCCGAGGACCTATATCGATGACATCCATCAATTTTGCCCCTCCCCCGCCACTTTTTTAAACACCACCATTAGATTCCTGATAAAAAGTTACCCCAAGAAGACGGCTTTGAAGGCCTATATCGGTGAAAAATAATTTGGTTATAACTTTCGGTGCCCCTCCCTGCCACCACGTCACCCCACATGTTTTTTCAAACATTGACAAGGACCACCGCCATGAAAAAGTACTCCTAGTAGACCCATTTTGGGCAGTCTGGATGGCCCCCATATTAATTTCTATAGCGGACAGACAGACAGACATTCTAAAATATAGTATAGATGAGACAGTTTTCCATCCCATACTTTTGTGCGAGAGGACTCTGAAGCTGGATATCCCGTATGAATTTGATAACTAAATATAATGAGTTAACTATCTAACTGGTTTCGCTCGATTTGAGCTTCATCAGAGACTTTTGTCTTGTGTGGTAGCTGCACTCACATATTTATATACAAAGCCTGGTGGGTAGAATTGCCAGGTAGAACCGCTTGAATGTATTATAATCATAATGAGAGCGCTGTACACCCATGGACTGAGAGAAAACCTGACCGATAATTCAGTTGAAGGACGAGTCAAAAAGCTTCGTTTTTCACCATCTTGCGTCACTGCATCAGTGAACGATGTGATTTTTTGGTTAACCTACTGACTGCTTGCCTGAATAAAAATCTGTGTAACTGATAGGTGAATGGTATGAGCAGTTTTGGACCAAAATTTCATTGGAATTGTTCACTTGAAAAAGTTTGCACTAAATTTATGCAAGCTGGTTCGATACCGGGCAAACATCTATAGGCCAACATATCGACTTTCTGTGTGCCAGTGTGGTACATACTGACTATCGATATTGTATATATCGTCTGGTACATTGAGGCAGTGCTATATTTCGACTTAGGTTCCACCGAGTTGTCTTGTCCGAGTTGCCTAAACTTGTCGTCGGTTCTGTGGCTGTAATTCATTCACATTTATATCACGAAATTAGGAAACCCAAAGCTAATTTAACGTTTGATGCCCAACATTGTCTATGCAACACGCTTATTCTACACACGAAATCAGTAGTTCTCCGTAATTTATTCACATTATATTTTGAAATTGGATTTGGTTTGATTATTTCACCATGTCTTACTTCACAAAAATGTCAAAAGTTGGTCAGACTTACGGGGGTAGCGCTCGATTGATCATCGAGTACACAGTCAGCATTCGCCGGCCTATTCCTCTGAGGTGAACGGGTTCCGTTGTTTCACCAAGTTACACCCAATTAATACCCCATTATCCGCAATTAAAAACCAATTAATGTTTAGTTCAGACTTAGAAATGGATCAAATTTGATCATCACATTGGTCTTGTAATTCTTGTTTCCAGAATTTGTCGTAACAAACAATAGGCTTCCGAAGGTGACCGGAGGTTACCGAAGGTTAACCTTCGGTAACCTCCGGCGACCGGAGGTTACCGAAGGTAAACCTTCGGTAACCTCAGGTAACCTCCGGTAACCTCCGGCTTCCTTACAAATAATAGTGTTACGAAGAATAGGCTTCCGAAGGTGACCGGAGGTTATCGAAGGTTAACCTTCGGTAACCTCCGGCGACCGGAGGTTACCGAAGGTAAACCTTCGGTAACCTCAGGTAACCTCCGGCAACCTCCGGTTTCCTTACAAATAATAGTGTGACGAAGGCAGGCATTTATGAACCACAAAATAAATCACATTTACCACAGTGTTCACTCTCTTTACAACACACCAAGTTGTTTGAATTTCAAAATAAAATAGTACCAAATTGATTCCAAATATTTTTTTTAAATTCACTGTTTACTTCTCTGACCTCACAGCATTTCATTTAACCCATCCTGTTTTTGAGTAAAAAAAAATCCTGACACATTTTCACCATTTCACTCATTATAATTACTCAAAGTATAAAAATCACAGAAAAAATTATCTTCAAAGTGGCATCATTTTGTATCAATACATTACAGATCAGCTTCATGTGTACCTCAAGGCCCAATTATTCTCAGAATACATTGAATGCAAGAATATTTAACTCCTTCATTCTTCTCAAAATAAAGATGAAGAAATGTACTTTTCCTTCCTCAAATGTTTCTGTGTATCACATATTTGCAGGGCAAAACACCATGTGAGACAAGCACACCTTGAGTGGAAAACAGAAATCACAGATTTATTTTATCTTATCACTAGCAGAGTGGCCTCTGAGTTGAAATTTCCCCCGATAATGTGTTGCGAAGACATAAAAAGCTCCACATTTCCCCTGCCCAAATGAAATATTTTATTGGCACTACAGGAATTTTGTTGAATGGAGTGTGGGAGGGGGGGGGGGGAGCAGAATAATAAAATCTTACAGATAACTCCAGATATAAGTTTCAAGAGGTCACACAAATTCATACAGTGGCATATCACTTTTTCCCCACTGAAAATAAGAACTATTGACCCAGACTAGTTACTGTTAACCCTTTCCCCACCCCAGCAGATCCCCACTTGTTTCACCTTTTGAAAACAACTAGTTGTTGAACCCTCGTAGAATCAACAAGGGTGCTGATTCCAGAAAGATTCAACAACATATTCTTTTTACTGGAATATACCTGAAATATTGATCTGAGGAGTGGTCAGGTGTCTCTATTTACTGATTTATGATATAATATGTCATATTGACTGCTACAGCATAACATTAACAGAAAGTAAATCTTAGTGAGACTACTTGGCAAAGAAGAGGCCCACGGGGCCTGAAGCTGAACACAAATTAAACAGAGTCCAAGAATGAGTCTATGTTAAGCAAGCCATCTCCATAGGCTATGCTGTCAATCCTTGAGTCCCTCAGGAGTGACAAAAATAATCTTGGCATCATGCCTTTTCTTCAGTTGATCATAAAGTAAAATGTAGAGCTCCCCTATGAAGCCCCTTGATACAACCTATGTGGATTAATCTTAGTTACACACCTCTAGAGGGTACTGAATACAAAATTTTTAATTCTTCAACAAAATGCAGTGGTATAGATAAGGGGGGGGGTTGGAGCCCCCACCCCCCACCAGAAGTTTTGTCGGAAATTTTTTGGGACCATTTTTAGGCAAATTTATGCCTAATAACATTAAAATGCTGCCTTTGGGGATAAAAACATGCATTTGGGGTAAAAAAGACCAATTTTCAGTACATTTGCAGTAAAACAACAGATTCTTTCTGTTTGTTTGAGTTTTTGTTGTTGTTACACTGTTGGAAAATTTTCGGTCTGTCGGAATTTTGGGCTTGCCCCTCTGCCAGTGAAAAGCTATCTATGCCACCGGCAAAATGGCCAATTCCAGCTCCCATAGAGAGCCCAAATATTAACCCAGGCTCTTGATTTAAACACAGTTGAATCTGACTACCCTAGAGATGTTGTGTACCAAATATGAATGCATTCAGACTGTTGGATCTGAAGAAGAGAAATTGTAAAGAAATTTCTTCGAATTGCACTATGTTCAAATTTGGGCTACCATAGCGAGCCCAAATATTAACCTATGGATCCGATTTGAAACAAACTTGAATCTGCCTCTCCCCAGAGGTGTTGTATACCAAATGTGAAAGCATTCCAACTGGTGGATCTGAAGAAGAAGATTTTTAAAGAAATTTCCTCATATGGCACTAAGTAAAGATTTGGGCTAACATAGTGAGCCCAAATATATACCTAGGGATCTGAGTTGAACAAACTTGAATCTGCCCCCCCCCCCCCCACTCCACTCCCCCCTTAGAGATGTTGCATACCAAATATTAAAGCATTCTGACTGGTGGATCTGAAGAAGAAGATTTTTTTAAATTACCCTCCATATTGAACAAAGATAAAATTTGGGCTTCCGTAGGAAGCCCAAATATTGACGTAGGGACTTGGTTTGAACAATCATGAATCTGACCCTCATAACAATGATGTGTACCAAACATTAAAAGATTCTGACTGGTGGTTCTGAAGAAGAAGATTTTTGAAGAATATTCCCCATACTACCCTGTGTTAAAACTTCAGGCTCCTGTAGAGAGCTCAAACATGAACCAATGAGCTTTATTTCAACAAACTTTTATCTGACCCCTCCTATGAATGTTGTATACCAAATATCAAAAGATTCTGATGATAGGTTCTGGAGAAAAGATTTTTTTAAAATTTTTGCAAATATGCTGACTTTTTTCAATGCCCATTACAGAACATCCTAACATAACCAATGACAATTTTTTTATACCATTCAATTCTGCTGGTCCTAAGGATAATTCATACCAAATAACAGCTCTCTGTTTGTCCTAAGGATACTTCATACCAAATAACAGCTCTCTGTTCCATGTGCTTTTGGAAACATGGGCGTTTGAAAATATTTCTATTTTTAGCTCCCAGGGTTACCATGGGGATGCAGGATTTTTTTTTTTTTGGCATGGGTCAAGTACTTATGACCCATTAATACCACAAACCAAATTTGGTTCATACCGGACCATTGGTTTAGAAATAAGAAATTTTGGGCGGGGACCAAAAATCTTACCCCTCCTATTAAAAAGCCAAATATTACTTCACGAATTTCGTTTGAACAAACTTGATTCTACATCTCATATGGAAGCTCCATGGCAAAAATCAAGTCATTGTACACACTGGTAGAAAAAGATTTTAAAAATATTTTGGAGCATTTTTCCCCACTCCCTCTCTATAGGGCTGGGCATGTTGAATTGAACAAAAATGAAATGCCCCTTTGGAACCATCAATCACAAAATCTTTCAGTTGAATTGGCCCAGTGGCTTTGGAGGAGAAGACCAAAACATGGTGTTGACAGACATCGGATGGAGAGCGATGAGATTAGCCCAGCTTGACTTTGTCAAGATGAGCTAAAACAATAATGACTGAGAAACCAATCACAAGGACAAAAGAAGCAAAATTCAATTTTCAAGCATACGTTTTTATATTTTGGGGAATTTGCTCTTTGTAAGGAAGGCTGTACTTCTAGTGGACCCAGCTTGAATATACTAAAACATTGCTACTGAATCAGGGGATGAAAAGAGGAAAGAATTTTGTACAATGTGAATGCTGCCATTGCAAAAATACTGAAAAACACCCCTCAAGTTACCTATAGTGTCATGATTTTCAAATCAAGAAAACCCTTCTAAAATAGCAATTGGAATCTGATATTCAAAACACTTAAAAGGGGAGGATGTTTGATCAGAAATAACTGGAATAAGTTTCCAATTGTCAATCAATCAAAGAGAGGTAATCCACTTTCAGTTCATATCAAATAGAACGGAAATTTTGCTGTCACATCATGAAAAAATTCAAGTACCTCCATATATAAAGTGCTCACATGGAGTGAAAACCATCTGTGCACCCATTAACACAACATTTAATTAATTTCATACGATGAAACAGGTTATTTCACATTTGATTCACTAACTGAGGATCCCACAACAAGAACAGTCTCTATTCTGTACTGTTTCTGAAGCCTAGGCATGTTAAAAATCACATTTTTAGCACATTTATATGGATAGAGTGGGGTTAAAGTGTCAGAATGAAAGAAAAGAGACTTGCAGTAATAAGATGTGGGATGCCAGGGCTTAGGTAGTACACGTTAAAACATGACAAATTTTATTCATTGTGGTTCAAGGTAGCAATGCAGTTTATTTAAACTCCAACCAGTATAGGGCTAAATAGATTCATTATGTCAGAATGAAAGAAAGGAGACTTGCAGTAATAAGATGTGGGATGGGGGGCTAAGGTGGCATGTGGAAAGCATGACAAATTTTATTAATTTTGTTTCAGGGTAGCAATGCAGTTTATTTAAACTCTAACCAGTATAGAGTTAAACAGATTCATTCTGCAGAAATGGTTGTGTTTGTCCTCATTAATTCAGCTGTTCTACCTTGCAGATACCACAAACAACTGGAAATTCAACAATTAACCAGCCCAACAATCTTTCCTCCTATCTCAGATTACCTGTTTATTTAGCAAGCATTTTATGCATACCAGGAAAGCAAAACAGGCACTGTGTCATGAAAATTGGGCACCCACCCCACCAAAATAGCATTTCCCCAAAACGTGCAACCATATTACAAACCCAAATTGCTTGAAAATTGAAAAATTAACAAGGCCAGGATATCCAAAAACAAGGAAATATCTTGAAATAACCCTCAACAACAGTTACAAGGAAACACCCCTTTAAAGACATACCAAAGTTGATTACAATACTTGTAATTTGGGATTTAATTTGAAAATAAAATACTACCAAATTGATTCCAAACATTTTTTTTAAATTCACTATTTCTTTCTCTGACCTCACAGCATTTCATTTAACCCATCCTGTTTTTTGAGTAAAAAAAAATCCTGACACATTTTCACCATTTCACTCATTATAATTAATCATAGTAAAAAAATCACAGAAAAAATATTCTTCATTCTTCAAACTGACATCATTTTGTGTCAATATGTTGTAGATCAGCCTCACATGTACCTCAAGGCCCAATTATTCTCAGAATACATTGAGTGCAAGAATATTTTAACCCCTTCATTCTTCTCAAAATAAGATGAAAAAATGTACTTTTCCTTCCTCAAAGGTTTGTATATAGCACATATTTGCAGGGCAAACCACCATGTGAGAGAAGCACATTTGCAGGGCAAACCACCATGTCAGAGAAGCACACCTTGACTCAAAATAACCATATAATTTGAGCGGAAAACAGAAACAAAGGAACAAGCAAGGGTTGCTATTTGACCCACATGGTACCAATCAATTCAATGAAAAAGCCAACACCTAATGCTTATGAGACATTCCACGATAGTTTTAGTGACAGAAGTTTATAGTGTTTCCAGATGCATAACTTACAGAGGTAAAAAGCATCTTAGAAATCAATAAATCACAGATTTATTTTATCTTATCACTGGTAGAGTGGCCTCTTAGTGGAAAATTCCCTTGGTAATGTGTTGCAAAGACATGAAAAAAACTCCACATGTACCGTGCCCAAATGAAATATTTTATTGGCACTACAGGAATTTTGAGGGAGGTCAACCACATGGCTCCTTGTATTATACACGTGGATGCCAGGAACAGAATTCAAAATGAGCCGAAACAAATGGAAGGGGGAGGGGGGGGGGGGGGGGAGGTGACCAGAATAATAAAATCTTACAGATGACTCAAGATATAAGTTTTACGGGCTCACAGAAATACATACAGTGCTATCTCCACTTGTTTCACCTTTTCAAAAAAAATATTGTTGAACCCTCTTAGAATCAACAACGGTTCTGATTCCAGAAAGATTCAACAACATATCTTTACCGAATTTGTGTGAAGTATAAGTATGATGCGCACATGTGCATGTGGAAAGCAAGTTTGAATTCGATGATTTTTTTTTCAAAGTTATTGCACTTATCAACTTAGTATGCCCCAAAATTTCAAGTTTTCTGCTCAACTCCTACTCTTTTCATTGGATTTTTACGAAAACTTGGTGTGAAGTGTCAATATGAAGTGTAGATGTGCATGTGACAGGATAACTGCTCCTACATTTTTTATTGGATGTTTACAAAACTTTGTATGAAGTATCCAATTGATACGTACATGTTCATGTGGAAAGGAAGTTTGAATTTGATGAATTTTCCAGAGTTATTGCCCTTATCAACTTAGAATTTACAAGAATTCCAAGTTTTTGGTGGATATCCTCAGTTGGGATTAAGGAAATTAAATAATAAAATAATAATAATAGCACTTTATTCTCGCTCAAAAGGTAGACTCAAAGCGCTTCACAAAACAAGTCAAGAGCAGAAGACTGAAAATTTGCATTTTATGTGCCAAATAAGTCTATAAATAGGAATGTTTACAGACACTTTTTAAAACCCTGAACAGATGTAAGTGTCAAATATAGAAAGGTAGACTGTTCCAGATTTTAGGTGCCAGAAAACAGAAGGTTTGTTGTCCCCAGTATTTTAAGTTCATTTTGGAGCAGGTAAGAATTCTGGGTTATCAGCACTAGAGTGTAGCGAGCGTGTTGGCATGTATGCATTGAGGTGTGTAGAGAGATAGACTGGGAAGTTTTCATTGAAATATTTAAATACTAAAAGGGCAATTTTGTATTCCCTTCTAACATTGACTGGGAGCCAGTGGAGCTTTTTCAACATGACTGAACTTTGCGAGTACATCACCTGAAAACAGTAAAGTACTATCAACCCTTTACATAGCATTATTTTAAAAATAGCCAGTGTTATATAGTTATATAATACTAGCAGGTGTTACAAGGCATTGCACAGGAGAAGATAGTTATATCAGCCGTTTTTGAAATAGAAGGTCAAGGTCACCCTGCACAGGCACGCTGATAAAGTCAAAATGATCGATGGGTCAATTTACCTAACCATATGAAATTTTTGTCTGATCGGCCCAGCCGTTTTCGAAATAAAAGGTCAAGGTCACCCCGCACAGACACCCTGATACAGTCAAAATGATCGATGGGTCATTATACCAACACATAAGAAATTTTAGCCCGATCGGCCCAGCAGCCATCAAAATAAAAGGTCAAGGGCATCAATTTCAAGGTCACCCCACATGGGCACAGCACCCATCCCATGTTACTCGCAGGGATGAATTACCCCATGTAGAAAATTTGAGATCGATTGGTTGAGAAACGGAGGAGTTCACCCAGAACAAAGATAGAGAGAGATATAGATACAGACATTCGTATTTATATATTAGATTTTCCTGATAAAACAGATTAGATTTTGAACCCTCATTGGAATGAGCACATTATGCTTGATCCAATAAGGGGACGAGATATAATTTGGAAGTACACGGTACATGTAAAAAAAGGAAATTTGGAATTAATCAGGAAAGAGTACTTTTCTATGTTGGTTTGGTAAAGATTTAAGAACACTGAAAATTTGGATGTCAAACATTCCTGACAGTACTTGGAGGGTGGAACACTACTAAATCATGACGGGGTAGCCAACAAATTATTCCTAATTTAAAAAGAAAAACAAAAGACTCCAGCAAATTTTCATTTCAGGGACCAGTGGGTTCAACCAGGTTGTCCATGAGCTGAAAGTTTGCTGGTACTTCTTCAAGTAAGGCCTCACTCCAAGGAACACCCCACACAAATCCAGACCTTGAAATATTTCAAAATGTTTGCCTGTCACACATGACAGGTGGATTTTATTCTTACCTGTCACTTCAAATTTTCACCTGAACATTGGAAACTAATATGAATTTATGGGCATGTATATACATGTACAATACTGTGAAAAGTTATGTTTAAAATGTATACTACATGTATGTTGGGCTATACCATTCAACAATGAACAAAATTTTTTACATTACTGTTATCTCTAATGTTGATTCCAGAATCAAATCATTCACTGATTATTAACCCTTTACCTAACATAACAGGCAAAACCGGCCAGCGCAACACACAAAAATCGTCCTGCAATTTTTCTTATATTTTCATTTTTTCCTTCCAAAACATAGGTTATGACCTATCATTGGAATGGGCGCATCCTGCTCGTTCCAATGAGGGGTCATAACCTATGTTTTGGAAGCAAAAAATGAAAATATTTATTTGTACAAGAATTTTTTTACGACTGTCGTATACTACTAGCGTTAGGTAAAGGGTTAACCATTTATCCAACACTAGTTGCAGGCGAAAAAAAACAAAACATTTTTTTCTTACAAAACCATCGCTTATGACCCCTCATTGCAGTGAGCTCAATAAGCTTGTTTCAATGAGGGGTCATAAGCTATGGTTTGCCAGAGAAAAATGAAAAAAAAATAGCATGTTAATTTTTTTTATGCAGGTGGTTTTGGCTGATTTCTTTGGTAAAGAGTAACTAACCTGTCATATGTGACAGGTATGATTTATTTTTACCTGTCTCCACCAAATTTATGACTGTCAGTGACAGGTGGACAGGTGTACTTTTCGAGTCTTGCACAAATCCCACCACCCACATATGCTTGATTTTGCATTTGACTTGATCAAAGTTGATTTGATCTGCAGTGCAAATGGTGTCAGCAGTCATACAGTGCTCACACTATTTCTCCATCTCACAGTCTCTGCCCCATGCACATGACATCACACTCAGATGTGCTTTTGTAAATCATCGGTCATTCATTCTCATCATAACACCGATGTTCACTTTGGAAATTACCACCGAGTTTCATTAACCTCGACAAATTCCACCCACTCATTTGCACTTAACAAGGTCAGAGAAACATTTGTTTCAACTTTCAGTTTCCAAAGGGTCGACATTGATGCTTGAACACTTTATCGTATCATGTTCAAACAGAAATTATCAATTATGAAAACAAACATTAGCCCCAAGCCACTAGGTGGAGTGTAATCAGTTTATCCTTGATTTCAGGGAGGTGACATCTAATAAAATTCCATACTCACCTTCAGTGGATGTTTTTCAGCCATGTGTGATCAATCATCGGTGAGCATCTTGTTAGCAATGACTGAGAATTATATGGAACTATACAGAAACCGAAAGTATGTTTTTTTAGACCTGCACGATTTCAGTTTTTTACAACAACCGACACTGAGTAGAATTTTTAGTTAACTGGATAGCTCTAGTACAGACCTCTGGAAGCCTTATAGCACATATTTGTAACCTGTCTGCCCATAGACATGTGGATACACATGTACAAGAAAGAGAGCGCAAACAAAATCCCAGCGGAAAAATCCATATTATTACCTGGGCAAAATCCCATGATTATTGCAAAACTTTATTCAATACAGTCAGGTGCTTTTGTCGAGATTGGCAATTAATGTTTGATTGCTGGGTGTCCGGCTAGTATCTGGACATTCAAGTTAATCAATACCTTTCTTAATAATTTATTTTCGTCTATGAGTTAGGTTAATTTTAAGCTGGTTTATTGTGACTGCTTTGATTCATCATTGGAACTGCAAGTTATTTATTCTAATCAAGGGTGATAACTCAAACACAACAATACCCTTTGATTTGCAATTAACAGATCAAATTTGTACTGAAGGTATGGTAAATGGTTTTGTGTTTGAAAATTATATTCAGTTAACAGGGATATACAATTAAGAGATATCCAATTAAGTGGGCTCCACTGTACCATGTTTTAAAGGCAAAACCGAAAAAAAACACCAACTTTGAATGGCATTTTTTTGTTTATACTGACGTTACACAAGGAAAATTCATCTTTTTTCATTATGTTTTAGGGATAAATTGGATTTCCAACATCAAAATGTTTGAACTGACCATTTAGCTTGATTTCAACTGTAAAACATAATTCTTTAGCCTGGGGAAGGATTCGAACCTTCAAACCATGATCAATTGGCAGGGGCACCAGGCATTCTCCCCTCTTTGTACCAGATGTTTTTCAACACTAAATAGTGTATATTTACAGTTGTATTCAAACTAAATGGTCCAATTCGCTCCCTCAACTTCTACAAGAAACAAGGCATAAATTACACTTTAGTACACAACACCACCACCATGCCCCCACATAAACAATTGGTATTAAGTGTCTTGCCCAAGGTCACAATGCGATGATGGAGGTCAGGATCGAACTCTCTACCCTTAGATTTCAAGCTCGATGCTCTAACAAATGAGTCTCCATGCTCCTAGTGCTCTCCAGATGTCATGTAACAAGTCCATGTATTTTATTACTGGGTAAGGGTAGCATATTGGTTGGTTTAATTCAGTTTCATATATTTATTTATTGCTGTTCAAGTTCACTGCCAGCATCTATGGTTATATCAACACAATTGAAATTCAAATTTTCTTATTTTTTCAATTGTTGTCTCCAAAGTATAGCTAGTGATTCATCATTGGATTTTTCAAGCTAATTGAGCAAGTTTGGATTCGATGATTTTTTTTCAAAGTTATTGCACTTATCAACTTAGTATGCCCAAAAATTTAAAGTTTTCTCCTCAACTCCTACTCTTTTCATTGGATTTTTACGAAAACTTGGTGTGAAGTGTCAATATGATGTGTAGATGTGCATGTGACAGGATAACTCCTCCTACATTTTTTATTTGATGTTTACAAAACTTTGTATGAAGTATCCAATTGATACGTACATGTTCATGTGGAAAGGAAGTTTGAATTTGATGAATTTTCCAGAGTTATTGCCCTTATCAACTTAGAATTTACAAGAATTCCAAGTTTTGGGTGGATATCCTCAGTTGGGATTAAGGAAATTAAATAATAAAATAATAATAATAGCACTTTATTCTCGCTCAAAAGGTAGACTCAAAGCGCTTCACAAAACAAGTCAAGAGCAGAAGACTGAAAATTTGCATTTTATGTGCCAAATAAGTCTATAAATAGGAATGTTTACAGACACTTTTTAAACCCCTGAACAGATGTAAGTGTCAAATATAGAAAGGTAGACTGTTCCAGATTTTAGGTGCCTGAAAAAAGAAGGTTTGTTGTCCCCAGTATTTTAAGTTCATTTTGGAGCAGGTAAGAATTTTGGGCTATCAGCACTAGAGTGTAGCGAGCGTGTTGGTGTGTATGCATTGAGGTGTGTAGAGAGATAGACTGGGAAGTTTTCATTGAAATATTTAAATACTAAAAGGGCAATTTTGTATTCCTTTCTAACCTTGACTGGGAGCCAGTGGAGCTTTTTCAACATGACTGCAGATGTTTCTCTGACAACTTTTATGAGTACATCACCTGAGAACAGTAAAGTACTATCAACCCTTTACATAGCATTAATTTAAAGATAGCCAGTGTTATATAGTTATATAATACTAGCGGGTGTTACACTGCGTTGCACAGGAGGAGATGGTTATATCAGCCGTTTTCGAAATAGAAGGTCAAGGTCACCCCGCACAGGCACCCTGATAAAGTCAAAATGATCGATGGGTCAATTTACCTAACCATATGAAATTTTAGTCCGATCGGCCCAGCCGTTTTCGAAATGAAAGGTCAAGGTCACCCCGCACAGACACCCTGATACAGTCAAAATGATCGATGGGTCATTATACCAACACATAAGAAATTTTAGCCCGATCGGCCCAGCAGCTTTCAAAATAAAAGGTCAAGGGCATCAATTTCAAGGTCACCCCACATGGGCACAGCACCCATCCCATGTTACTCGCAGGGATGAATTACCCCATGTAGAAAATTTGAGATCGATCGGTAGAGAAACAGAAGAGTTCACCCGGAACAAAGATAGAGAGAGAGAGAGAGATACAGACATTCGTATTTATATATTAGATTTTCCTGACAAAACAGATTAGATTTTGAACCCTCATTGGAATGAGAGCATCATGCTTGATCCAATAAGGGGACAAGGTATAATTTGGAAGTACACGGTACATGTAAAAAAAGGAAATTTGGAATTAATCAGAAAGAGTACTTTTCTATGTTGGTTTGGTAAAGATTTAAGAACACTGAAAATTTGGATGTCAAACATTCCTGACAGTACTTGGAGGGTGGAACACTACTAAATCATGACGGGGTAGATTTACAACCCAACAAATTATTCCTAATTTAAAAAGAAAAACAAAAGACACCAGCAAATTTTCATTTCAGGGACCAGTGGGTTCAACCAGGTTGTCCATGAGCTGAAACTTTGCTGGTACTTCTTGAAGTAAGGCCTCACTCCAAGGAACATCCCACACAAATCCCACCACCCACATATACTTCTTTGTGCATTTGACTTGATCAAAGCTGATTTGATCTGCAGTGCAAATGGCGTTAGCAGTTACACAGTGCTCACACTATCTGTCAATCTCACAGTCTGCCCCATGCACATGACATCACACTCAGATGTCCTTTTGTAAATCATCGGTCATTCATTTTCATCATAACACCAATGTTCACTTTGGAAATTACCACCGAGTCACATTAACCTCGGCAAATTCCACCCACTCATTTGCACTTAACAAGGTCCGAGAAACATTTCTCTCAACTTTCAGTTTCCAAAGGGTCGACATTGATGCTTGAACAGTTTATTGTATCATGTTCAAACAGAAATTATCAATTATGAAAACAAACTTTAGCCCCAAGCCACCAGGTGGAGTGTAATCAGTTTATCCTTGATTTCAGGGAGGTGACATCTAATAAAATTCCATACTCACCTTCAGTGGATGTTTTTCAGCCATGTGTGATCAATCATCGGTGAGCATCTCGTTAGCCATGACTGAGAATTAAATGGAACTATAAGAAACCGAAAGTACGTTTTTTTTAGGCATGCACGATTTCAGGTTTTTTGCAACAACCGACATCGAGTAGAATTTTTAGTTAACTGGATAGCTCTAGTATAGACCTCTGGAAGCCTTATAGCACATATTTGTAACCTGTCTGCACATAGACATGTGGATATACATGCACAAGAAAGAAAGCGCAAACAAAATCCCAGCGGAAAAATCCATATTATAACCTGGGCCAAATCCCATGATTATTACAATACTCTATTCAATACAGTCAGGTGCTTTTGTCGAGATTGGCAATTAATGTTTGATTGCTGGGTGTCCGGCTAGTATCTGGACATTCAAGTTAATCAATACCTTTCTTAATAATTTATTTTCGTCTATGAGTTAGGTTAATTTTAAGCTGGTTTATTGTGACTGCTTTGATTCATCATTAGAACTGCAAGTTATTTATTCTAATCAAGGGTGATAACTCAAACACAACAATACCCTTTGATTTGCAATTAACAGATCAAATTTGTACCTAAGGTATGGTAAATGGTTTTGGGTTTGAAAATTATATTCAATTGACAGGTATATACAATTAAGAGATATCCAATTAAGTGGGCTCCACTGTACCATGTTTTAAAGGCAAAACAGAAAAAAAAACACCAACTTTGAATGGCATTTTTTTTGTTTATACTGACGTTACACAAGAAAAATTCATCTTTTTTCATTATGTTTTAGGGATAAATTGGATTTCCAACATCAAAATGTTTGAACTGACCATTTAGTTTGATTTCAACTGTAAAACATAATTCTTTAGCATGGGGAAGGATTCGAACCTTCAAACCATGATCAATTGGCAGGGGCACCAGGCATTCTCCCCTCTTTGTACCAGATGTTTTTCAACACTAAATAGTGTATATTTACAGTTGTATTCAAACTAAATGGTCCAATTCGCTCCCTCAACTTCTACAAGAAACAAGGCATGCATTACACTTTAATACACAACACCACCATGCCCCCACATAAACAATTGGTATTAAGTGTCTTGCCCAAGGTCACAATGCGATGATGGAGGTCAGGATCGAACTCTCTACCCTTAGATTTCAAGCTCGATGCTCTAACAAATGAGTCTCCATGCTCCTAGTGCTCTCCAGATGTCATGTAACAAGTCATGTATTTTATTACTGGGTAAGGGTAGCATATTGGTTGGTTTAATTCAGTTTCATATATTTATTTATTGCTGTTCAAGTTCACTGCCAGCATCTATGGTTATATCAACACAATTGAAATTCAAATTTTCTTATTTTTTCAATTGTTGTCTCCAAAGCATAGCTAGTGATTCATCATTGAATGTTTCAAGCTAATTGAGCATGTTCCACTGAGGTACCATACTCTATGTTGTTAACACCAAAAAATTTAATTTTTAGTCATTCAAATATTTGTTTTCCAACTGTCCCCTTCTAGTTATGTGTGGTAAAGGATTATAGAACTTTGGCCCAGGAACTGGTTATTATGATCTATTTTACCAGGAAATAAAACTTGTTTACTACAGTAGGCAAACACTGATCCACTTACCGAGGCTTGTAAATGAAGGAGTTTTGATTAGCTATAGGCACTTTTCCAAAAATAGTCATACCCCCATAACAAAAGTAAATACTTCCCCACAGGTAGAATTAAGCCTTTAAATGGTATAGTGCTGGGAGCCCATATTTATATATATATATTTATTGGTGTTTAAGGTCACATTCTTCTGCACAAAGGCTAATCATGACCGTGACAGTTTTACGGGTGGAGGAAGCCGGAGTACCCGGAGAGAACCACCGAGCAATGGCGAGCAACTGTCAGCTCTCCAACATACCAACTCCACACAAGCAGGGTTAGCATTGGTTGAAGACAGGAGCACCATCGACATGCAGTACACCTTAGTACACAGCGTCACCGTGCCCCCTCGTGGGAAATGGGGGGTGAAGTGTCTTGCCCAGGGACACAACACGGTGGGATTCGAACCAAGGACCTCTCGGCTTGCAGCCTGCACCTCTGCCAACTGAGCCACCGCGCCCCTCAGCCCATATTTGGACTTTATTCTGAAATTCAGATGCTTCAACTTAAAGACTCCATAATATTCAGTGTATACGTATTATACTATTATCTTTGAGATGATATTAATTAGTCTGTAAGGATTTGCCTTGTTACAATTCAAGGGACAGAACTTATAGATACTCTCATTTTAACACAAACACTGATCCACTTACCGAGGCTTGTAAATGAATGAGTTTTGATTAGCTACAGGCACTTTTCCAAAAACGGTGATACTCCCATAACAAAGGCAAATATTGCCCCACAGTTGGAATTAAGCCTTTAAATGGTATAGTGCTGGGAGCCCATGTTTCGACTTTATTCTGAAATTCAGATGCTTCAACTTAAAGACTCCAAAATATTCAGTGTATGCGTATTATACTATTATCTTTGAGGTGATATTAATTAGTCTGTAAGGATTTGCCTTGTTACAATTCAAGGGACATAACTTATAGATACTCTCATTTTAACAGGTCAAAGTCAGGTGAAAATATTCTAATGGCCAAAAATAAGTTAGCATACCAATGGGAATCCCTTTATCCAACATAATGGTCAAAACTGATCAGAGCTATCATCATATACATTGTCATTAAACTTTGTAATGTTTTCAATTCTTTCACAAAAATATAGCCTATGAACCCTCATTGGAATGAGCTTGCTCCAATGATGGTTCATGTTTTTTGAGACTGAAAATAAGAACTTTTTGTTATTCAAGATAACTTTTTCTTTGCAAGTGTCATCTACCTGCGATGAGTAACAGGTCAATCGATAGAGTTCTGAAAGTCCATATTTGGTCTTTATACTGATGTACAGGAGCTGTAACACAAAGGCTTCCTATTCCGTGGATGTGTATCATATTAACTGGGAACCAAAATTATTAAGTTTGTATGGATTTGCCTTATTATTATTTATGGGAGAGTGCCTATAGACACTCTCCCATAAATTGAAACAGGGCCATGAGCTGTCAACAAATTTTTACAACAAAATATAATTCATAGTCTACCAGTTAACTGTGTAAAATAAGCTATTATTAGCTTCAACACTGGTGTGAAACTCCAAAAAATCTCCATTAATTTATTGGAGTTTATGATCACTTTTGTGCAGCTATGGTTATTTGTGACTTCAACAATGGTTTAAAGTTAAATTTTAAGCCAATCATTTAAACCCATGCTGTCCATTTTAGAGGATTTCCATCGAAGCACTGGTTATCAGGTCCTATTTTACCAGTAAAACAGAACTTGCATCACACAGTAAACAAGCAATGCTTAATTCCCAGGAGCGAATAAATCTTCATTATTTATTGATTTATTTAATTTACTTGTTTAATGACACTTTCAACAGCCTGAGTCATGTTGTGTTGGTTGATTTTATGGGTGGTGGTGGTGGAGTCAGAGAATCTAAGAGAACCACCAATCAGTGGCAAACAACTGTCAAACTTTCCAACTTATGAACCCCACTGAAGCAGGGTTAGCAGTGGTTGAAGCATGTGCACCATGGAGGTGCTGTTTTGTCTTCGCACACAACACCACTGTGCCCTCACATTGTCAACTGGGATTAAGTGTCTTGCCAAAGCATGTGATGATGCAACTCAGACTCGAACCAATAACCTTTGGATTTAAAGGTCATATTAAGTATTGAGCCTCTGCAGTCACAAATAAATCTTTGTAACATTGTGAACCAAGACAGATGTGAAAGAGGGGCCACATCTATCTTTTAGCCCATTACCTGAAAAATAGCCAAAACCGGCCAGTGCTATTCACAAAAATCACCATTCATATTTTGTTAAATTTTAATTTTTTCCTTAAAAAACATAGCTTATGACCCTCAATGGAATTAGATGAGAGGTCATAAGGTATGTTTTTTTTTAGCAAAAATGAAAAAGTTTAGTTTTGCAAGAATATTTTTGGTCTCAGTCGTCTGCTATGTAGGTTATGTAAAGAGTTTATTTACCTCATCTATTGGTGACAACTAACCCCATTAACAACAGATCAATTATTTATTGAAGCATTGAGAACATTCCCACTGACCAGTAGATATTACATGACCATCGTCAAATGTTGACTTATAACAAATTCATCACCGCTTTTCCACATTATATCTACATCCTGTAAAATAAGTTTTGATATCATGAACCCTTTGAAATACATTTGTACCAATCATCCCAACCAGTTTCTTTTTTATTGCTATTTAATTCAATATTATTTATTGGTGTTTATGCTTACATATTTTGGCACAATGGCTATTTGTGACAACAACATGAATATAAAGTCAAGTCCAGCCAATTGTTTATACCCTTGTTGCTCATTTTTGATGACTTCCACCCCAGCCATTAGTTGGAAAGGAAAATATGAGTATGCATGCACAACAGGATGCACCGCGATAGGTGGTTCTGGAGCACTGCACTGGATACCGCTTCTGCAACCCCAAGCAAAACGGTCCCGGTTATCCTAGTTTGACTCTTTTTTGGCCAAATTTTGGCTTCTTTGTCATCTAGGACCTTGTTCTTAGAGGACAGTTCAAAATTTGCTTTCCTATACTGTACCAGAGTGAGAGGGATAAGGCACATTGTATCACAATAGTAGGTTGTGGAAAACATGGTTGCACGGTTAATGTTTGGAAATAAATCTGATTCCCCATGTTGTGAGTCCCATTCCACAAGACACCAATGGTTAGCGGCACGTTGGTTTACCCAAATGAAAGTAATTAAAGCACAAAACCAACTAATTGGAACTATATATATTAATCTTACATATTAAAACCTTTTTACAAAAACAATTGCCACAAATCAGCAGACCTAACGCAAAGTTATAGGAGTTTTAAATGATAGCAGGCACGAATGGAATTGAACCTCTATGGTTGCATACAAAATTATCATCGGCATCCGAATATGTAATGAATGGAATGTGTAAGACACAGTTACAGTCCTCGACAAATGAAGATGTTGTTAAACTTCTTAGGAGTCACCTCATTTTATAATGGTTAACCTTTTGATCAGTTGCCTAAAATAATTTTTTTCATAAACCTGTTTTGTAATCCTACTCTAGTGACTCAAATAAACATACCCATACATTATTACTTTTTGTCCCTTTTCCACCCCATATGATTCTTATTTGGGCCCCTATGTTTATTCATTTTCACTATGTTAGTCCGTCGGTCGATCATTGGATTACACTATTTGGACTATATTTTTAAATGTTTGCCTTAACTGCAGAAGCTTCGGAGTTATTGGAGAATTTGGAAATAATTTATGCAGGAGGTGGCACTTTGAAATATTTAAAAGTCATTTTGAAATCTCAGAATTCATTATGTTGGCACAGAATATTCTAGCCCACACTTTTATTATAAACTAGAAGGGTTACCCGGCATCACAGGGGGAAATGTAGGGGTCATATGAAAAGTACCCCCACCCCCTAAAAAAAACACAAAAATAGCGGCCACACATTTTTCGACCCAGCCCGCCCCATTGGCAGCACATTCAGCCCCAGCCTCCGGGCAGGGCCTTCAATCCTATCATTTTTTAAACCCCCACCATTAGATTCCTGATAAAATGTTACCCCAATAGACCCGAGGACCTATATCGATGACATCCATCAATTTTGCCCCTCCCCCGCCACTTTTTTAAACACCACCATTAGATTCCTGATAAAAAGTTACCCCAAGAAGACCGCTTTGAAGGCCTATATCGGTGAAAAATAATTTGGTCACAACTTTCGGTGCCCCTCCCTGCCACCACGTCACCCCACATGTTTTTTCAAACATTGACAAGGACCACCGCCATGAAAAAGTACTCCTAGTAGACCCATTTTGGGCAGTCTGGATGGCCCCCATATTAATTTCTATAGCGGACAGACAGACAGACATTCTAAAATATAGTATAGATGAGACAGTTTTCCATCCCATACTTTTGTGCGAGAGGACTCTGAAGCTGGATATCCCGTATGAATTTGATAACTAAATATAATGAGTTAACTATCTAACTGGTTTCGCTCGATTTGAGCTTCATCAGAGACTTTTGTCTTGTGTGGTAGCTGCACTCACATATTTATATACAAAGCCTGGCGGGTAGAATTGCCAGGTAGAACCGCTTGAATGTATTATAATCATAATGAGAGCGCTGTACGCCCATGGACTGAGAGAAAACCTGACCGATAATTCTGTTGAAGGACGAGTCAAAAAGCTTCGTTTTTCACCATCTTGCTTCACTGCATCAGTGAACGATGTGATTTTTTGGTTAACCTATTGACTGCTTGCCTGAATAAAAATCTGTGTAACTGATAGGTGAATGGTATGAGCAGTTTTGGACCAAAATTTCATTGTAATTGTTCACTTGAAAAAGTTTGCACTAAATTTATGCAAGCTGGTTCGATACCGGGCAAACATCTGTAGGCCAACATATTTCTGTGTGCCAGTGTGGTACATACTGACTATCGATATTGTATATATCGTCTGGTACATTGAGGGAGTGCTATATTTCGACTTGGGTTCCACCGAGTTGTCTTGTCCGAGTTGCCTAAACTTGTCGTCGGTTCTGTAGCTGTAATTCATTCACATTTATATCACGAAATTAGGAAACCCAAAGCTAATTTAACGTTTGATGCCCAACATTGTCTATGCAACACGCTTATTCTACACACGAAATCAGTAGTTCTCCGTAATTTATTCACATTATATTTTGAAATTGGATTTGGTTTGATTATTTCACCATGTCTTACTTCACAAAAATGTCAAAAGTTGGTCAGACTTACGGGGGTAGCGCTCGATTGATCATCGAGTACACAGTCAGCATTCGCCGGCCTATTCCTCTGAGGTGAACGGGTTCCGTTGTTTCACCAAGTTACACCCAATTAATACCCCATTATCCGCAATTAAAAACCAATTAATGTTTAGTTCAGACTTAGAAATGGATCAAATTTGATCATCACATTGGTCTTGTAATTCTTGTTTCCAGAATTTGTCGTAACAAACAATAGGCTTCCGAAGGTGACCGGAGGTTACCGAAGGTTAACCTTCGGTAACCTCCGGCGACCGGAGGTTACCGAAGGTAAACCTTCGGTAACCTCAGGTAACCTCCGGTAACCTCCGGCTTCCTTACAAATAATAGTGTTACGAAGAATAGGCTTCCGAAGGTGACCGGAGGTTACCGAAGGTTAACCTTCGGTAACCTCCGGCGACCGGAGGTTACCGAAGGTAAACCTTCGGTAACCTCAGGTAACCTCCGGCAACCTCCCGTTTCCTTACAAATAATAGTGTTACGAAGGCAGGCATTTATGAACCACAAAATAAATCCCATTGACCACAGTGTTCACTCTCTTTACAACACACCAAGTTGTTTGAATTTCAAAATAAAATAGTACCAAATTGATTCCAAATATTTTTTTTAAATTCACTGTTTACTTCTCTGACCTCACAGCATTTCATTTAACCCATCCTGTTTTTGAGTAAAAAAAAATCCTGACACATTTTCACCATTTCACTCATTATAATTACTCAAAGTATAAAAATCACAGAAAAAATGATCTTCAAAGTGACATCATTTTGTATCAATACATTACAGATCAGCTTCATGTGTACCTCAAGGCCCAATTATTCTCAGAATACATTGAATGCAAGAATATTTAACCCCTTCATTCTTCTCAAAATAAAGATGAAAAAATGTACTTTTCCTTCCTCAAATGTTTCTGTGTATCACATATTTGCAGGGCAAAACACCATGTGAGACAAGCACACCTTGAGTGGAAAACAGAAATCACAGATTTATTTTATCTTATCACTAGCAGAGTGGCCTCTGAGTGGAAATTTCCCCCGATAATGTGTTGCAAAGACATAAAAAGCTCCACATTTCCCCTGCCCAAATGAAATATTTTATTGGCACTACAGGAATTTTGTTGAATGGAGTGTGGGAGGGTGGGGGGGGGGGGGACAGAATAATAAAATCTTACAGATAACTCCAGATATAAGTTTCAAGAGGTCACACAAATTCATACAGTGGCATATCACTTTTTCCCCACTGAAAATAAGAACTATTGACCCAGACTAGTTACTGTTAACCCTTTCCCCACCCCAGCATATCCCCACTTGTTTCACCTTTTGAAAACAACTAGTTGTTGAACCCTCGTAGAATCAACAAGGGTGCTGATTCCAGAAAGATTCAACAACATATTCTTTTTACTGGAATATACCTGAAATATTGATCTGAGGAGTGGTCAGGTGTCTCTATTTACTGATTTATGATATAATATGTCATATTGACTGCTACAGCATAACATTAACAGAAAGTAAATCTTAGTGAGACTACTTGGCAAAGAAGAGGCCCACGGGGCCTGAAGCTGAACACAAATTAAACAGAGTCCAAGAATGAGTCTACGTTAAGCAAGCCATCTCCATAGGCTATGCTGTCAATCCTTGAGTCCCTCAGGAGTGACAAAAATAATCTTGGCATCATGCCTTTTCTTCAGTTGATCATAAAGTAAAATGTAGAGCTCCCCTTTGAAGCCCCTTGATACAACCTATGTGGATTAATCTTAGTTACACACCTCTAGAGGGTACTGAATACAAAATTTTTAATTCTTCAGCAAAATGCAGTGGTATAGATAAGGAGGGGGGGGGGGGGGTTGGCCCCCCACCAGAAGTTTTGTCGGAAATTTTTGGGGACCATTTTTAGGCAAATTTATGCCTAATAACATTAAAATGCTGCCTTTGGGGATAAAAACATGCATTTGGGGTAAAAAAGACCAATTTTCAGTACATTTGCAGTAAAACAACAGATTCTTTCTGTTTGTTTGAGTTTTTGTTGTTGTTACACTGTTGGAAAATTTTCGGTCTGTCAGAATTTTGGGCTTGCCCCTCTGCCAGTGAAAAGCTATCTATGCCACCGGCAAAATGGCCAATTCCAGCTCCCATAGAGAGCCCAAATATTAACCCAGGCTCTTGATTTAAACACAGTTGAATCTGACTACCCTAGAGATGTTGTGTACCAAATATGAATGCATTCAGACTGTTGGATCTGAAGAAGAGAAATTGTAAAGAAATTTCTTCGAATTGCACTAAGTTCAAATTTGGGCTACCATAGCGAGCCCAAATATTAACCTATGGATCCGATTTGAAACAAACTTGAATCTGCCTCTCCCCAGAGGTGTTGTATACCAAATGTGAAAGCATTCCAACTGGTGGATCTGAAGAAGATTTTTAAAGAAATTTCCTCATATTGCACTAAGTAAAGATTTGGGCTAACATAGTGAGCCCAAATATATACCTAGGGATCTGAGTTGAACAAACTTGACTCTGCCCCCCTCCCCCCCCCCCCACCCACTTCCCCCTTAGAGATGTTGCATACCAAATATCAAAGCATTCTGACTGGTGGATCTGAAGAAGAAGATTTTTTTAAATTACCCTCCATATTGAACAAAGATAAAATTTGGGCTTCCATAGGAAGCCCAAATATTGACGTAGGGACTTGGTTTGAACAATCATGAATCTGACCCTCATAACAATGATGTGTACCAAACATTAAAAGATTCTGACTGGTGGTTCTGAAGAAGAAGATTTTTGAAGAATATTCCCCATACTACCCTGTGTTAAAACTTCAGGCTCCTGTAGAGAGCCCAAACATGAACCAATGAGCTTTATTTCAACAAACTTTTATCTGACCCCTCCTATGAATGTTGTATACCAAATATCAAAAGATTCTGATGATAGGTTCTGGAGAAAAGATTTTTTTAAAATTTTTGCAAATATGCTGACTTTTTTCAATGCCCATTACAGAACATCCTAACATAACCAATGACAATTTTTTTTATACCATTCAATTCTGCTGGTCCTAAGGATAATTCATACCAAATAACAGCTCTCTGTTTGTCCTAAGGATACTTCATACCAAATAACAGCTCTCTGTTCCATGTGCTTTTGGAAACATGGGCGTTTGAAAATATTTCTATTTTTAGCTCCCAGGGTTACCATGGGGATGCAGGATTTTTTTTTTTTTTGGCATGGGTCAAGTACTTATGACCCATTAATACCACAAACCAAATTTGGTTCATACCGGACCATTTGTTTAGAAATAAGAAATTTTGGGCGGGGACCAAAAATCTTACCCCTCCTATTAAAAAGCCAAATATTACTTCACGAATTTCATTTGAACAAACTTGATTCTACATCTCATATGGAAGCTCCATGGCAAAAATCAAGTCATTGTACACACTGGTTCTTGAGAAAAAGATTTTAAAAATATTTTGGAGCATTTTTCCCCACTCCCTCTCTATAGGGCTGGGCATGTTGAATTGAACAAAAATGAAATGCCCCTTTGGAACCATCAATCACAAAAACTTTCAGTTGAATTGGCCCAGTGGCTTTGGAGGAGAAGACCACAACATGGTGTTGACAGACATCGGATGGAGAGCGATGAGATTAGCCCAGCTTGACTTTGTCAAGATGAGCTAAAACAATAATGATTGAGAAACCAATCACAAGGACAAAAGAAGCAAAATTCAATTTTCAAGCATACGTTTTTATATTTTGGGGAATTTGCTCTTTGTAAGGAAGGCTGTACTTCTAGTGGACCCAGCTTGAATATACTAAAACATTGCTACTGAATCAGGGGATGAAAAGAGGAAAGAATTTTGTACAATGTGAATGCTGCCATTGCAAAAATACTGAAAAACACCCCTCAAGTTACCTATAGTGTCATGATTTTCAAATCAAGAAAACCCTTCTAAAATAGCAATTGGAATCTGATATTCAAAACACTTAAAACGGGAGGATGTTTGATCAGAAATAACTGGAATAAGTTTCCAATTGTCAATCAATCAAAGAGAGGTAATCCACTTTCAGTTCATATCAAATAGAACGGAAATTTTGCTGTCACATCATGAAAAAATTCAAGTACCTCCATATATAAAGTGCTCACATGGAGTGAAAACCATCTGTGCACCCATTAACACAACATTTAATTAATTTCATACGATGAAACAGGTTATTTCACATTTGATTCACTAACTGAGGATCCCACAACAAGAACAGTCTCTATTCTGTACTGTTTCTGAAGCCTAGGCATGTTAAAAATCACATTTTTAGCACATTTATATGGATAGAGTGGGGTTAAAGTGTCAGAATGAAAGAAAAGAGACTTACAGTAATAAGATGTGGGATGCCAGGGCTTAGGTAGCACACGTTAAAACATGACAAATTTTATTCATTGTGGTTCAAGGTAGCAATGCAGTTTATTTAAACTCCAACCAGTATAGGGCTAAATAGATTCATTATGTCAGAATGAAAGAAAGGAGACTTGCAGTAATAAGATGTGGGATGGGGGGCTATGGTGGCATGTGGAAAAGCATGACAAATTTTATTAATTGTGTTTCAAGGTAGCAATGCAGTTTATTTAAACTCTAACCAGTATAGAGTTAAACAGATTCATTCTGCAGAAATGGTTGTGTTTGTCCTCATTAATTCAGCTGTTCTACCTTGCAGATACCACAAACAACTGGAAATTCAACAATTAACCAGCCCAACAATCTTTCCTCCTATCTCAGATTACCTGTTTATTTAGCAAGCATTTTATGCATACCAGGAAAGCAAAACAGGCACTGTGTCATGAAAATTGGGCACCCACCCCACCAAAATAGCATTTCCCCAAAACTTGCAACCATATTACAAACCCAAATTGCTTGAATTGAAAAATTAACAAGGCCAGGATATCCGAAAACAAGAAAATATCTTGAAATAACCCTCAACAACGGTTACAAGGAAACACCCCTTTAAAGACATACCAAAGTTGATTACAATACTTGTAATTTGGGATTTAATTTGAAAATAAAATACTACCAAATTGATTCCAAACATTTTTTTTAAATTCACTATTTCTTTCTCTGACCTCACAGCATTTCATTTAACCTATCCTGTTTTTTGAGTAAAAAAAAATCCTGACACATTTTCACCATTTCACTCATTATAATTAATCATAGTAGAAAAATCACAGAAAAAATATTCTTCATTCTTCAAACTGACATCATTTTGTGTCAATATGTTATAGATCAGCCTTACGTGTACCTCAAGGCCAATTATTCTCAGAATACATTGAGTGCAAGAATATTTTAACCCCTTCATTCTTCTCAAAATAAAGATGAAAAAATGTACTTTTCCTTCCTCAAAGGTTTGTATATAGCACATATTTGCAGGGCAAACCACCATGTGAGAGAAGCACATTTGCAGGGCAAACCACCATGTGAGAGAAGCACACCTTGACTCAAAATAACCATATAATTTGAGCGGAAAACAGAAACAAAGGAACAAGCAAGGGTTGCTATTTGACCCACATGGTACCAATCAATTCAATGAAAAAGCCAACACCTAATGCTTATGAGACATTCCATGATAGTTTTAGTGACAGAAGTTTATAGTGTTTCCAGATGCATAACTTACAGAGATAAAAAGCATCTTAGAAATCAATAAATCACAGATTTATTTTATCTTATCACTGGTAGAGTGGCCTCTTAGTGGAAAATTCCCTTGGTAATGTGTTGCAAAGACATAAAAAAAACTCCACATGTACCGTGCCCAAATGAAATATTTTATTGGCACTACAGGAATTTTGAGGGAGGTCAACCACATGGCTCTTTGTATTATACACGTGGATGCCTGGAACAGAATTCAAAATGAGCTGAAACAAATGGAAGGGGGAGGGGGGGGGGGAGGTGACCAGAATAATAAAATCTTACAGATGACTCAAGATATAAGTTTTACAGGCTCACAGAAATACATACAGTGCTATCTCCACTTGTTTCACCTTTTCAAAAAAAATATTGTTGAACCCTCTTAGAATATTTATTTATTTATTTATTTATTTATTGGTGTTTAAGGTCACATATTTATGCACAATGGCTAATCGTGACCGTGACAGTTTTACGGGTGGAGGAAGCCGGAGTACCCGGAGAGAACCACCGAGCAACGACGAGCAGCTGTCAGCTCTCCAACATCGTAACTCTGAACTCTGCACCGCAGCACAGGCAGGGTTAGATTGGTTGAAGACATGCGCACCATCGACGTGCAGTACGCCTCAGGACACAGCGTCATCATGCCCCCATGTAGGCAATCGGGGTGAAGTGTCTTGCCCAAGGACACAACGCGGTTGCCGCAGATGGGATTCGAACCGAGGACCTCTCGGCTTGCAGCCTGCACCTCTACCAACTGAGCCACCGCGCCCCCTCCTTTTAGAATCAACAACGGTTCTGATTCCAGAAAGATTCAACAACATATCTTTACCGAATTTGTGTGAAGTATAAGTATGGTGCGCACATGTGCATGTGGAAAGCAAGTTTGAATTCGATGATTTTTTTTTCAAAGTTATTGCACTTATCAACTTAGAATACCCCAAAATTTCAAGTTTTCTACTCAACTCCTACTCTTTTCATTGGATTTTTATGAAAACTTGGTGTGAAATGTCAATATGAAGTGTAGATGTGCATGTGACAGGATAACTGCTCCTACATTTTTTATTGGATGTTTACAAAACTTTGTATGAAGTATCCAATTGATACGTACATGTTCATGTGGAAAGGAAGTTTGAATTTGATGAATTTTCCAGAGCTATTGCCCTTATCAACTTAGAATTTACAAAAATTCCAAGTTTTTGGTGGATATCCTCAGTTGGGATTAAGGAAATTAAATAATAAAATAATAATAATAGCACTTTATTCTCGCTCAATAGGTAGAGTCAAAGCGCTTCACAAAACAAGTCAAGAGCAGAAGACTGAAAATTTGCATTTTATGTGCCAAATAAGTCTATAAATAGGAATGTTCACAGATACTTTTTAAACCCCTGAACAGATGTAAGTGTCAAATATAGAAAGGTAGACTGTTCCAGATTTTAGGTGCCAGAAAACAGAAGGTTTGTTGTCCCCAGTATTTTAAGTTCATTTTGGAGCAGGTAAGAATTCTGGGTTATCAGCACTAGAGTGTAGCGAGCGTGTTGGCGTGTATGCATTGAGGTGTGTAGAGAGATAGACTGGGAAGTTTTCATTGAAATATTTAAATACTAAAAGGGCAATTTTGTATTCCCTTCTAACATTGACTGGGAGCCAGTGGAGCTTTTTCAACATGACTGCAGATGTTTCTCTGACAACTTTTGCGAGTACATCACCTGAAAACAGTAAAGTACTATCAACCCTTTACATAGCATTATTTTAAAAATAGCTAGTGTTATATAGTTATATAATACTAGCAGGTGTTACAAGGCGTTGCACAGGAGAAGATGGTTATATCAGCTGTTTTCGAAATAGAAGGTCAAGGTCACCCCGCACAGGCACCCTGATAAAGTCAAAATGATCGATGGGTCAATTTACCTAACCATATGAAATTTTAGTCCGATCGGCCCAGCCGTTTTCGAAATAGAAGGTCAAGGTCACCCCGCACAGGCACCCTGATACAGTCAAAATGATCGATGGGTCATTATACCAACACATAAGAAATTTTAGCCCGATCGGCCCAGCAGCTTTCAAAATAAAAGGTCAAGGGCATCAATTGCAAGGTCACCCCACATGGGCACAGCAACCATCCCATGTTACTCACAGGGATGAATTACCCCATGTAGAAAATTTGAGATCGATTGGTCGAGAAACGGAGGAGTTCACCCGGAACAAAGATAGAAAGAGATATAGATACAGACATTCGTATTTATATATTAGATTTTCCTGACAAAACAGATTAGATTTTGAACCCTCATTGGAATGAGAGCATCATGCTTGATCCAATAAGGGGACGAGATATAATTTGGAAGTACACGGTACATGTAAAAAAAGGAAATTTGGAATTAATCAGGAAAGCGTACTTTTCTATGTTGGTTTGGTAAAGATTTAAGAACACTGAAAATTTGGATGTCAAACATTCCTGACAGTACTTGGAGGGTGGAACACTACTAAATCATGACGGGGTAGATTCACAACCCAACAAATTATTCCTAATTTAAAAAGAAAAACAAAAGACACCAGCAAATTTTCATTTCAGGGACCAGTGGGTTCAACCAGGTTGTCCATGAGCTGAAACTTTGCTGGTACTTCTTCAAGTAAGGCCTCACTCCAAGGAACATCCCACACAAATCCCACCACCCACATATACTTCTTTGTGCATTTGACTTGATCAAAGCTGATTTGATCTGCAGTGCAAATGGCGTCAGCAGTTACACAGTGCTCACACTATCTGTCAATCTCACAGTCTGCCCCATGCACATGACATCACACTCAGATGTGCTTTTGTAAATCAACGGTCATTCATTCTCATCATAACACCAATGTTCACTTTGGAAATTACCACCGAGTCACATTAACCTCGGCAAATTCCACCCACTCATTTGCACTTAACAAGGTCGGAGAAACATTTCTCTCAACTTTCAGTTTCCAAAGGGTCGACATTGATGCTTAACAGTTTATCGTATCATGTTCGAACAGAAATTATCAATTATGAAAACAAACTTTAGCCCCAAGCCACCAGCTGGAGTGTAATCAGTTTATCCTTGATTTCAGGGAGGTGACATCTAATAAAATTCCATACTCACCTTCAGTGGATGTTTTTCAGCCATGTGTGATCAATCATCGGTGAGCATCTCGTTAGCCATGACTGAGAATTAAATGGAACTATAAGAAACCGAAAGTACGTTTTTTTAGGCATGCACGATTTCAGGTTTTTTACAACAACCGACATCGAGTAGAATTTTTAGTTAACTGGATAGCTCTATTTTTGACCTCTGGAAGCCTTATAGCACACATTTGTAACCTGTCTGCACATAGAGATGTGGATATACATGTACAAGAAAGAGAGCGCAAACAAAATCCCAGCGGAAAAATCCATATTATTACCTGGGCCAAATCCCATGATTATTACAATACTCTATTCAATACAGTCAGGTGCTTTTGTCGAGATTGGCAATTAATGTTTGATTGCTGGGTGTCTGGTTAGTATCTGGACATTCAAGTTAATCAATACCTTTCTTAATAATTTATTTTCGTCTATGAGTTAGGTTAATTTTAAGCTGGTTTATTGTGACTGCTTTGATTCACCATTGGAACTGCAAGTTATTTATTCTAATCAAGGGTGATAACTCAAACACAACAATACCCTTTGATTTGCCTCAGTTGCACTAACAGTAGTCTCACTTGGTCTAACCAATATTTTTCAGCTACTTTCCACTTAATTTTATAATCTCTTGTACATTATGTTCCGAAGCTTTACCATTATACTAGGTTTTAAAAGCAAAACAGAAAAAAAACTACAAACTTTGAATGGCATTTTTTGTTTATACTGACGTTACACAAGAAAAATTCATCTTTTTTCATTATGTTTTAGGGATAAATTGGATTTCCAACATCAAAATGTTTGAACTGACCATTTAGTTTGATTTCAACTGTAAAACATAATTCTTTAGCCTGGGGAAGGATTCGAACCTTCAAACCATGATCAATTGGCAGGGGCACCAGGCATTCTCCCCTCTTTGTACCAGATGTTTTTCAACACTAAATAGTGTATATTTACAGTTGTATTCAAACTAAATGGTCCAATTCGCTCCCTCAACTTCTACAAGAAACAAGGCATGCATTACACTTTAATACACAACACCACCATGCCCCCACATAAACAATTGGTATTAAGTGTCTTGCCCAAGGTCACAATGCGATGATGGAGGTCAGGATCGAACTCTCTACCCTTAGATTTCAAGCTCGATGCTCTAACAAATGAGTCTCCATGCTCCTAGTGCTCTCCAGATGTCATGTACCAAGTCATGTATTTTATTACTGGGTAAGGGTAGCATATTGGTTGGTTTAATTCAGTTTCATATATTTATTTATTGCTGTTCAAGTTCACTGCCAGCATCTATGGTTATATCAACACAGTTGAAATTCAAATTTTCTTATTTTTTCAATTGTTGTCTCCAAAGTATAGCTAGTGATTCATCATTGAATTTTTCAAGCTAATTGAGCATGTTCCAATGAGGTACCATACTCTATGTTGTTAACACCAAAAAATTTAATTTTTAGTTATTCAAATATTTGTTTTCTAACTGTCCCCTTCTAGTTATGTGTGGTAAAGGATTATAGAACTTTGGCCCAGGAACTGGTCATTAGGATCTATTTTACCAGGAAATAAAACTTGTTTACTACAGTAGGCAAACACTGATCCACTTACCGGCACTCGTAAATGAAGGAGTTTTGATTAGCTATAGGCACTTTTCCAAAAATAGTCATACCCCCATAACAAAAGTAAATACTTCCCCACAGGTAGAATTAAACCTTTAAATGGTATAGTGCTGGGAGCCCATATTTATATATATATATTTATTGGTGTTTAAGGTCACATACTTCTGCACAATGGCTAATCATGACCGTGACAGTTTTATGGGTGGAGGAAGCCGGAGTACCCGGAGAGAACCACCGAGCAATGGCGAGCAACTGTCAGCTCTCCAACATACCAACTCCACACAAGCAGGGTTAGCATTGGTTGAAGACAGGAGCACCATCGACATGCAGTACGCCTTAGTACACAGCGTCACCGTGCCCCCACGTGGGCAATGGGGGGTGAAGTGTCTTGCCCAGGGACACAACACGGTTGCCGCAGGTGGGATTCGAACCAAGGACCTCTCGGCTTGCAGCCTGCACCTCTGCCAACTGAGCCACCGCGCCCCCAGCCCATATTTGGACTTTATTCTGAAATTCAGATGCTTCAACTTAAAGACTCCATAATATTCAGTGTATATGTATTATACTATTATCTTTGAGATGATATTAATTAGTCTGTAAGGATTTGCCTTGTTACAATTCAAGGGACAGAACTTATAGATACTCTCATTTTAACAGGTCAAAGTCAGGTGAAAATATTCTAATGACCAAAAATGAGTTAGCATGCCAATGGGAATCCCTTTTTCCAACATAATGGTCAAAACTGATCAGAGCTATCATCATATACATTGTCATTAAACTTTGTAATGTTTTCAATTCTTTCACAAAAAATATAGCCTATGAACCCTCATTGGAATGAGCTTGCTCCATGTTTTTGAGACTTAAAATAAGAACTTCTTGTTATTCAAGATAACTTTTTCTTTGCAAGTGTCTGACTGTCATCTACCTGCGTTGAGTAACAGGTCAATCGATAGAGTTCTGAAAGTCCATATTTGGTCTTTATACTGATGCACAGGAGCTGTAACACAAAGGCTTCCTATTCCGTGGATGTGTATCATATTATCTGGGAACCAAAATTATTAAGTTTGTATGGATTTGCCTTAATATTATTTATGGGAGAGTGCCTATAGGCACTCTCCCAGAAATTGTAACAAGGCCATGAGCTGTCAACAAATTTTTACAACCAGATATAATTGAGAGTCTACCAGTTAACCACTGTGTAAAATAAGCTATTATTAGCTTCATCACTGGTGTGAAACTCCAATAAATCTCCATTAATTTATTACAGTTTATGATCACTTTTGTGCAGCTATGGTTATTTGTGTCTTCAACAATGGTTTAAAGTTAAATTTTAAGCCAATCATTTAAACCCATGCTGTCCATTTTAGAGGATTTCCATCGAAGCACTGGTTATCAGGTCCTATTTTACCAGTAAAACAGAACTTGCATCACACAGTAAACAAGCAATGCTTAATTCCCAGGGTTCCCAGGAGCGAATAAATCTTCATTATTTATTGATTTATTTAATTTAATTGTTTAATGACACTTTCAACAGCCTGAGTCATGTTGTGTTGGTTGATTTTATGGGTGGTGGTGGTGGAGTCAGAGCATCTAAGAGAACCATCAATCAGTGGCAAACAACTGTCAAGCTTTCCAACTTATGAACCCCACTGAATTATTTATTTATTTATTGATGTTTAAGGTCACATATTTATGCACAATGGCTAATCATGACCGTGACAGTTTTACGGGAGGAGGAAGCCAGAGTACCCGGAGAGAACCACCGAGCAACGACGAACAGATGCCAGCTCCCCAACATCGTAACTCCGCACTGCAGCACAGGCAGGGTTAGATTGGTTGAAGACATGCGTATGATCGATGTGCGGTACGCCTTATTATATGGCGTCATCGTGCCCCCACATGGGTAATGGGGGTGAAGTATCTTGCCCAAGGATACAATGTGGTTGCCGCAGGTGGGATTCGAACCGAGGACCTGTCGGCTTGCAGTCTGCACCTCTACCTACTTAGCCACCGCGCCCCCTGAACCCCACTGAAGCCGGGTTAGCAGTGGTTAAAGCATGTGCACCATCGAGGTGCTGTATTCCCTTCACACACAACACCACTGTACCCTCACATTGTCAATTGGGATTTAGTGTCTTGCCAAAGCATGTGATGATGTAACTCAGACTCGAACCAATAACCTTTGGATTTAAAGGTCATATCAAGTACTGAGCCTCTGCAGTCACAAATAAATCTTTGTAGCATTGTGAACCAAGACAGATGTGAAAGAGGAGCCACATCTATCTTTTAACCCGTCACCTGAATAATAGCCAAAACCGGCCAGCGCTATTCACAAAAATCACCATTCATATTTTGTTAAATTTTAATTTTTTCCTTAAAAAAGCATAGCTTATGACCCTCAATGGAATTAGATGAGAGGTCATGAGGTATGTTTTTTTTAGCAAAAATGAAAAAGTTTAGTAATTGAATAGTAAAATAATAGTCCATAAACAAGGGACTCCATGTCAATGAACTCCATGTCATGGGACTCCATGTCATGGGGCCGAAACGTTGGAACCGGTTGAGCGATTTTATTAAACTATTACATTGAAAAAGTTTAGTTTTACAAGAATATTTTTGGTCTCAGTCGTCTGTTACGTAGGTTATGTAAAGAGTTTATTTACCTTGTCTATTGGTGACAACTGAACCCCATTAACAATTATGTAATAATTGGAAACATTTATTGCAAAACCTTCCTGTTTTTTTTCCATTCTCAACATATTTTCCAATTATTTCGTAATTATTCCTAATTGATAAAACATTCCAGAAAGTAGTGCTTCCGTTCCAAGGCATAAAATCATTGCAAAGTTATTTTCCCAAGTTATTTCATTAAGAGTAGTGTTCTCGACACTAAGTAATCCATATTTAGCTAAATTTTGCCAGCAAAAATGTTAAACTTTTCCCCATTATTTCGCAATAATACCAATTTCGATGTGCCCTATATGTATTTTCCTGTGCCATACATGTATTTTCATGTATATTTGACAAATTTCGATGTGCCTTATTGGTATTTTAATGTATTTTTAAAAAAATGTTGATTGATATACTATATTTTTTAAAGTATTTCCATTGCTATGTGGTATATAAATAAATATATAAAAATAAGTGAAAAAAGGATTGGGAGTTGTTTTTTTCTCTCTCGCCGAACCTCGATTTCTCTGGCGGACGAATTGGGTAAAATTGTAGTGGACGATTCAAGTTCACTGGCGGACGATTTGGGTCAATTGCTAGCGGACGATTTGGCTAGCGGACGATATGGTTGGATCCAATGAGCAGTTGTTGACCAAAATTTCATTGGAATTGTCCACTTGAAGTTGAAGAAGTTTGCACTAAATTTATGCAAGCTGGTTCGATATCTGTCGGCCAACATATATGGACTTTTTTTATGGTACATACTCTTGATATAGTATATATCAGCTTGTACATCGAGGCAGTGGTACATTTCGACTTAGGTTCCTCCGAGTTGTCTTCAAAAGTGGTCTGACTTGTCTTGTCCGAGTTGTATAAACTTTTCTTCGGTTTTGTGGCTGTAATTCATTCACATTTATATCACGAAATTAGGAAACCCAAACCTAATTTAATGCTTGACGCCCAACGTCTATGCAACACGCTTGTTCTAGATACGAAATCAGTAGTTCTCCGTTATTTATTCATAACATTTATTTCGTAATTAGAATTGGTTTGATTATTTCACCATGTCTTACTTTGCAAAAATGTCACAAGTTGGTCAGACTTACGGGGGTGGTGCTCGTTGGAGAACGCAGTCAGCATTCGCCGGCCTATTCCTCTCAGGTGAACGGGTTCCGTCTTTTCACAAAGTTTGGACATCTCTCAATTGAATATCCTTGCTAACTGAATATAATTTCCAGCCATCTGACCATTTACCATACCTTAGTACAAATCTGACCTGTTAATTGCATTTAGGCCAATTACTTCATCGTCAATCACCAAATTCCTCTTCTTATTAACCAGTTTGGCCTCTGTACATTCAGTAAAGGCATTTGATTCATTGTACCTTGTTTGATGAGGCTCGATCTGTGAGCTCTGACAGGGAGGATATAATGGAATAAATGCTTAGTTTACCACTTAGAACACAGCAAATTAATCACATTTTTGTTAATAGGATAATCATGTCATATCAGTAATTTTCAGTGGTAAAGTAATTATGCAACTGATAGGGTTCCACTATATCAGTTAAATCTTTGATTCGGTATGAGCTTAACTTGGTCTTCTCTGCTTCTCCAATACCATTTTCCCTCAATTTTCCACTCTGAATCAAATCATTTTCCCTGATAAAACACATTAATCTCATGTATCATGGCCCATTTTCAATGTTTTTCACCTTTCTTTCATAATTGTTATTAATGCAGCAGAATTGTAATTTAATATCATTTCTTTTTCATCATTTTGAGCAAAATGTAACGTTGTTGTTGGTTACGAGCTCCAATAAAAATTCAATTCAATTCATTTCAATTCAAAGTTACACCCAATTAATACCTCCCTGTTATTCGCAATTAAGAACCAATTAACGCCTAGATCAGGCTTAGAAATGGATCAAATTCGATCATCACATTGGTCTTGTTTCTGGAATTTGTCCCAAGAAACAACAGGCTTCCGAAGGTGACCAGAGTCTACCGAAGGTTAACATTCGGTAACCTCCGGTTTCCTAACAAATAATAGGTTTCTGAAGGCAGGCATTCAGTAGCAGTAGTTGACAGTAGTACGTCAGTCGTTAAGGGAGAATCGCTTATGACGACCCCCACCCCCATCCCCCATCAACTTATGTGAGGTCGGTTTTCGCCGCCTTGCCTTGTCATCACTTAGAGATATTTAATATTGAGCCTTGTTTATTCTTAAAACGTTATGTCCACGAATGTACCTCTAGACAGTACCAGTGCTCTATAGAATCGGTATCAGACTGTCAATTTTTTTTCAAAATTTGTTCAATGAGGTCCATCAGTTGTGCAGGGCATCAGCTAGTAGCATATTCTCCTAAACCCAACACGACGTTACGTGCCCCAATGAAGCACGCGGGAGCACTTTTCGGGCAAGTCTCTTAAGTAAGTATCCTGTCGGCGACGCCAATGTTGTATTTTCAGTGTTCATTGAGATTCAATGAATTTGGATGAAATTTAAGGGCGTTATCAATTTGAGAAAGACATGGAACTCATAACAGCCTTACCGCACACAGCAGTAAATACTGCGCATATCAGTATAAAAGATAGCATACCGCACACAGCACTATACAGCAGACGGAAGACCACACACAGCAGAATAAGAGATGTCATACCACACACAGCAGTATAGCAGGCAGAATGCCGCGCAAGCAGAATTGTAGATAGCATACCGCACAAGCATTATAACAAACATAATACCTCACACAGCAGTAGTAAGAAACATAGTCGAAACAGTTTAACATCCAAAGGCACACTCAACTTGCTCCCAAACTAACATCTCAATCACACTGAGAAACCAACCGAGTATTACTGTGAACACTGTTCACGACTGGATCTTGGCAACTGGTCTTCACTAAATCAATTAACCCCAATTATTCTGTATTCTGTGTTGGTTACGGTGTAGGCCATTTGGCATTTAAAGGCACCGGAAGCCTTTAGTGGCTTTTCGAGAGAGCATATTGGAAACGCTACTGTTTGCGCATGCACTATATTGTTGCCTAAGTGGTTCCAATCAATAGCGGTGCATATGAAAAATGAGTTTCGATAGTCTATGTTTTTTGCAGTTCCGACTGTGTATGCTCTTGTATTTTTTATGTGTGTCTATCAATGATGTTTTGGGTGACACAATCAGTATGTGTTTTGCTTTTAATTTGCCCTTTGTTATGCTTTTGGAGAAATTTATTTGGGGGGGGGGGGGGGGTGGCTTGCACAGACCACCCTCAATAATCTTGTAGAATTGGACGAGCCTTTTGTGTCTGCGCCTAACATGGAGAGCATCCAGTTCTAGTTTGGTGAGCATTTTTGTGGAGATACCCTCGTCCCTTGAGCGATAGTCACCTGTGATGAACCTGGCAGCTTTTCTTTGCACCCGTGACAGTTTATCAATATCCTTTTGAAGATAAGGGTCCCATACTGTTGATGCGTGTTCAATCACTGACCTAACCATTGCAATGTATGCTGTTTTTGCAGTTCTCGGGGCAAAATCTAAAATTTCTTCCATAGAAGCCAATGGTCGAATTGGCTTTACTTACGATTTTAGCTATGTGGGAATCCCACTTCAGGTCCTGAGATAATACCCCCCCCCCCCCCCCCCCCCAGATATGGTGATTGGGAGACTTGTTTTAAAATTTGGTTGTCTAATTAAGGTGTAGAAATGGGGTGACTTTTCGTTGTGGACATGAAATAGCATTACTTTGCGTTAAATCTCATGACCCAGTTTGAGGCCCATGTATTCAGCCTGAGGTTGCATTGGGTGGTATAGCAGGCAGTCATCAGCAAATAGTCTTACTTGGGAATTTACTGAAAGTGGTAGGTCATTGATGTGGCATAGGAACAGTATGGGGCCTAGGACCGTACCCTGTGGTAACCTGACTCAACTGGGACCGACTTGGGGCCTTCGCCGTCATTAACTACCCACATGTGTCGTTGCGTGAGAAATATGGTAAGCCAATCATGGATGGAGCCTTTGATGCCATAGTGCTGGAGTTCGTCTAAGAGCCGTTTGTGTGGTACTGTGTCAAAGGCTTTTGAGAAATCGAGTATGACTATATTGTATAATTGTGTCAGTGGACACAAGGTGTCCGCAATGACCCAGTGAACTGTGTTCACAGTAATGCTCCATTGATTACTGTGTGTAATTGAGATGTGAGATTGGGTCCTAATTCAGTTGCTGATTTGAATGTTCAGGTGTTCGGACTTATTTGTTGACTGTGTGTCTAGTGTTTCTATACTACTGTATGTGGTTTTATTGTATTTACTGCTGTGTGTGGTAAGATTGTTCTTGTGTTGTCTTCTCAAGTCATGTCTATCTCTGTTTGTATGTTCGTCTGTTTGACCTGTGATTTTATCCATTAGAATTTCTTACAACTATATCATTTTGTGTGTTATGTTCATGATGTGTAAAGAAGTTCTGCATTGTTGTAAGTAGCTGAGTCTCACATGAAAATCCTGATCTAAAGCCATGATTGAGATTTGTGAGGGTGCCTGTTGATTCCAAGTGAGTTAATAGATGTTTACAAATGATATGTTCCAAATGTTTACACGTAACTGATGTTAAGGATACAGGTCTATAATTTTCGGCTTGGTGGACTTCGCCCTTTTTGGCGAGGGGCCGTTTTGACAAGCAACCTTTATAAAGTTGGTCTGAGTTTTCTTCAAACATGGTCCGAGTTGTCATCAATGTTGGTCCGAGTTGTCTTCAAAAGTTTCCCGAATTGTCTTCAGTGTTGGTCCGAATAATCTAAAAATGTGATCAGACTCTCCTGGTCTGATTGTCTTTGGTCCGAGTTTAACCGTAATCGGCGAAACGAATCACGTTTGTTGTTTACCTGGGGTCGAACAATTCGGGTACGGGACAAGTCGCTGTCGGAACTACTCGCCGTCGGACGGCGAGTTGTCCCGATTTTTACGGCGAGTTGTCCCGTTTTTTGTTTTTCAAAAATGTAATTTATTCTTAATTTATTCTATTGAAATACTGTTAATTTTATCATTTACTTACCTGTAGAGTATCTTTACAAATAAATCCAACCTCCGTCAATTGAAAAAAAAACAGAATTAAATCCATGTTTTATGAAAGTACCAAAGTTGAACTAAACTGTTCATTGTAGCATTTTCAGAAGATTGAGATTGTTGAAAATAAAATCGTCAGCTTTCACAATGTTTTTTTTACAAAGAGTGTCTTAACATTGGTATTGTTTTGAGTAACTTGAAATGTTCTCGATTGCCGATTGCTACATAAGACAGATTATTGAAAAGTTAGGCCTAAGCGAGTTGTGTGTTGTAATCACAGTATCTTTTTAGAATGTTGTTTTTATCACTGATATAAAGTGATTGAGTCCTAATTGTCGGCTACTACAGTATTGTTTCTTCAATGATTTTGGTTTGGATGGGTGATGGCTGCTCAATTATCCGTGATCAAAGATATCACAGAGTGTTTGTATAAATTATATCTTTTGTGAATCATAGTAATTTTCAAGGAATACAGAATTCTATAAATTTATTCTATATTTGTGAATTCACATGAAAATGGCCTTTTCGGACCATTTTAATGTGAATTCACAGACATAAAATAATTTCCAACTAACAGGTGCATGCTATATTGAACCTGTCTTGTTATATAAATCATGAGTATCAATAATGCTAATTTAATCCTATGCCGCGTGTTACTTATCAGTTACTACTCCACGGTCACTTGTACCGACAGCGACTTGTCCTGACGGCGACTCGTCCCACCTCGGTTACGGCGATTGTCCCGTTCCCGCACAATTCAAAAACACAATTATGATGGTGTCAATGACGACAGAAGAAGAACCCAGGCGAAACGAGTGTTCCCTTCTATAACCGTCAATATTGTTTTCAAATTCGTCTGTTAACAAGAGACGCCACTCTCGCAATTTCAATCTGTTATTATCACTCCTGCTTAATTGAAACAAATAATAAACGTTCTAATTAGACTTGACGGTCAGTGCAGATGGGGATCGTTGTAAATGAGACCCAGTGCAAAGAATGAAGGTGCTGTTTAGTGTTACAACTTACAACCTAATTTCGAGGGAAACACTGACTAAGTTGAACTTGCAGTATCAGATAACCCTGCTCTTCTAATTCTATTATAACTTCTAAGACTAAAGACTGGAATTACCAGCAGTGTTTTCCTACATAGTCTTCGAATGAGGACAATTCGCCTACAATACGATCTGACAGTATTCATGATGTAACATGATTCAGTTGCCAGAATTGACTGTCTGAATACAGACAGTTGCAGTGTTCTTGTAGTTGTATCGACTAGTAATGGGTCGTTTCACCCAAAATTATGTTCATCCCTCCAGGGTCGTTTCAGCCCAAAGTCCTTTTTCATGAGGACTTAGAAAAGGGGGCAATCCAGGGTAAGAAAGTTGTCCGAGAAAGAATCCTGGAGGATTGCAATTGAAATTAGTGGGAGGGGTCAAAGCAAAGCGGTTATTGCCGATGGGTGGTTTACATGAAAAAGAAAAACCAGAGTTTGAGGACTATCTAGATGGCACGGTTGAGGGGTCACTGCTGTTCAAACCGAGGTTGACGTTGCTTGAGTTTGGGGGAAAAATTGGGAAAGATGGTGAAAAGGAGTGTCAAATGTGTAATTTGGGAGCTACAGAGACCTTGGAACACTTTCTCTTAGAATGTCCAAAATACCTGTCCGAGAGAACACGACTCACTGGGAGGATAATGGGGAAGTGGGATGAGAGAATGAAGGATAGGTGGTTAATGGGTGACCGAAAAGAAAAGGTTGATATGGTGATGATGGAGATTGGGAGTAGTGAGGTTTGGGGTCTCATCAAAGAATTAGTGTCTTGGTGCTGGGAAGAGAGAAGAGGCACAGGGAGGGGGTACAGGTGGGAGGAAAGGATAATCAAGGCCTTCTCATCTGAGAATCGCGACAAATCAGCTGATGGCCAAAGTGTTAATATTATTATTATGACTGCCTAAATACCAAAAATTGCTTTGTCCTTGTATGGGGTCATTCCACACAAAATTCACTTTGGCCTTCTATGGTCATATCAGCCCTGCTGACTGTTCTAGTCAACCAATTGCTTAAGGGGTGAATGATGACATCATGTTTCAAAATAAACAACATGGCTGCCAGTTTCCTTTTAACAAACCATTTCGACGACTTCATTCTTTCATTTCTGAACAATATAGTGACCAAGCGCTTCCGACATCAAGTTTTTTGTTTTCTAGAATTATCCCTCTTTTGATCACATACATACACAATGCTCCATGATATGCCATATTGTTCTCATGAGGTGAGATAGACCCACAAGTAAATCATTCTCTGGTTGTCCCATACTGTACAGGTATCGAGAGAGTTTGATCTACAGGACCGTGGACGTACCAACCCAAAATATTATATTACCGGTAAGGACTGTGACTCCAAGATTGGACTACCACGTTTCCTGCCAAAGGCAGTAGGCCTAATTAATTGAGTAATCTTGACCACCAATATCAATAATAATCTGGAAATTCTTGTAGTTGAAAGCCCTGAAAACATATTCAAATGCTCTCATGGTTTGTGTGGTAATTCTACAGTGACTCTCACTTGCACAATTGTTGAAGTTTGTGATGCAGAATTTATGAAAGATTACTAAGTTATACCATCTACTAAATGCTTGTAAATATAAACATATATTATTTTCAAAATTTGCTACTCGACAAGCAGACATAAAATGTTTTGGTCGGACAATTACCACTTTCACTTTTCAAGTGTACGTCTGTATGCAATTTGTCATCCACATGCTATTTTTAGGATTTTAACTGGGTGGCATCCCAAAATGAATTGTGAATGGAGGATAGCTGATCATATCTATTGAAAAAATCATTCTTCAGTTAAAAAATCAGGGGTGGCACAGGCTATGGAAACTCCTTCATTTTCCAAGACCTGAATGGTATGGAAAAATGTAGATTTTTCAAGTGGGTAATGAGAAAGCTATGGAAATTTTCAGTAATAAGCTTGAATATTTTTGCAATAAGACAGGGATCATACTGTGTATCTACAGGGGCTGATATTGGCTCCCATTTCCAATAAGAAATAGGCTGTTTTTTCCCTGATTTAAAGCTGAAAATTACCAATTGTTAAACAGTTACTAAAACTATATAGTTTCCTCTTCACAAACATCATTACATGTTCACTGCATATAAAAAATTATTAAAATCCACCGAGTGTATTATGTATAATTACATAATATCAGCCACCAACTCACTAATCAGTGTTGATTGGGCTGTATCAAGTGTATTCAGACAGGTCTGCCACTTTGATGTGAATGGTCGTTCAGTTTGTGTGCCAGTCGCCTGAAACAAAAAAGACGCGAACGAAAAATTTGAATACCTGAAGAATGAAGGTATAATTTTTATGAAGCAATATTAGTTTGTGTTATTTCTTCAGTGTGGGTGTTAAGTGCATGGAACTGCATTGCTTGACTTCACACAGTTATTTTCCTATTATTAGTTTCTGCCCACATTGCACAAGCTCTCTCACCTGAATGAATCATGTACTGTGGAGTAAAATCCTGAATTCAATCATTTATGATTATATTTGGAAGTGACAGCAAGTGTAATGTTGAATGTGCAAATTGTCATTTGAAATTCCACCTTCCTCCCCACCCAACACCTGTCAAAGAGTTTTGTTTGCATTTTTGTTTGTTAGCGTCTTGTCCCCTCATGCCTTTGGGGGGATTTGATCTTGTCTTTTTAGTTTGGGCGTTTTGTTGCCGCCCACATCATTCTTCCATAGTTTCCATGTTTTGAAACTCCTCAAAAAGTTAATGTTATAATTAATTGTATATAATTTGTATTAATTAATACATAAATATCAAATAATAAAATCTACAGTGTAGTCCTAAAACACATATTTGAGTTGAGTCTTGTTTGATAGCAATTGTGTCCTTGTTAGCCTGACTGTTTACAGTGAGGGCTATAGTCATGACTTTTGTCCATCCGTCTCTCTGTCCGTCTGTTAACATTTAGAGTTTTGGTTAAAGTTTTTTACTGAAGGTTCAAGTGGTTTTTTTTTCCTGTTTAGTCATGACTTTCTTCTGTACATATTATGATTCATAGGTCACTCGTCATTGGATATGAAGTTTTTTCCGTTATTGAAGTATTCATTAAGCCAATCAATAACTCTGTAACATAAAAACAGTGTGCCAGTGTTTTTATATCCTAGGGGGTCAGACAAATTCTCACTGCAGTGAATTTGTCTTTAACCAATGAGAAGATCCCTGGATATAAACACACTTGGTTAAAGCAGTCCTTCGATTTTGGAAAACAATGGTGAGCGATAAAAAACTCACCTGACATTGACCTGTGAAAAATATATAGGGTCGGTTGGGTTACCTGAACAAATTAATTATTTTTCCTCGGCCTAATAGGAACGTTCCATGAAATAAGAATGCCAGAATCTAAGAATGGAGAAACATCTTTTAGATAAATTTCAAGAGAGTATTCTAAGAAATTTACCCTCTACCCCTCATTTAAAATTCATGTTGGTCTACATATTCATAGACCCAGTGTATAAGCAGTAAGTGACTCTGCAGACACACACAAATCATGCAACACCGTTATGCACAGAGCTGACCAACCTCAAACAAACAGAATTCTTTGATGAAGCTGACTGCTTAAAAATTGACAAACTATGAACAAAGTGATCTGTATTCGTCCCCCCAACTTAATACTGACAAAGGGTGCTTTGATCATTCATGTTGCTGACATCACTTTGTTTCGCCATTGTAAATCCTGTGGGTTCTTGATGAATGTTAACCATTCAGATGCTATTTAATTTAACGATTCAAAGTCACATTACAATTTTGTTCATTTTTCAGTGTGAGTGACGGGGACGGTTGGCTCAGTAGGCATAGGTGCAAGCTGCAAGCCGAGATGTCCTCAGTTTGAATCCCACCTGCAGCAACCACGATGTGTCCTTGGGCAAGACACTTCACCTACCATTGCCTTAGTACACAACGTCACAGTTGTGGCAAAAGTACACAACTGTGACGTTGTGTACTAAGGCAATGATGCCCCTGTCTTCAACCAATGCTAACCCTGCTTGTGTGGAGTTAGTATGTTGGGGAGCTGACTGTTGCTCGGTGGTTCTCTCTGGGTTCTCCGGCTTCCTCCACCTGTAAAACT